>JARHVA010000743.1:4177500-4240000 GCA_037957365.1 Torreya grandis | reverse complement strand
CATCAAAACTAATCACTATAGGTATTTTACTTTTAGATGAAGAGAAATGTTATATCTTACACTAAAGGTTTCACCATGCATAAATTAGTGTATATCTTCCATTTGGTTTGAATCCTTAAGTCAATTTCATCACTTGAAAACCTATAAGAAGAGTAGGGGAGTGTAATGGGCAAAGTTGTCCTTAACTACCCATTTCACTAAAATTTTAGTTTATTTTCTTTAGAACAAGTAAATGTGTAAAATTTAAAAGAAGGGTGAGGTTAGTAGAACCTACATTTGGTTTGTGCTTCATGATCAAGATGGTTGTAGATACTCCTCTTTATCTAGAGAGGATGACCTGTAGATAAGAAAGCAACTATAAAATGGTTGATTAGTTAGGTAGGTGGGTGGATTGCCTAACAAGCTAGATCTAATAAGTACATGACTTCTTTGGAGGCTATCAATCCACTTTTAAGACAAATTAATGTTAAAAAAGTTACTAATAATAAATAGTTACATAACATAATGAAAGTACTTTCTCAAGATGAAATAAATACTTTTTGAAAGAAATAGCTTTCTTAACAAAATAACATTAAAAATAAATGTTAAATGGTCAAAGTATGGTTAAGGTTTGGTTATGTTGTTGTTCTTAACATTGTATAGTAATAGGGATGAGGAAACAATGTTTTGGTTGAGTTTGATAGTTAATAAATGCTTTTTATTTTGGCTAAAATGATTTACATAATGATCATCAATGATCAAGGCTAATTATCAGTGGTCAAAAAGTGACCATCAAGGGCAATCAAGGGCTGAGCATCAATGGTCGACAAGTGACCATTGGTAGTCAAGGATGACCATCAGTGCTTGATGGCTGACCATCACATGGGGTTGAAAGTTGATCATCGATGGTTGATAGGTGACCATTGGTGGTGAAGGATGACTGTTGATGGTCACTATGGGTTTTTGAAAGATTGGATTTGGGTAGAGAAAGAACTATGGATAAGTGGAAAAATGGTTTTATAAGGTATTTTGAATTTAGTGGTTGGTCATGAGGACAAAAGTAAGGTTTCAAAGGTAGCAAGATTAGGTTTTTGGTATTCCAGATGGTTTAGAATGGTTAGAAGGTGCTTGGTGGAGAAAATGGTGTTTGGAGATGCATAAATCCAACACCAAAGAGGTTTTGGATAGATGTTAAAAGTAGGTGAAGGCTCTAAGCTATTGAAAACAAAACTACTTAACTAAAAACTAGCTACAATACTTAGCTTTAGTGCTTGATGGCCTGGAGGAATCTTGAAGGTGAAAGGTAGCCACTTAGAAATCTAGAACTACATGGGTAGAGTAATAGTACTCGAATCCTTAGTGTTAATAATGTGGAAGTGTCTATTTAGTCTCTATCTAGTTCTATTTTATTTTTGGAAAGCTTCTATATTTTTCCTAGGAGTCAGAATCTCTTGCCCTTGGATCCCTTTTACAACCTTCTCTTCATCTCTTAATATAGGGTAAAGGGGGTTGAAATGAAGAGTTTAACAAATGGTTTATCAAATAGTCTGACCAATAGTCCAATCATACATTGATTATGTGATTAGTAAACTAAAATTATAAATTAGGTAATCCATACATGATCTATACTTAACTCCTTTGATCATGTAGTCTTGAAGTGGATTTTTGGTTACATTAAGTAACTGTTAGTGGTTGAGGGATGACTGTCAGTGGTTGAGGGATGATCATTCCATGTGGTCAAGGGATTACTATCGATGGCCGAGGGTTGACCATAAATGGTTGAGGGTTTATCATTATGATTGAAGGTTGACCATCGTATGTTATCAAAGGTTGATCATCACATGTGGTTGAGGGGACATAGTCAAAATTAGCTAGATTTATCCAATTTTACTAATGACTGGTAGTTAATGGAATTAGGAAGTAGTCCAAGGGTAATAAATGAATAATTGGTATATAATCTAACCCAAAGGGGGCCAAGGGGTAGTGTAAAATTTAATGCAACATCTAGAGCCATAGTGTATAGTTTTTTAGTGTCTACATTTTTCCTCTTTTTTTACATAGTTTGTATCAGCAAGATGTAAAACAAAAATGGAAATTTAGTAGAAGGTTGGATGCCCTAAGAATAAGAGGATGCATTCTTCCTCAAACTAGGAATTGATGAGGTAAAATGGAGTTAGGTGTAGGTTTGATAAGTGGATAAGTGGCTAAGATGGGTCAATTGGTAAATAAGTCACTACAAGGAGGACAAGTGACAAGTGAATCAGGCACTGCATTTAAATGTAGAAGATATGGGTGAACTTATAAACTCAAGTCACAATGCAAAAAGGTTATCATGTTATCAAGGGTTGAAAAAGTGGGTGATCTTGAGAACACAGATTAGGTCATACGTTTGATAAGTTAGATAGGTGGGTGATAAGGTTGGTTTGGATGGTTGGGTATTCAAGTGCGATTATGTACACAAAACACGATTAAGTGTGATATCATAGATCACACATAGACTAAGTTTCCATATTTGATGTAGGTGGTAAAATAAGGATGGTAATATAAAGACAAGTGACAAGGTAACTAGGCCATAATATTAGGCATAGTTGATATGGGTTACTCCTATAAATTCAAGTTTCTTAGGTAAGCTTGATGTATTCAAAAGTATCCAAGGTAAGATGTGATCTTGAGAAAACAAAATGGTCGTAGGTGTTAGGATAGAAAAGGGTCATGCTTTGACGTACCTAAATGGTTGGGTGTAAAGGTGGTGCAAAGTTGTCAAGTATGGCAAGGTATCTATATGGTCAAAATGACCAAGATAAAGTTTGGTCATAAAAAGTGCAAAAGGTGGGCCAAAATGACCAAGTTGAGGTTAATTAGTTGGATGGTTCATAGAGAATAAGGTGTTCTTTGATGGGTGCATGGTTGGTAGAGAATAAGGTGTTATTCTATGGGTAAATTGTTGGTGGAGAATAAGGTGCTCTCCAATAGGTGCATGATTGGTGGAGAATAAGGTGATCTCTAATAGGTGCATGGTTTTGGTGGGGTGGTTACTTAAATAGGAAACTGATTGGTTTGGTGATGCTTAGATTGGGTGACCCAACTTGATGTACCACTTGGTTTGGTAAAAAGGGACCCATTTTCTTGGTAAAAAGGGTGCAAAGTTGGTAGTTGAGGTTGTAATGACTCCAAAAGGGAAGATACGCATATTTTTAAAAAAATCATGAAAGTAAAAGGAGGAATCTGAATGCTTTGATTGGTAAAGACCAAAATGGCAAGATGGGTTGGCTTATGAACATAATCCCCTTTCATTCTTTGTGTTGCTATTATTTCATTGGTTAAAATAAGGTAGCTTTATCACGAAGTGCTAAGTAAGCTCAAAATTCCTTGATTTATGGTAGAAGGTGAATGGTATGGGTGGTTGGATGGTAGTTTAAAATGTGAATAGATAGATAATGTAACCTTATTTTGGGGACAACTTACCCCATATTTAGGTGACATAAGAACCATTATAGTAAAGTGCATGTTCTATGTTGGGTGTAGATTGATTGATGCAGGAAGTCAAAAAGTGCTATGTAAAAGTGGACTGAAGTTTTCTTGGGATTATTTTTTTTAATATGGGTTTTTTTATATTTGGTGACTTCATGTGATGGGTTTTGGGAAGCTAATTGATGCAAGAATATTTCAATTTATTGCTTGACAAGAGTTAACTTATCCATCTTTCAAGGGAGAGGTCTAAGTTTTGGATTTGTTTATGTTGATAACTATCCTTCAAGGGATCAATCTACCTTACATTGATCAATTTTTGATGGTTTCGGGCAGTTGTCCTTCAAGGGAGTAGTCTAAAATGTTAGAACTATTTGACACAAATGATATTTGGCATCCTAAATTTAATGTTATGCTAGTTTAGGCATGGACTAGTCTATATAAGATGAAAGGCTTTCCTATATGGAGGCAAAACCATAACACAAGAAGGTGAATGATGGGTGAAAAGAGGTTTAAGTGACAATGATGATGTAGAGTCATCCAATAAGGGATGAAAAGACTCCATGAGAATCATGCCATAGGTAAAGCCATGGTAGCCATGCTTAGGATTAGGCTAAGGTTATGATGGATAATCACATGATCATGTTTTGATTAGTTGTCCTTAAAATAAGGAGATGAAGGCAATAGAAATTAAGGGATGAGCTTAATCTAGACTCAAGATGACAAAGAACTTGCTTTAATAAAATAACATGATGCAAATGCAAATCATTGAGGGATTTAGGTTTTAGTATTCCCTCGATCCATACTTACATGTAAATCGTTTGAGCCAATCAAGAGTGAAGATGTTCCCCAGTTACTTCCCAACACTAGATTAGACATGGAAAAGATGTTGGAGTGATGATGGGTATGTAGATAGAATGAAATAAAATTATTCCATTTGTCTCCACAAATCTAGTTAGGTGATGGTTGCTAGACTTTGGTTGGATTACAATGATGGTTGGTTTTTGGTTTGGTTAGGTAGGTTTAAGTGTTGCTTTGGGTTGTTTTGGTAGGTAGGTGTAGGAAAGGTTTCAAGTAAGGTTATAGTTAATATGTAAGTGACTATCGACAGTTAGTAATTGACCAATGATGGTTCTTCAGAAGAGTGGCAGTGGTCAAGTTTTAAAGGTAAAGGAGTTTTAAAGGTGGGGTTAACATTAAAAGTTTGTTGAGGCTTTAATTAAAGGTTGGTTAAGGTCAAGGAAAGTTTAATGTTGGTTATAAGTGAGTTTAGGTTAATCATAGGTAAGGTGGGTTGAGGGTAAAAGTTTAAGGATAAAAAATTAGGTGAAGTTTCTAAAGGTGAGATTGAAAAATGAAAAATTGTCAAAGCCTTATGGAAGAAGAGCTCCCCCAGTTAATTTTTCCATGTATGGTGAGTATGTGGGTTAGTAAAGAGGTTTTCAGTTAGATGAATATGACTTGATCCACCTCTCAAGGGTTGTTAGTCATTAATTATTAGTTGGTGTGGAGTTCAAGTCATAGGTTGTGGTTTAGGCTATGGTGTTATGGTGAGAGAAATATTTTTAGGTTGGATTTAGGTAGTGTTGGTGTCTATAAATGATGTTTGGAACATTATCTTAAAATAAATACTAGTTGGATAAGAACATCTAGTTGTCCCAATAAGGGAGCTTAGGTGAGGTATGGGTAGCTTAGATGAAATAGTGATCGAGACTCATGAAATCTGGAATGATGGGTTGATTTTGGTTTGGGTTAAAATGTGGGTCATTTTTTTTTATTTATTTGGTTTAGATGTTGGCTTGAATAGTTGATGGAGGTAGGATGGGTGGTTAATTTGGCTTGTTGGTTTGGTTTGTTTGTTTGGTTATTGTGATTGATAAGGTAAGGTGATAAATATTTGACCCTATTCTAAAGGGATTAAAACTGAAGACAATGCCATTAGCTATATGAAAATGAGTATATTATAGAGGAATTTAATGGGTTTCATTTTAGTTGAGGTTGGGGTTGGGTTAGTTTGAGGTGAGGTTAGATTAGTTATAGGTGAGGTATTTTGAGTTTGGGATGGCTCCACCAAAAGGGTAAGTGAAAGAGGTAGGTTCATTTGGGTTAAGGTTTTTTCCACTAAACTAGGAGGTGGAAAGGGTGAGTAGCTTTGATTAGTTTCACCAAATGGGTAGGTATAATAGGTATGGTTGTTGGGGGTGATTCTACTTTTTGAAGAAGTGGAAGAGGAACATTTATTTGAGGTTGATCCACTAAAAGGGAAAATAGAAGAGGTGGGTTGATTTGAGTTTGATCTACTAAAAAGGGAAGTGGTTGAGGTAGGTTGGATTGGGTTGAGGTTTTCTCCACTAAAATAAGAAGTGGAAAGGGTAAGGTATCTTTGATTGGTACTACTAAAAGGGTAGGTGGAATAGGTATGGTTGTTGCAGGTGATTCCACCTTTAGAGGGATTGAAATAGGTAGGTTGATTTGAGGTTGATCCACTAAAATAGGAAGTAGAAGAGGTAGGTTGATTTGAGGTTAATCCACTAAAAGGGTAAGTAGAAGAGGTAGGTTGATTTGAGGTTGATTCACTAAAAGGGAAAGTGGAAGAGGTAGGTTGGTTTGGGTTGAGGTTTTCTACACTAAAATAGGAAGTGGAAAGGGTAAAGTAGCTTTTATTGGTTCTACCAAAAGGATAGGTGGAATAGGTATGGTTTTTGGAGATAATTCCACCTTCTAAGAGAGTGGAAGAGGTAGGTTGGTTTCCTTAATTGTGGTTTTGAAGAAAAGTTGAGAAGGTTCTACTTGGTCAACAAATGAATTAGTTAAGGTTGATTCTTCCCTAGTGATGATGGGAAAAGAAAGTTGGGAAGCTTGCACTTGGTCAAAAAATTGAATTTTTCTGTTTCAATTATGGTTTTTTTAGTTGTAGGCTCATTAAGGATCAAATCTAATGAAGGGAACTCATTATGTTGAGGGCTTTGATTATTTTTTTCCACAACAAGAGGCATAGGAAGAGGTTCAATGATGGATTCCTTGAAGACATTCAAGGATAGGTTGGGGGGACGTAGAGAATATCCTTTGGAACCTCATTTTAATTGATAAGGTTTTGGATGAAGATCTTAGAAGACCCACATCTATCTACCACATATCCATTCGTGAGATGATAAGCACAAAACTCATTCTCTATAAACCAAATTAGTTTTGAAAGAGAATGATTAATGGGTTTGATTTGAGGAAGTCTAACAATAGAAGTCTCTAAGAGCTTTTCAAGGATTGAGAGGCATATGATTCCCCTAGTGGGTTGTACTGCCTAGGAAGAGGGTACACCAATGGATCTTGAGGTCATGAGCTGATTGGCTAGTTTGATGAAGCTGGTTGGTTAAAAAGGTTGGATTGAGATAAAAAAAAATTAGTGATTTGATGGTTAGGTATGCATGATATGTTTAGTGGGTTAGAAACATTTGGTTGATATTTATTGGTTTGATTTTTTGAGATTGGTTGGTTTGATAAAATAGGTGGGTTCAAAAATTTTGGTTGGTTTTGATAAGGTAAATAAGGTAGGTTTATTTGAGAGGTTGGGCAAGGTTTAAGTATTTTATAGATTGATAAGGTTGATATGGTGGGTAGGTTTACAAATCTTGGTTGGTTCAATAGGGTAGATTGATAGTTATTCGTTTGATTTGATGGGGGTGATAAATTAGGCTGATGGTGGTTGGTTTTATAGTTGTTGGTTGTATGACTAAACGGTTAGACCAAGACTTGGTTTTAAGGAAAAGAGGGTTTCCACCAAGTGGGTTAAGGTAATTGATATGATGTTTGGGGTAGGTAGTCTAAGGTTTCATGAAGTTTAGGTGGTTGACATGATGGCTTGGGTAGGTATCTCAAAGATTGGTGAGGTTGGTTATGACAACAGTCAAATAGGTGTTAAAATTTTGTTGCATGGTGGTAGTTGAGATCAAATGGTTCTTGAGAATTTGTTGGTTGGTTATATTTGAGATTTTATTGGTTATAAGTGAGGTTGGTTTAGATATAGGCAAGGTTGTGTTGACCATAGGTAAGGTTAGGTTGATTGTAGGTGAGGTTGGGTTGATCATAAGTAAGGTTAGGTTGGTTGTAGGTAAGGTTAGATTAGTTTTAGGTAAGGTTGGGACCATAAGTGGATCTTGACGCAAGGTGATGATTTAAGCCAAGAGGATTGTCTTCTATGAGTTTAACAAAGTTAGGATCTCTTGGATAAAATATAGGAGTGATCCCCATTAAACAAAGTAATGGAGATGAGGTGGATGAAGGCAAGGTGGTGAAAGATTTACAAGGAGAGTTAGATTCC
This sequence comes from Torreya grandis, assembly GCA_037957365.1. Lineage (NCBI taxonomy): Eukaryota > Viridiplantae > Streptophyta > Pinopsida > Cupressales > Taxaceae > Torreya > Torreya grandis. The sequence goes on along the minus strand of JARHVA010000743.1, from coordinate 4,232,238 downwards.
TCATAACTCAAACAAAAATAAGACAAGAAATATTTAAAGAAGATAAAACACACACTAAATCATGTTAAATCATAAGGTTCTTTTGTTTGTCTTGTGGCTTACACCTTAAGTTAGAATTGTGTGACTCAAATTGGCTTGTAGAGTATGTACTAGAAAAGAAGTCTATGGTTTGTTTTAGTTTGTGTTTAGGCTCTTAAAGGGGTTTATATTGAAAAATAGTATCTGGCTTGATATTGGAGCCTACCCCCTCAATTCACACACCATGGTCATAAGGGTGTCAGGTTCTTAGCCAAGATATATCAATTTCCTAAGATTATACTAAATAAGAGAGTTGAGTTTTGGTTGGGTTGATCATAAGTAAGATTGGGTTGGTTGTAGGTAAGGTTAGATTGGTTTTAGGTAAGGTTGGGAGCACAAGTGAATCTTGATGCAAGGTGATGCTTTAAGGCAAGAGGATTGTCTTTTATGAGTTTAGCAAAGTTAGGATCTCGTGGATAAAATATAGGAGTGATCCCCATTAAACACAGTAATGGAGATGAGGTGGATGAAGGCAAGGTGGTCGAAGATTTACAAGGGGAGTTAGATTCCTCATAAATAAAACAAAAATAAGACAATAAATATTCAAAGAATATAAAACACACACTAAATCATGTTAAATCATAAGGTTCTTTCGTCTATCTTGTGGCTTACACCTTAAGTTAGAATTGTGTGACTCAAATTGGCTTGTCGAGTAGGTACTAGAAAAGAAGTATATGGTTTTTTTTTAGTTTTTGTTTAGGCTCTTAAAGGGGTTTATATTGGAAACCAATATATGGCTTGATATTGGAGCCTACCCCCTCACTTCACACACCATGGTGATAAGGGTGTCAGGTGCTTAGCCAAGATATACTGATTTCTCAAGATTATGCTCAATAAGAGAGTTGAGTTTTAGTTTTAGCCCTTGGTATTGATGTCCAAGTGGCATAGTCAATGGGTGAAGGTTACTATTAAGAGATGAACCCTAGTCAAGCCTTATGTCAACTGTTATGATGTTTGATTTGATGTAAGTAGTTTGGTCTGTGTGTGCAAAGAAGTGAGGCTACGATTGATTTACTTGATTAATTAAGCTATGTGAGCTAATTATATAAGGAAAAAATGTATGAAAGGTTAATTTCAATCCCAAAATAAATTTTGATTTCATTTAAATGAGCATAAAAAAAAGAATAAACACCTAGATGCAACTAGGTCCCATTGGGCATGCTAGAATGTTTCGCTAAAATTTTGCTTTATTTTGTTTAGAACAAAGAAAGGTGTAAAACTTAAAAGAAGGGTGAGGTTAATAGAACCTATATTTTTTTTGAGATTTTTGATCTAGATGGTTGTAGATACTCCTCTTTTTCTAGGGAGGATGAGTTACAGATAAGAAAGTAACTAGAAAATGGTTGATTATTTAGGTAGGAGGGTGGATTACCAAACAAGATAGATCCAAGAAGTACATGACTTCCTTGGAGGATGTCAATCCACTATTTAGACAAATTAATGTTAATAAACTTTCTGATAAGAAATGGATATATAACATAATGAAATTACTTGCTTAATATGAAATAAATACATTTTGAAAGAAATAGCTTGTTTAAGAAAATAATATTTAAAATAAATGTTAAATGGTCAAAGTATGGTTCAGGTGTGGTCAAGTTATTGTTTTTATCTGTATATAGTGATAGAGATGAGGAAATAGAGTTTTGGCTGAGGTTGGTAGTTGATAAATGCATATTGTTTTGGTTAAAATGATTTACACACTGACCATCAGTGGTCAAGATTGACCATCGACAATCAATAGGTGAACATCAACAGTGGTCAAGGGCTAACTGTCGATGGTCGATAGGTGACCATTAACAGTCAAGGTTGACCATCAATGATTGAGGGTTGACCATCACACATAGTCAAGGGCTAACCATTGGTGGTTGATAGGTAATTGTTGGTGGTCAATGCTGACTATTAGTGGTCACTATGGGTTTTTGATAGAGCAGATTTGGGTGGAGAAAGGATTATGGGTAAGTGGTAGAAGGGTTGTATATGGTATTTTAAATTTAGTGGTTAGTCATGAAGATAAAGGTAACATTTTTGAGGTAGTAAGCTTAGGTTTTTGGTATTCTAAATGGTTGAGAATGGTAAGAAGGTGCTTGGTGGATAAAATGGTGTTTAGAGTTGTATAAATCCAAAACAAGAGAGGTTGTGGGGAGAGGATAAAAGTAGGTGTAGGATCAAAGTGATTGAAACCAAAATAACATAACTAAAAACTAGTGCATAATACTTAGATTTGGTGCTTGATGGACTTAAGGAATTTTAAAGCTGAAAGGGAGCCACTTAGGAATATGAATTTATATGGGTAGAGTAACGGTACTCAAATCCTTGGTGTTGAGAATGTGCAAGTGCCTCCTTGGTTTCTCTATAGTTTTGGTTCAGTTTTGTGAAGCTTCTATATTTTAAATGGGAGTCATAATCTCTTGCCTTTAGATCCCCTTTTCAAAATTCTCTTCATCTCTTAATATAAGATAAATAGGGGTTCAAATGAATATGTTAACAAATGGTTTATCAAATAATCTGACCAATAGTCTAATCATGCATTGATCATGTGAGAAATAGACTAAAATTAGATAGCATATAATCTATGTGTGAGTTGTAGTTAACTCCTTTGATCACATAGTCTTGAGGTAGAGTTTTTGTTGTGTTAAGTAACCATCAATGGTTGAGGTTTGACCATTATACATGGTTGAGGGCTGACCATTGATGATCAAGGGCTGACCATAACACATAGTCAGAGGTTGATTGTCACATATGGTTGAGGGGACATTGTCAAAATTTGTTAGATTTAGCTAATTCCACTAATGACTGGTGGTTAATTGCATTGGGAAGTGGTCTGAGGGTAATAAAGGAAGAATTGGTAGATAATCTAACCCAAAGGGGGCCAATGAGTAGTTAATGGTTAATACGACATCTAGAGTTGTAGTGTATGGTTTTCTAGTGTCTACACTACCCACTTGATGGTTGATTATTACCTATATATATATATATATATATATATATATATATATATATATAAAATACTAAAAAAAAAGAAAATCAATCCTGCTTAATTCTCCCATTGAAAGTGAATTTGTAATTGTGATCCTTTTACTATAAGTATGGAGCTAAAATATGGATTTGATAGTTGAAATTTATATATATTGACTTTATATAAAAGGCTTCATATTTAGATTATGAATTATTATTTATCTATAATGTAAATGTTTTGAAAAATAAGGAAAATTTGTTAAATGTTTATAAATGTAAATTCTTGTACCAATTGAATAGTAATGTCACTTAATGAATGATTCTTTACATGTATATATATAGGAATTTCCTTTTAAATTTTGCTTCATCTAACCTTACAAAAATTGCATTAAGAACTAAGAGTCTTATTTAAAATTCAGAAACTAACCATTATTTGGTATGGGACACAGTTGGCCCAATTAGATAGGGTCATAATGCATCAGTATTTTCTTAGAGTGGACATGTGTAGCAAAAAAAGAGATAGATACTATTTGTATAGAGAAGTTTGAAGGTGATTATAGCAGCTTGAGTGTTTGACATTGATATTTTTATATATTGATAAAGGAAAATAACTACTCAATCCCACATATAGGTAAATGGATTAGAGGAATGGAGAACTAATAGCAATGAATGTATTTGAGTATAAGTTGCATGGTTTGAAATGTGTCAATAATTATCATTTTCAACTAACTGTGACCAAATTTATGTTTCTACACTTGCTCATCATTTGTTATATAAATGAAATTGCTAGAGTAAAGGAAAAATAATTAAACTAAAGTGTGTAAAGAAAGATTTATCTTTGATAAAACACGTCAATTGTATAGGGTACTTACATTTATAAAACCTTGCACAAACTTATGAAGTATACATTTTGTTTATTTTAGATTAAAAATTTTAACTTTGAAATGAAAATTGAAAATTGAAAATAAGAGAAAGGGAGGAGTACACATGTATATAGGTGAAATAAAATTTACTTGTAACCTGTAACTTATAGTTGAGAACCATGCCCACTTATTTAAAAATTTGAACTGATGAAGAATTAAGAGTGATGAAGTCCCAATTTTGAATAACTCATCAATATATTTAGTAGTGAAGATGCATTATTATGAATCTCATGAAAAAGGAATAGTATCAAGTATACTAATATTAAAAAAAGGATATAACATGTTAGGATCTTGTAGACACTATTTATGAATAATATAGCACCTTAGTCTTCTACACATAGAAAACATAGGTCTTGGTTATTCCTCTTAATTTTGAACCCTTCCCACTTTTAGAAGTCTCATATATACTATATCTTGTGCCCTTTGGCCTATCTCTTAGTCTTACCAATCTTATGTTGATGACACAAACCTTATATATTATCCAAAATGCTTAAATCCTACTTATCTTATAACTCTACAAGTTCTAAGTTTGTACCTACTTTCCTGTTCTCATGATAATAGTGTTCAAGATAGAGTCCTACATCGTCATTAGTGTCTTGCTCTTATCACAAGTGTCGATTGATCTAAAGTCATATAGTTTACAAATAAAAAGTATCCTAATGTTAAAAACAAGTGATTTTATGAGAGTTGATTCTCTAAAGGGATTGATATAAATATAATATCAACCCTCATTCATTCCTCACTTGGAAAACATATCACAGACAAAGGTAAGTTATAAAAAACATTCAATCAAGCGCCCAATAAAGCAAAACTTTACTATTTTTTTATAATTTCATAGCATTCATAGAAACATTAAATACATAAATCTAAAGTAATAAATGAGTGGATTAACATCATGATTTTCTAAGTTACAAATAAGGTCACTATGGCACTTGATTTTTTGCATATTGCACGATTCACACACAAACAAATGCATAACATAGAACTAAATTAATATTAGACCCTCTTTATATTATTGTCTATGTAAGCAGAGCACATTGATAGAGGTGTTTTTGGCATCATATTGACACCATGTTCCCACTAACCCATTTTCCCTCATGGTGACCATGAAGATGAAGAACTATAATTTTATAAATTCATGAGTGATAGTCCATGATCCAGATCTAAATGCATTAGAGTAAATGTGAAGACAAACCTAGAAGCATAAATATGGTCACACCTTAGTTTGGTAGGTGTTACATACAAGAGACTTATGTCAAACCTAAAAACTAGCATCAATGTAACCATCCTAGGCTGAAGTAAGTGTTGGCAGCTCCAGAGGCACTTAATCTAGAATTTGGCGATTGTTCTAGAATCATCCTCCAGTCTTCTTTCTACATCTTTTATATCTATAATGACATTGACATAAGAACCAGCTAAGTACATTATTTATTTTTCAATTTCTTATTTATCATAGGTGTACTTACTATTTTTATCATAACTAAGCATAATAAATTAATCACTTTTTATATATAGGTTTAGTATTTAATTGGCTTGTTATAGATCTAATTATTGCCCTTGTGCTTATTCATCTTTATACCCTCTTTAATTTTTAGATAACCCAAATAAAGAACCATTTTAGGGTTAAACATTTGGTTATTTCAATATTTTAACATCAACCAATAGGTCTATTATGGTTTTCTGAGTTTTCTATTATTGATCCTTGATTGCTATACAATATGTTTGAAATGAATGCATCTAATGCACATTTTAGTTTCAATATGTCAAAGTTTATATGGTTTATTACATTAGTTACATTCTTAAATATATTAACTAAATTCATGCCAATAATGAGAGGGTTAAACAACACAATATCTCTCTTCAAAATTACTTTTGTAATGCACTAGAACAAGTGCCTTCCCAACCTAACATCACAAGACACGGATTTAATTATAAATTAGGTAGCATGTGTCTTAAAATATAATTGTTCAATATTATAAAGTATTCCAATATCTATAAAGATATCATGAAACCCTAATATTTATCTTTAATTAGAATGGTGGATAATCAGATGCATAATAATTCTTCTATTCTCTAAATAATGGAAAAATGATCTTGTATATATAGGTGGATTTAACCCTAATCCCTTTTGAAAGTTTTGGCCAACAAGGTTGACCTAGTCAACCTCGTATTGTAGTTTACAAAAAACATACTAGATAATGAACTAAGTTATCCATGGCCAAATTAATTCTTAGTAAGATCTGTCAATAACAATACAAGGTCGACATAGCCAACATAGTCATGTAAACTATCAAGAAGGGGTTTAGGTTATGGAAAGAGTAAATGAAGGTGGCAAATGACTAGAGGAGTATACAAGAAAGAATAACAAGATTAGGGGAATGGTTTTAGGATTCAAGTGTGTATATAACAAGTGGTAAAAGGGACAACAATCTTATGTATCACCAATGGTTTGCCCACCCATTTTTTTGGTGTACCCTTTAAAGCATGCACTCAAATAAATTAATGTTTGATGGGTTCTTACAAGATAAAGAGCTTTAATAATTTATAAAAGTTTTAAAATATTATGTTTATACATATGCTCTACTTGAATCTCATCACATGTCACATGAGTGTAACATGGGATGGTGCTTCAGGAATAGAATATGACAACACATAATGTTGATGCTAAGTAAAATCAATAAGGAGTAAATATGATAAATGAAAGAATAGAATTGAAAAACATATACCTTTACTTACCTTAGTGTTGTAGATAAATAAGGAGATTTAAAGAGATGTGAAGGTGTCTAAATGTGAAAAACATTAGGTGAACCTATAGAGATTAGTGTAAAGAAGAGAAAAATCATTTTTTTTGGAATATAAGCATGTAGTAGTGGAAAATACTCTCTATGATATCAGGATATCATAACATTTTATGTTTTGGAAAAAGAGCTAGTAGAGAAAAAGATATGAGGGTCTGAGGAAAATTGGCAAATTAGGATTGTTAAGGCAAGGTTACAACCGGATTTTTTGAGGGGAAATGAATGACAAAATGATGGAAAATAAACGAGAAATGATTTTAGAACATAGTAAATCATGTTGGAAAATTTGTAAAACATAAATGGTGAAAATGAATGTAGAACATACTAAATTAAATTGGGAATAATGTAAAACATAAATGGTAAAAAGGAATGTAAAACATACTAAATCATGTTTGGAAGTATGTAAAATATAAATGACAAAAATGAACATAGAACATACTAAATCACATTAGGAAGTATGTAAAACATGAATGAAAAATGAAATATCCATTTAAGAACAATTTAATAAAGAGATGTAAGTACGTGACAATTAACCCCATGTAAGATAAGAATGTCAAATCAAACACAAAAAAAACATGAATGATAGAAAATGAAATGTAAATCAAGATGTGAGACAAACAAGAAAACGTCATATATAAATAAAAACATGTAATAATGACAAATGTCATATGTTAGATAAGTGAAGTCTAAATAAAATCAAACAAGAACATGATGGATAAATGAAAATTAACAGATCTAAAGGATGAAAACTCAAATTTAGTGCTTGTTTTTAGATACAATGTAAGAAAACACAACCACCTAATGACATGAATAGTATGATAATGAGATGGTTTGGTAAGCAAATGGTGTAATGGTGTATTTAAGGAAGGCCCAGTCCTATCCAAAGTCTTAAAATACAACTCACAGTCAATAAACCAAGAGGCGTAATAAGGTATATGTGATCAAGGATGTGATCAACTAAAAAAAATATCCAACAAGGGAATATAAGAAAAATATGATGTAAATAAGGAACATGAGGTGCCACATGGGTGATGTGAACATCCTTAGCAGGAATGAGACACACTAGGCAATTGAGAAAGGTTAATAACTATCAACATCATGGACTTAGGACATTTTGACAAATGAACACAAAGCTTAGGCTAACAAGTGAAGTACATAAATCAACACATGAAGGCTATATGCATGAAAATTAAAATGGAATTACCTTCCCACAATGTGTTGCCCATACCTCAAGACCCCTTATAGAGCCATCAGTCTACTATGAAGATTAGGTACTTCCATGAGAAGATAGGTGGCACTAGATAGTATATGATATAATGACACCTCTTTCCCTAGTCTACTAGCCCACCACACCCTAATGGACCTCAGCTCTATCATGAGGACAAATATGGAGTTTGAGATTTGAATAAGATATGAAATGTGCCAAATATAGATCATGTATTTTGTTGTGATCTAGCATTTAATATTATTTTTACCTTTGAATCATTGAATTTTGATTATATTTTATTATTTTGGATTTTAACTTGTTTCAAAATTTTCTATTACTCCTCCATATGGAGTCATACAACCAAACATGAGTGAAATAGGTGATAAACATAAGATATATTACACTTGGTCACTATAGAAAAGGACCTAAAGACCAAGGTGTCTAAATACTCCTAGATTTGTCCACAAGTAAGTGTGTAATCTCAAAATTGACTGATGTGAGCCTTAAAATAAAAGTAAATAAGGTAAATATGGGGATCATGAGAGATCTATCTATGTAATAGGTGATACAATGATGAATATGTTCATAGATGATAACAAGGAGGTAAAATAGTGATATGAAAGGGATGGTGCTATGCTTATGATAGTGATGTCACTAAAAGAAGCCATACTAACCTAAAATGGATCTATCACAAACACTAATTAGAGTAGTATTCATCCCAAAAAGTGGTTTAAAATATTTTTTAATGTGGTAATTTGTGAGGAAGTCTAGGTCTATCAATGGTCTTACTTTGCAACTCACAAGGTGAACACCAATGAGGTGAATGCTAAATAATGGGAGAAAATAATCATAAAGCTACTAAGGAAAGAATGGAATAAAAAGACAAAAATTAAGGAAATATATTAGAACCAAAATGAAAACAAATGCCATATGTAATGTGTAAGAAAACAAAATAACCCAAAGATGAAAATGATGCTAGTAAAGTGTAACTAAAAGTGGTAAAGTGCATAAAAGTAAAGAAACATGAGACAGAAAATAACAAGAAAGATCCATTATAATGTTTGTATCTAAGATGAACATATGAAATACAAGTCTATAAGTCTCAAAAGGTTTCTTGAAGTTGAATTTGTTTGTTATTTTGCATTATAGAATAAGAGTGAGCATTGTAAGATTTCCTAATGGGTAATTTGATGTAGGGATGGGAATCACAAGATGCCCCAAGGTCTGAAGGGATGTGGATGGGCATCACAAGATGACCCAACATGTAAAGTGGAGTGAGGTAATATTGAACCATTAAAATTATTTGCATTGGGTTGGTAGGTACATTTAGAGATAGATAAATGTGTTGCTTTATTATATTTTAAGGATGTTATATGTGACATAGGATGTGTAGGATAGGTATGAGGAGGTAAAGGAGGACCTTGTATGATATGCTTGGGATTAGGCATTTGAACTAGGTATTCATTTGGTTCATGTGAATTAAGAGGTTGAGGTTAAATGGATGCAACAATGTGTTTAAATTTGTTCATATTAGTTATCTTTTCCTTATTGGTGAGGGAAGAAGGATCAACTTTGGTTTGAAAAACATTAGTGGATGAGGTGTAGGTATGGGATACTTATTATTGTTCATTAGGTAGTTAATGTTGATGTGATTGTGGTTCTTGAGATTGGATTTGAGAATCTTGAAGATAATCTTGATAACATTGTTTTGTGAGAGTATCAATATTGAATTGTGAACCAAGCAAGAAAGAAATAATAAATTGGTGAAGATGATGATAATAATCATGAGAATTACCGATAGTAGCATGCCACCAACAAAACTTATCATGCTTTTATCATTTTGGAGGAGTTTTGGAAGGATCAAAGCTCATGGGTTTAGAGTTTGGAAATTTGATCTAAGGCTTATTTTAAAGTTTTAAGGGAAAAGATTCAAACTTTGTATTGAATGGGAGATTTAAGATCAATAACAACTAATTTTAAAAGAGTGTCATCATTCATGTTATGGTCCACTTTGTGAGCTAGAGAATTCTATCATTTGATGAAATTATGAAAATATTCATTAGGAAGATGCTTAGAATTGATGAAATGGCTAAGGTAATTTTCAAGAAGGTCATCATGTTGGAATTACTTCACTAGATCTTTGACTAAATCCTCTAGTTGTGAGATGGAATGTATATGAATTTGGCTGTACAATTCAAGTACATCACCAAAAAAATAATTGGCTAAGAGCTTGGTGGTAGAAAAGGTGTTAGTTTGAACCCATTCCTTATAGAGATTACCAAAATACTTAAGAAAGATAGCAGGGTCCTTAGTCCCATCATATGTGATAGTTGGAGAAATGTTTCCAATATCTGTGGATGAAATGAATGGTGAGAATGATTTATTTTAAAGATGTTGAAGCATTTTGTTATTCATTAGAGTTTGAGGGATGATATTCCCATTGGCATATCTAAGAAGAGAAGGGACAAAAAATTTATTTAGTTGAGACATGATGACTCAAGGTGGTTGACTAGTCATGTGTAATAAATGTTATTGCATTTACATCATTTGAGAATGATTAGTTATTTGGATGATGTTAATTTTTTGAACTATTTGAGAAATAATTTGAATTCTATCAATTTTTGCATTAGTATTTGAAGGTAGGGTACTAGTGTTGTTAGGAGGGGATTAGTAATTTTGATGGGAAGAGGGTTATTTATAGGTGGATGATTCCCATAATTGGTTTCAACCATGTTAATTTGGGAATTAATAAGGCTTGGTGCTTTGGTTATGGGTGTAACAAAAAGATTATGAACATTAGTTGTAAGAGGTGGAACATAATGTGAGGTTCCAAAATTTAATGTAGATGGGTTTATGAGTTTATTAATTCTAGGTTTAGAAGGTGTAAAAGTGGTATAAGGTATATAATTGTCATATTTTGGAATTTATCTATTAGGATTCTCTGGATTGACTATACAGTGTGGGGTAGATCAAGATTGAGAAGATTTAGAACCATGTGGTGAAAATTTTCACCATAAACAACTGTCTCTTATGGTGGATAGTTGATGTAAGAGAGAACAACCCATGTAAATTTAGAAAGTTTTGAGACTATAAAGAAAAAATTTGATAAGTGGCTTCATTATGTCAAGAAGGATTAGAGATCAAGAAGCTTGGAAGAAAAATAGGGACAAAATTGGACAAAAAGAGGTATAGGGTTGGCCTATAAGGTACTAAGTTGACCCAATCAACGTAGTATTCTAGGGAGATAATTTTGAATGATACTAAATTGAATCAATCGACTTAGTATGCTAAGGAGATATTTATGAATAATATTAAGTCAACATAGTTAACTTAGTATGCTAAGGAGATAGTTCTTAATGGTACTAAGTAGACACTATCAACTTAGTATGCTTGGGAGGAAGGTGAATAGAAATTTTACAATGTACTTTAAAGTAAGAAGTGAAAGGAAACACTAATCAATTGGGTCAATGAGAATGATCTAGTTTAGGCACACAACACAAAACATTACACCAACACTAGCCAATGCAATTTTTATACAATACAATATATAATGATAAAATAACAAGCAATCAAACTGAAAAGAAAATTCTAACTGAGTGGTCATCCTAAATGTTGTTTAGATTATTAGAGTGTGATTTTAAGTATGATGGGGAAGTTGGATGAAAGTAGGGAACTAGAAAACAATATATACATGGTTTCAAGACATTTATGTTAAAAGGGATCTATGTTGGCAAGTGTAGTGGATTAGTATTGGGGCCTACCCCTTTAATTCATAATATTTTAGTGATAAGGGTATCAGGTGATTTTTTGATATATACCATTAACCACATGTTTATACTTAGCCAGAAAACCAAGTTGGCTTCCCCCTTCGTGATGAAATCCAAGTAGGTAGGCCTTGCGTAGATAACTATTTAAATGTGTTTTAATATTATGTGATTTGGTAGCATGTGCAAGAAAGAGAAAAATAGTGTAAATAAATGGTATATGGAAAAACTACCTTATTAGACTATGTGATCTATTTTAAGCATGAAAGTAATTAAAATTGAAAGTGTGAAGTAATTACTAGCATATAGATGTCAATTCTAACTTTGAAACATAGTATAGTGTCAGTTTAGATGAAAATGTATGCAAAGATTACAATATAGAGTCAACAATGTCATTATTTTACTACTAAATAAAGAGTCTATTAAGAACTATGTCAACAATGTCAACCTAGTCTTTCAGATAGCAGATAGAATACATAACTAGGTCGACTAGGTTGACCTAGTTTGCTATATTAGGACAGTTTTAAAGACTAAAAACTATGAAAAATAGAACTATAATGAATAATAAAAATTATAGAGAAAGAGTGAAAATAACCTTGGTGGGTTGGAAGACTTAAAGTAATGTGATATTGTTGTTGAAGTGCCTCGATTTTTACTTACAAATTCTACTAACTATGTCAAATGGGTCCACCTATTTCTATAGTTCACTATTTATTGAAGCCTGTGAAGGATAATAAATTGGAAGTGTCAACCTAATATGTTTTCTAGAAGTCTAGAAGTGGACTCTATTGATAAGGTCAACCTAGTAGCTTGTTTGGAAGTGAAAACCTGTACTGTGTTGACCTATTCAACCCAGTAGCTTGTATCTAATGAAGACCTTCATAAATAAAATGGAGTCATTTTGATGCAATTGTGTATTAAACTTACACACATAAGTTAAAAACTATACCGACAGTGTCAACCTAATATTGAAAATATAAAAAATAATAAATAAAATGATAAAATAATGAAAAATATGCAAAAAAAATCTACATGGGTTAGATTCACATCGAGTTCACCAAAATTTATGCAATAAAAAATTTATCATCTCTAAAAATCAATACTAACTCAAAGAATATTGAACATACTTACACTTTTGATTGGGGATACATTAGATAATTGAGAACATGACTAATATTCATATCTGCTAGACCCAATTAGGGGATATCTTACCATAATAAGTAGTTATAGGGAGGATTCTAAAGCCTTCAATTAAACACAATAACCCAATAACCCTAACTAGGTCCTATGTTTTCATATTCACTAAACTAATAACAAGTAAATTAAAGTCTAATCTAGTGCTCACCAAATCTTATAGCATAAATTGGGGGGTAATAAACAACAAAAGTAAACATGCATAAGAGATATATACTCATTTTAATGTATGCAGAACACTAATGCATGGAATATAAGTACAAAAGCATATATATCTAATTTTACAAAGTAGAAACAATGTTAGGAATAATTACTTTTTAAAACAAACCTATTAAGCATCAATCTCTCCCTTGGCCAAGGTGATTCGCAAGAGGTTTTTGTGGTATGTAAGGATGATAAGGATAAATAATCTCTAGGTTACACAACCTATCAATGCATTTAAAAGAATTCTCCACAAGACAAGATTCATATCCTCAAAGAAAGTATTAAACCCTACACTTTCTCCTCAACTATAATGGTGGATAAGTAGATGTACATTAGCTTTTGCTTCATATTCTCATCTCTAAATAATGGCAAAATGATATTATATATATATAGGTAGATTCAACCATAAGCCCTTTCAAAAGTTTAGGATAACGAGGTTAACCCAATAAAACTAGTATTGAAATTGACAAAAAATATACTAGATAATGAACTAAGTCAACCATGGCCAACTTACTTCTTAGTAAGCTCTATCAATAACAATAAAAGGTTGACACAATTGACATAGTCATGTAAACTATCAAGAAGGGGTTTAGGTTATGGAAAGATCAAATGAAGGTGGAAAATAACTAGAGGATTATACAAGAGATAAGAACAAGCTTAGGGGAATGGTTTTTAAGAGACAAATGTGTAGATAAAAAGTGAAAAAAAGGATAACAATTCTACATGGTAGCAAGACTAGCCAACCCTTTCCTAGTGTACCTCGGCATGTAATGAGATAGATTGAGACTCAACGGGTTTTTGAAAGATGAAGAAAATCAGTAATTGATAAAAGTTTGAGAATATTATGTGTATACAAATTTCACACATTCATATTTTTTAGATGTAGTGAGGTCATGCTTTAGAAGCACAATCTCCACATTTATTTACTGTTAAGCATACCCATATTTTAATGGGGGATGTTTATGAAATATGTTCTCCTCATTGATACTTATTTCAATTTTCATATTTCTCCATATATAGTGTGGGCATGATTTAGAAGCATGTTATACACACACAATTTTTTAATTTACCAAAGCACATAGTTATAAAAAATTATATTCATATTTGTGATAAAATTCTATAAATTGGTACAATTTTTATACATAATTTCAGCTTGAGATATGTCTAACATGTACATGTTATGTAATGTGTGCCTAATATTATAAACTCTAATTTAGTTTCGTATTTCAAAACTATTTTAGGGACTATTACCATATGAAATTTTATGCATTGATATCAAGGATGAAATTTTATGCATTAATAAAAACTATATATATCTTATTAAAATATATATAATATAAATAGTTTTTATATGATCATAACGTTATAGTATATAATAAAATATATGAATAAAATGTGAGTATATATATATATATCATTAGCATATCATGCTCAGGGATATGCCAACACCCAAACTACCTTTTCCCATGTAATGTCAATATATAGTCAGACTATAGGTAGCACTTTGAGAAAAAAAAGGACCCATGTAGGTGGTGATATACTCCTTGACATAGGATTTAATCTTTTCTAATCTTATTTAGGTCATTTCAACCAAACATTAGTTCATTCTCATGCCAAGAGATCACTATCTCATTCAGCACTGCAAGTTAGGTTGTTTATAGTCATTTCAATGCAGTATTCACTGAGTATTTCAAGTTAGAACCTACTTGAGTTAGAAATTAGTAAAACATCACAATCTCTCTCTTTGTCAAGAAATCATTTTATTTTCTCAAATCATTTCCCTTATGCTTGGGCTACATTATTGAAACACTTAAGCCTTTCTAGACCTCAAAATGCTCTGGTATGGAAGGATCAAATATATGATCAAAATGTGATTTGAAGAAGTGACGGTAAAGTGTCTCTCTTGTGAAACCTTTGAAACTTGTGATCAAGCCCTAATGTTTTTTTACTATTTTATGAAATTATCATTGTCACTGTGACTCTCTCAATTCCATCAGACATTAATGAGGTTTCAAACAAGATCAAACATCTTCATTGAACTATCTCAGACTTCTATGAAACTGCATGTAGGTGGATATCAAATTAAGGACTATGTCAATATTGAATTGGTTGTCATAAAAAATATCCTAACCTTGTGAAGGGATAAATATCATTGTTTCCACTTTATACTCCTCACATTCCCTAAAATCTTCTTATCGTACCACCATGATTGTGCAAGATTCAATTCCACTTGATTGTAGATGGTTGCTTACAAATAAGTCTAACTGTGTGTATGATCTAATTATTCATTCCATCAAGAGTTGATTTTGAAACCAAATATCCTTGGTGGAGAATTATCACCATTCAATGATAGATAAACACAACATGTTACCTTTGTTTTAAAATGACTACAGGAGAGAGAACCCTCTACAACTAGTGAAAGTTGTGTGCAAACTCTAATGTTTCCAACTAGTTGAATGAGATATTATAGGACCATTATTTGATGTTCACACATGAAAATAGATTAAGAAATAACTATGATCATGCCCTTACAAAACATTTGTAGTGCTTGGATTGAAAATACCAATCCAAATAGAGAGGAAACTTAAAGGCCATGTGGATGTGCAGGAAAAAAAGAGAAGTTAACACTCTTATCAATGTTTCAAAAAGCATGGTGAACCAAAACTGAAACTATTGCTATGTATTTGTAGTAAACAAAGAGTGTTACCATCCATGAAAGGTACTTGGTCCAAATCACCTCTTCCTCTCTATATCATGTAGAAATTGTTTAACTTTTTTAGATTGCAAAGGAGAGTGACGAAAAGATAGAATATTTGTTTTTCATTTTCAAGTCTATCAAATCTTCCTAAACATGAAAATAGATTTAGGGGATGTAAATGGTCACTCCAAAGTCTACCATACATGTTAGTTCTATCCTATAGTCTGTAGAACTACCCAAACTCTCCCTTTTTTGTAGTTAAACCTCCTCTCATACATTAAACCCTATAGTTTGTCATCTCAAAACAATCTCTCTAACATCTAACTAACATGTGGATGTTGAATGAGATTTTGACACACTTGTATCCTTGAAGAAACCATACAAGTCTAATGAATGACCCCTAAATGACATAAGACCAATTATAGCATAATGATAAAGCTAAAGCATATTGTATAACCCTTTTTACGACCATGTAACTTAATTCACAAACTAGTAGGCCCCTATGAGAAGTTTTACTATATAAAGGGTTGACCTAATTTGACTTGTGGTTAAATTAGTCAATAATACACTAGGTAAGTGTTATATAATTTAGAAATTGTGTCTAAATCCCCCTCTCCACTTTAATCTAGTGATGAATTTATATTATAAATGAAATGAATATATATGTAGGTGTGTATAACACACCTTGTCTTTTCTTGAGTCTATATTGAGTACTTTGCTAGTGAGTAACCTACAACTAAGGCCATGTTATAGCATATATCTAAGAAGATAGAGAGAAATAGAGATTATTTACTATAAAATTTTGCTCATACACAAAATTGATTATTTTAGATATATTAGATTATATACTATAATATGCACTATAAGCATGGACTTATTATATACTATAACATTTTTATCATATATAAAATTTATTATACTAGATATATGTTCATTTTTTGAATCATATTTTACTCATATATTTGATACTTCCATAGCAGAGTGTTTTGAGGTCTATAAAGGTTTAAGTGTTTCCATAATGTAGCCCAAGCATAAGGGTAATTCTTTGAGAAAATAAAATGGTTTCTTGATAGAGAGAGTGATCTTTGATTTATTTCTAACTCAAGTAGGTTCTAACGTAAAACACTTAATGAATATTGCATTGAAATGACTATATGCAGCTTAACTTGTAGTGGTGAATGAGTATGTGATCTCTTGGCTTGAGAATGAATTGAATTTGGGTTGAAATGAACTTAATGACCTAAATAATATTAGAAAAGATGAAATATTATGTCAAGGAGTACATCACCACCTACATGGGTTCCTTTTTTTCTCAAAATGCTACCTATAGTCTGATTGTAGATTGATAGTACATGGGAAAAGTTAGTTTGCTTGTTGGCATAGCCCTGAGCATGATATGAATGAGTCAAAAAAACTATGATATCATATTTATGAATTTAATAAATACCTAGCTAGGTAACATAGGGATAAATAATATACCTCCACCTAATGTAAGACTTCAATCTCTAACTAAATCAACACCTGCAGTCTGACTGTAGATTGGTTCTAACAAATGGGAGATGTAAGCATAGAAAGGTTAGCATGAGGTGTATGATGTTTGAACATGTGATAAACATTATCATAATGTTAATAAAAAATATCATGTGATGTTTAAATCAATGACATAGGATAAATATTTAATTTTAAGCTTCAACCTATAGTCATGTTCAAAATCCGTGCACAGTCAAGTATTATAAGCGAGACTTGAAGGATTTAGGAGTTTGATGGTTTTAGAAAGGTAATATAGATATGATATTTTGTATAGAATGTTATCATGAACTAATATTACCCCTCATATATTCAATTTTATATATTAAGTAAGGGATATGCACTCTCTTTTGTCTTGGAAAGAGGTTTTTCCTAGATAATGAAGACTATATGTTTACCATATGAAGGTTGGAAAGATAATATAAAAGATTGTTATAAAACTGAGTAAAAGATGTATAATGTTGATTTAAGCATGAGAAAATGTGTGTAATACTCTATAGGTAATACTCAAAATTGGTCATAGGTCATGAAGGACAATTAGGCCTATTAGGCCTAAAATTGGGCCTAAAGCCCTACATGGGTCTAGATTGACTTATACGGCCATAAAAACCCTCCAATCCAATGTAAGACCTTCATGGGAGAATTTAGGAATAATATTAACCATTATTTTTTAGATGGAATCAGAGAGGATCCATTATTGGTCTAAAAACATCTCATAAGTACATAAAATGTAAGAGCAAGCTCAAGAGACCATCTTCAAGAACTCATATCTATATAGATTGATTACATGGTGAAACAAGTAGTTAGAGATGTTTTAGGATGGTATTGATATAAAAATTAGTAGGTTTTTTTGGTATTTTCAATGTCTATTTTTCATGAATAATCCCTAAGGACCAAAACCTTCTAAAACCCTCCTTAAACATTGGTTTTGACCCTATGGAGAAAACATGTAAGGAAATGAATTCAAGAGGGATAGTATGGATTGAAAATGGTTTTGGACTTGTGGAGGACTCTCTTTG
The DNA here is from genome assembly GCA_037957365.1 of Torreya grandis. Classification (NCBI taxonomy): domain Eukaryota; kingdom Viridiplantae; phylum Streptophyta; class Pinopsida; order Cupressales; family Taxaceae; genus Torreya; species Torreya grandis. Next base: position 4,213,871 of record JARHVA010000743.1, on the reverse strand, counting down.
GATGAATCAAATCATATTGGTTTTTACCCTACTTGTATGGACAAGCCTAACACATGATTATTTTTTAAGGATTTGATTTATTCTATAGGTACAATGGAGATTTAAAGAATGAGAATAATTTGGGGAGGTCAAATGGGACTTGTTATAACTCCCTTTGTACATTTATCACAAGATATAGGCACATAAACACCTATAATGAACCATTCATCATAGGTAGTCTTGGACAAATAGTCAAAATAAAGAGTGGTTATCAAGTGAGAAGATGATAAGTCTAATTGTGGATATTTTCAAGGTCTAATTCATGAAATGGAAGCCAAAGAGACTCTATAAAGGTGTCCTAACACCTCTTACATGGATTTTGTTTAGAAAATGAAGGCCACTTAGGTGATAAATGTGAAGAATGAGGCCTAGAAGATAAATGAATAAGTGAATACAAGTGTCCAAAAGATGGCTAGTAACTAGGGATGCATCTAACGACTATCATGGCATATTTTCAACCCCCTTAAGATAGTACACATTTGTAAACTCCCCCTAGTTTGTTTGTGAGCTATCAAGAGATGCTTCATCAGGAAATTGTATTTCAAGAAGATCATTTAAGGACCCTATGCCAATTTGGAGAGTTTTTCATGCTTTATAGAGACACTTATCCAAGAAGACCTTTCATGGTCTATTTAACACTCCATTTTCCTACAATGTAAATGGTTCTCATAAATTGACACTTATTCTTGTGAAAATTGAGCTTCATTTATTCTCTATCTCTTCTCACATATTTTATAAATGCATGTCATTTTGGCCCTTATAATCAAATCCATTAATGGTATCATAAAGCCTTGATATTTTGATGTTACATTTTGCCTTTGAAATAAGAATTGTAATATATTTTTTATTTCATGACTATATTGTCTAAGTGTGTTAATTGATGCATAGTGAAGTATCTAGTGATAAGTATCTATCATTGCCTTTTCTTTATCATTTCAAGTTTGGTGCAAGTAGTTCGCACTCTTATAGGTCATATGAAGTGTGTCTAGTGTGTTTGAATATATTAAAGCATAAAAGTAGTCTTGGTGTCTACAATATGACCTCTTATTCACTCACCTTGAATAGTCTAATACATTTCACCTCCATATTTGAAATACTAATTTTAGAGTAATTCAAGATTTTGAGACTAGTGTTGTAAGTCATGTTTCATAGTGCAGTATTATAATAGTCTACTGGAGATATTTTTGGTGTATCACCTTATTAAAATAGGTTATTATGTCACTTATACCCCATTTTCATCTAATAAAATAGTTATTCTATGTTATAAATAACCAAATTCATATCTATGGAGCTAGCCCCTAAACCTAGAGGTCTACCTCTACTATAGGCAACCCACAAGACTAAAGGTGTTCCAATGTTTCCAAAATCTTAAAGTAGGCTTGAAAAATCAACTCTAGGGTGAAATATTTTGTGACAAATTTTTATCATGCCTAGTGGGATAATTGTCTCAAAGACATATTGTCAAGATAAATGTTGGTCTTGACAACATCACAGGTACACAAATTTTTCTACTCAACATTCACTGACTCCATTAAAGGTAATATTTGGTTATATACCATTATTTTATTAGTTATTGTGTTCATACTTCATGGTCCTTTCTAAGTAATCTACTATTAGAGGTATATATCTCATAAACCCACTCTTTCAACCTAAAATTCCTCTTGAATTTCAACAACCTCAACTTATCTTAACCTTTGAATAATAAAAGGACTTTGAAAGCTAAGAGGATTAAGAGAGTGAAGAAGAGATTAAGGATAATATGCCTAGGTAGCATTCCTTTCTATCATTTAACACTGAAAATCCCATCCACCTTAATGCATATGATGATATACCCCATAATGCTACTAAAAGTATTCCCACATTCAATGGTAAAGGTCATGTCACTCCCAGTGAGCATATTACAGATATCTCAAACTTTTTTAGTTTTCATAATGTCACTAAAGTCAATATTTCCATTAGACTACTTATCATGTCCCTTAGTGGGAAAGCACTTGACTAGTATAGGACATTTTCTAGAGGATGTATCACCACTTGGGATGATTTTAGAGAGTTGTTAACAACATTTTTTGAAGACAATAGTGATCAAACATCACTCATTCATAAGCTCAATGTAATTCAAAGGGGTCCTAAGGAGACAATCCATGATTTTAATGAGAGATTCCAAAGGACTTGGCATAGATTACCTCCTCCCATGAGACCACTTGCAAGTTTTATGTTTCCTACATATCTAAGAGCTATTATAACTAACATAGCCATCATGTTGTAGTCCATGTATGGATGCACCTTACTAGAATCATATGACCTTGCCATTAGAGTTAATAATGGCCTAATATAAGCTATAAAATTGACTCTAAAAGTCCCCATGCCTCTACTTCCAAAAATATTTGTTTTTAATTCAATTTTTCTCTAGTTACAAGTGTAAATACTAAGTATAGAGATACCCCTAAGAAGGAAAAAGATACTATTGATTTAGATGCAAATATTCAGGCCTTAGAAGCTAGCATTAGGCAAATCAATCTAAAGTATGGAGTGAGTCAAAACACCTACCACTATCCTCAATAATGAAATAGGTTCCCACCTCAAAGATATGTTCAAGGTAGAGGGAAAGGATATACTAACCTCTATATGCCATCCAATGCATATAATCCAACTTCCACCTCCAACATAAGAGCAATGATACCAGTACATAACAATCTGGTCCAAGGAGAAGAATGGAAACAAGGAAAGTTCATGGATGAAAATGAAGGTGAGGAGAAATATTTGGTTACTCAAGGAGGAGTTATTCCTTGTTTTTTAGTAGAATATGAGAGTCTCATGTAAAAAAATGAACTATGGTAGCCTTAAGGATTGAGTTTGAGTATCTTTCTAGTTGAAGATACTTATGTCCTAAATCAAAATTATTCATTTTTAGATAATACTAAATTAAATAGGAAGGCCTTGGAGATGTCCATGGTGTTCATAAAAGTTCAAGTAGTCCTCTTACAAGGCATCATGGTGTTATTGAAAGTATGTTAGTCCATATAGCTTTTGTACCTATTTCAAATTATAATATTGGAAGCTCTACTCAAAGTGTTCTAATGCCTCAATATCAAAGCACTGCATTACCCTTAAGGATTAAAGAAAAGGTGAGTACTCCTACTTTAAATATTGTGGATTATTTGAAAAGAGCTAAGACATCTATGTCACTTTCAGAAATGCTTCACTTTTGTGGTTAAAAGGATGTCCTTCAAGAGTAGTTATCTCAAATCCACCTTAGCCCTAAGCCATCATGTCATGGTAATGTTGTCTTAACCAATTATCCTACTCATGTTGTTGAACCCTCTTCCAAATATGAAAATACTCCACCCTTATATCTCACTCTCATTATGGGGGATAAACTTATTCACAACTAAATAGTGGATAGTATAGCTATAACTTCAATGATGCCTAAGGTCATGGTAGATAAATTGGGTCTAGAATATAAACCATATAGTAAAGGGGTGCTTTAACTTGATTAGACACTAGCTAAGTTAGTGGGTCTTGTTAAAGGTTTGATATTTTTCATTCATGATTGTCTAAGATTCCCTATCCTTTAAGATATAGCAGTGGTTGACTTACTTGCACACTTTGTTATCTACCTCTCAAGGGATTTCATATCTAATATAGGAGGCTACCTCTCAGTTGATTTGTCCTTTCTAGCCTTTAAGACTATCGGTGTTAAGCCACACTCAAACCAAAGATGGACTGGTCCAAGAGGGGCAAGTAGCTCAATGGTGAAGCACTCCAATAGCATATGGAAGGTCCTAGGGTTGAATCCTATCTGGTCCATATCTCAACATGGTATCAGATGAAAGCCCAGGCTAAGAGCCCCAAACACATGAGAGGTATGGCTTAAGGGGGGTGTTGGTGTTAAGCCACACTCAGACTGAAGATGGACTAGTCCAAGAGGGGCTAGTAGCTCAGTGATAGAGCACTATAGCAGCATATGGAAGGTCCTAGGTTCGAGTCCTAACTAGTCCATGTCTCAATAAAGATAAGGTATAGAGTAAAGGTAACCATCCAAACTCAACCACTAGCTAAGCTCCATATGGAGCCCTATGTAGAAGCAATATCCAATTTGAATTATGACATAAATGATAAAAAAGAGTCTATTTTAGACAACGTAACATATTCTAAGTTTGAGGGCATATATGATCTATTCCTAGATGATTATGGTGCAGACACCTATGAACATGATCCATACACTTTATTTGAGAAATATGACCTTGGTACATACATCATATATGAGGGAGGATATGAACATTTTGAGGTGTACATTAATGATTATTTTTGACAATATATTGAGAGCAATTACCTTATTCATTTACATCATGATGATGTTCTTTTAAGCATGGTAGAGTAAGATAATAAGAAAGACAATGCCATTCTACCTACACTTGATGAAGGAGTCCTTGAAGATAATAGCCATGAAGAGGAATATGACCTATGCTAAAGTTTTTATGCCATAAGTCAAGATTTTGAATAGATGAGTAAGTCTACTTCTCCTTGTAATAAGTGTAAATTTGATGATAAGGTTATTGATAAATCTCCTAAGCATGAAAAAGATTATCTTAATAAGCATCAAAATGAATATCTAACTACTATCAAAGAAGTTGTAGTCATAAAGGAATCTAATGAAACCAAAATAGAATATCTTATCATTGAGGAGTAGTCCAAGCCTTAACCTAAGGTTGAACAACTTTTAGATATGTTGGAGCACAATGAATGAAAACTTGATGATCCTACACATCAAGTACATCATGTCCTAGAAGAAGGTAAAGTTGAAGTAATTTTGATCACTCCTAAGTTTTAGTTTTAGGAGTGCCAATTGGACATGGTAGAAGTCAAGAAGGTTACATTATCAAAAAATATCCTTAGAGGGAAAAATGGAACATCTTTGAAAGCTCAAAGTAGCAGACTTACATATAGAAAAAGACCTAAGGATGTTAAGTCATTTCACCATCAACATGAGCATGTATTTATTGATAAGCATGCTTCACATGATGAATTACTTTAATGGATTATAAGGATGCAAGAGGTACTATATTTGATCCTAGTTGAAGAATGGTGAATTATCCTTCACCTAAAGTGTTTTTATTTTTTTGTGTGTCTCTTTCATAAGTGTTTTTGAGAACATATGTTTGTTTCCTTTGGTATCTTATATTATGTGTTTACATATTTTTGTTTGGTGTGGTTTCAGAGCTAATTTAGTGTGCATATAGTGCATATGTGACTTCATATCCTAATATATAGGAGTAGGCTACTGGTCTTTGGCATAGATGGCTCACTTCCCTTAATAAATTACCAAAATGTTAAGTAATTTTACCACAAGTCAAATTAGGCCAACCCCTATATAGTAAAACTTGTTATATGGGTCTACCAGGGTGTGAATTATGTTACATGGTCTTAAAAGGGGTCATATAATATGCTTTAGCTTTGACATAGTTGTATAGTTGGTCTTATGTCATCTAGGGGTCATTTTGGGGTCATTTATTAGACTTGTATAGTTTCCTCAAGGATAAAAGTGTGTAAAAATGTCATTAAATGACCATGTGTCAGTTAGATGTTAGAGAGACTATTTTGATCTAACAAATTGCAAGGTTTAATGTATAAGAAGAGGTTTAACTAAAAAAAGGGAGAGTTTAGGTCGTTGTATGGACTACATGATAGTATTAACATGTGTGGTAGAATTTAGAGTGACCATTCAGGTCCCCTAAGTCCATTAACATGCTTTTAAATCTTTGACATACTTCAAAATGGCAAAAAAATATTCTATCTTTCCATCACTCTCATTTACAAGCTAAAAAGATCAACTAATTTTTACATGGTATAGATAGGAGGAGGTGATTTGGATCAAGTCAATTTTGTGGTTGACAAGAAACTTTTTATACTACATATCCATAGAAATATTTTTAGGTTTTGTGCACCATGCTTTGTGAAATGTTGCTAAGAGTGTTAACTCCTCTTTTCCACCTACACATCCTTATGGCCTTCAATTTTCCTCTATATTTGGATTGGTATTTTTAAAAAATAGGTGTTTCACATGTTATATAATGGCATGAACATACTTATCATGTGTAAACATCAAATAATAGTCCTATAATTTCTCATTCTTCTAGTTGGAAACTATATCATAGTCTGCAGACAAGTTTCACCAGTTGTAGAAGGTTCTCTCTCCTATAGTGCTTTAAAAACAAAGGTAACATGTTTTGTTTATATCTAATTTCATGGTGATAGTTCTCTCCAAAATATTTTGTCTCAAATTCATCTCTTGATGGAGTGAATAGTCTAAACATACACATGGTCAGACTTCTTTGCAGATAGTCATCTATAATTAAGTGGAATTCAATCTTGCACAGTCATGGTGTTAAGACAGGAATCTTTCAATGATTTTGAGAAGGATTATAAAGTGTAAATATTTATATTTATCCATTTAAAATGTTAGTAGATTGGTTTTGAAAACTAATTCAATATGCACATAGTCCTGAATCTAATGCTCACTTACAGGTAGCTCCACAAAGGTATGAGAGAGTTCAATGAAGATGTTTTAACTTATTTGAAACCTCATTAAAGTTTGAGGGAATTGAGATATTAATTGTGATAATGGTAAGTTAATAAAATATCAAATATAATTGAGGCCTTGATCACAAGTTTGAAAGGTTTCACAAGAGAGACACTTTACCTTAACTTCTTTGAATCACATTTTGCTCATATATTTGATCCTTACATAATAGAGTGTTTTGAGGTCTAGATAGATCTAAGTGTTTCCATAATGTAGCCCAAAAATAAGGTAAATTATTAAAAAAAACAAAAAAAATTATTGATATAGAGAGAGTGGTGTTTGACTGATTTATAACTAAGTTAGGTTCTAACCTAAAACACTCATTGAATACTACATCAAAATGACTATAAGCAACCTAACTTATAGTGGTGAGTGAGACTTTTATCTCTTAGAATGAAAAATAACTAATTTAGTTTTAAATTACCTTAATGACCTCAATAATATTATAAAATATTAAATCATATGTCAAGGATCACATCACCACCTACAAAGGTTCCTTTTTCTCTCAAAATTCTACCTACAGTCTAATTATAAATAGATAATATATAGGAAAAGGTAGTTTGGGTGTTGACATAGCCCTAAGCATGATATGAATGAGTCCAAAAAACTATGAGATTATAGTTATGACTTTAAAAAATACATAGGTATGTAACACATGGCTAAATCATATACCTCCAACTATAAGAAGACTCCAATCTACAACCAAACAAGCACCTACAGTTTGATTGTAGACTAGTCCTAACAAATGGGATATGTAAGCTTATAAAGGTTAGCATAAGGTTTATTATGGTTAAAAATGTGATTACCATTTTAAAAATTGTAATAAAATATATCATGTGATGATCATAATAAGGAAACATGATAATGAATCAATTTAAACTTCAACCTATAGTCATGTTCAAAGTCCCTAGATAGTCAAGTCTTATGAGCAGGTCTTGATGGATTTGGGAGTTTGAGGGATTTATAAAGTTAATATAGATATGATATTTGGTATATAATTTCATAATTACCTAATATAACCAATCATATCTTCACTTTGATAGATCAAACATTAAATATTCCCTATGCTTTGTTTCAAACAGAGGTCACTCCCAGATAGTCAAGATTGTAGGCTTACCATATGAAAGTTGGAAAGATAACATAAAATAATGTTATAACACTAAGGAAAAGATTTAAAATGATTATTTTATCATGATAAAATGTTTATAAAACTCTACAATAAACATTAATACTTAGAAATGGTGATAGGTCATGAAGCACAATTAGGCCTTCTAGGCCCAGAACTAGGCCTAAAGCCCTATAGGGGTCTAGATTCACTTATAAGTAAATGTGAACCATTGAATACAATTTAATACCTTCAAGGGAGAATTTTAAAGGATTCATAACCATTGGTATATAGATGGAATCACAGAGGATCCATTTCTGGTCTTAAAACATCTTAGAGGTACATAGAATACAAGAGCAAGATCTAGAGCCCATCTTCAAGCACTCATATCTATACAGATTGATTTCATGGTGACCTAAGGATTTGGGGATATTTTAAGATGGTATTTAAATCAAACTCAAAATTATTTATTAGTATTTTAAAAATCTAGTTTTTATGAATAATCCCTAATGACCAAAACCTGCTAAAACCCTCCTTAAACCCTAGTTTTGACTTGATGCAGAAAAAATGCAAGGAAATTCATTAAATAGGGATATAATCAACTGATTTCTTTTTTGGAATTGTTAATTAATATGTTAGGCTCCATCACATCAGATTAGTCTATATCCTACTATTATGGACAAGCCTAACACAATTTTTTTTTGAAGTATTTGACTTGTTCTATAGGTACAAAGGAGATTTTAAGAGTGATAATCATTTGGGGAGGTTATGTGGGACTTATTATAACTCCACATGTCTATTTATCACAAAATATATTCATATAAACACTTCTTATAATCCACTCATCATAGGTAGTCTTGGACAAATAATGAAAATAAAAAGTGACTACCAAGTGAGAAGACGATATGTCCAATTCAAGATCTTTTTATGGTCTAATTCATGGAATGTAAGATAAAGAGACTCTATAAATGTTTTTTAATACCTATTACATGGATTTTGTTGAGAAATTAAAGGCCACCTGGGTGACAAATATGAAGAATCAGGTCTAGAAGAATAATGAATGATTGTAGATGGTTAATACATGTGTCACAAAGATGGCTAGTAGTTAGGGATGCATACGATGACTATCATGGAATGTTTCAAACCCTGTTAAGTAGTGAACATGTGTCAACTCTTCATATTTTATTTTTTATTAGTCAAGATATGCCTCATCATTAAGGTGGGTTTTAAGAAGACCATTTTAGGATCATATGCCAATATGAGGTGTTTTTCATGATTTAGAGAAAGACTTGTCAAAGAAGACCTTTCATGGTCTATTTAAAACTCTATTATCCTATAATGTAAATGGTACTCATCACTTGACACTTTTTCTTGTGACCTTTGAGCTTCTTTTCTTCTTTCTCTTCTCGCATGTTCTATAAATGTGATTTGGCCCTTATAATTGAATCCACACCTAGTATGGTGAAGCCTTAATTGTTTGATGATATATTTTGCCTTTGAAATAAGAGTTAAAATCTAGTTTTGAGTTTATGAATTTATTATCTAAGTGTGTGAAGTGATGCATAGTGAAGTGTCTAGTGATAAGTATCTATAATTTCCTTCTCTTTATCTTTTCATGTTTGGTGCAAGTACTTATCACTCTAACATTTCATATAAAGTGTAGCTACTATGTTTGATTATATTCAAGTGTATAGGTAGTATTGGTGTTTAAAATATGAACTATGGTTCACTTACCTTGTGTGTTCCAATGCATATCACCTCCATATTTGAAACATTAATGTTAGATCAATTCAAGATTTTGAGACTAGTGTTGTAGGTCATGTTTCATAGTACAATGGTGTGGTAGTCTATTTGATATATTTTTGGTGTATCATCTCATTATATTAGGTCATTTTCATATCACGTATACCCCATTTTCATCCAATTAAATAGTTTTCGTAGGTGATAAGACACCAATGTCATATCTAGGGAGATAGCCCTTAAATCTAGATATCTAACTCTACTACAGGAAATCCATAGGCCTAGAGGTATTATGATGTTTCCAAAATATTAGATTAGTCTTGAACATCAAGCTATAGGGTGAAATATTTGGTGACAACAAGTACACTTGTTAAATTCAAAACTTGGTTGTTCTTCTTAATTTTGGATCCTTACCACTTTCATAATTTTCACATATGCTCTATACTTTATGCATTGGCCTATCTCTTAGTCCAACCAGTCTTATGTTGATGACCTAGACCTTATATATTTTCTAGAATTCTTAAAGTATTCTTACATTCTATCTATGAAAGTTTCGAGTCTATACCTACTTTCTTGTTCTATAGACACTAGTGTTAGGGAAAGACAACTATATCAATGATAGTGTCCTTCTCTGACACAATTGTCTAATGCCCTAAAGTAATTTATTTTTCAAATAAAACATATCTTAATGGTTGACCAATGTGATTTTATGTAAATTAATTCTATAAAGGGAATGATATAAATACAAAATCAACCCTCATTCATTCATCGCCTAGAAAAACCTAGCATAGACTAAGTCAACTTATAAAAATAATTAAATCAAGTAATCAATAATGAAAATATTTTGTATTATCTCATTTTTTATATCAGCCATACAAATAACACATACACAAGTATGAATTACTAAAGAGGCATCACAAAAGCCTAATTTTTCAAGTTTAGCATCTAATTGGATTGTTGTATATCTAATTATCACCCTTGTGCTTATTGATTTATATCTCCCCTTTAATTAATAGATAACACCAATATGGAACCATTTTAAATTTAAATATTTATATATAATTTATGTCAAGTTTTTTGAGAGTCACTAGACTCAAATTTAGATCACCACTACAAATAGATCTAGTTTATAATATACATAATCAAAAGAGAATGAAGAGTATTCATGCCCCCATAATGATCAAAATGATAATGCACTTAAATTTAAATAGATTATTTTACATTTGGGTTTTATAAAATTTCTCTTTGATTTTGGATATTTGATTTTGAATATTTATCACTTTGAATATTTAAAATATCTTTTTTTCAGCTTTGAATACACAAGTATCAGTTTCTAATGCCCTATCTAAATATGGGGTAATGATATATAATTTTATTTATATAAATGCTCAATTATTATCTTATTTTTATCTTCTAACTTTGATTTTATAATTATTTTGGATGTGCCCATGCATATGAATTTAAATGTATAAAATTTTATACTTGCAATATTTTTTTTAAAAGTACATATTCATGTCATATCTCCAAAAATATGTATGAATGTGGTAATATATGTTATGTATTAAATTTTTAAACCACTTTTTATCTTATAAAAACATTTATTTTATTGTATAATATGATATTTTTGTTATATTGGATATTTAAAAACCTATAGTCCATATTTTATATATTATATTTGATATCTTTGAGTTTGCACTTTGTATCAAATTCATTCATGGAGGTTTGGATGTATAATACAATCCCACTATTATTTACTCCTTTTTAGATGATAGATGTATTTTTAAAGTCATTCATGTAAAATAAAAGTGAACTACATCATGTTATAAAGATATGATCAATGAGTATAATGTTGAATATTTTATGAGTATGTTATCATATAAAATGAAATTATCGCTAAAGAGTGTGTGTAAAATATTAAATATGAGGCATAAAATTTTTTGGATATATTTTTATATCATTGAATCACACAATAATGTAAAAAAATCATGAATTAGAGTATGGACTAGAATTTAATGATGAAGGTCATGGCACTACTAATAAAACTCATAAAGCACACTTAGACACCTCACGATAATATCACACAATTTCATATAAAAATGTCAAGGGCAACATAGAAACAACATGTTCAAATGTTGTCACTAAACTATTCCATACATAATTACATGGGCCATAAGTAACAAACATGTTAAAATGACACACATACAAAGTAATGATCCGATAGAGATGATAAATAAATTTTCACATAATATGTAAGGGACACATACAATAAACAATAAATGCTAAGAATATTATGAAACAAGGTAAACAACATGGAAGGAGTATAGAAATAATAGAAACTATTATATTCCATTCATATGTATTAATTTAATGTGTATAAAATAGCATATATAGTAGAACAATGTGAAATATGATTGATTTAGAAATACACTTGTAATATATGTAGTTTAAACATTACATTTGAGGTCATAGATAGATATAACATGTTATATTATAACATGTAAAAGAGTGATGCCCCCAACATAGTCATGGACACTAGATATAAGTGAAGTGTAGCATCTAAGAATGCATATATAATGTATGTGATTCTTCACACTCAAGTAACTTGTGAAATACATGTGTGTATAGAGAAATTATATGTTATCTAATAGTATTGGATGCAAAGAAGTGAATAGTAATGTATTATTATGATCATCTCCCAATTTTTATTTAAAAATAATAATTTGAAAGATTTTATATTTATATGATATTTAATTTTATGTATAATATCCATGTAAGTGGATGATATTTATATGGTATTTACATGTTTCCTTTCAATAACCATGAATGGCCCCAACCAATATGGTTTGAACCTACCTTTAGTTTCTTTATCTACATTAATAGTCTTCTGATTTCCCTTTTATACAAAACCCCTAATATAAAATTCATTGTTATGAAAATTTTCCCCATGTGTGCATTTGATGATATATTGGTATAATATAACTTACTAAATATCTTGAATATGATTTACATCAATAATTTATAATTCATGCATTATTTTTTTATGATACTCATTATCTTTGATGATATACTTAAAATATACCCATAAATAAGTAATTTCCAATGCTAATGGTAGTAAAAATTGTGTGCCATAAAAAAGAGAATATGGTGTATATTTATTTGGTGTATGCACACTTGTGAAATATTCCTAGAGTGCATTAATAATATTATTTTTCAAATTGACACCATGTTTTTCAATAATTTTTCTTAAGATTTTGGAAATTATCTTTTTTAATTCTACTTTCCCATTTCCTCATGGGTAATTTTATTTATAAAGTTAAACCTTAACTTATTTTTAAGGATGATGTGTTATATGTAACAACAATTGATGGTAGTGTAATCCTTGAAATAATGTGTGTCATTAAAAATTTACATATATCTTATCCCATATTAGAATGTAAAGGTATGACCTACACCTATTTTTCAAAAACATTTTTAGAATTAATGATGAACTTTTGAACATCTAACACTTTTGGATTTATCTTTATAATCAAATCAAATTTCTAGAGAGAAATTGGCAAAGGCCAAAAAATAGGTTGCAATTTATATGGAAAATGACTTAGGTTAATATACTTTTTACACTGTGAATATTTTTTCTACATGTTCATGACACTCAAGATTAATTTTAGGCCAATATTAGACTTGCAATAGTATTTTTTAAGAAATAGATTTTTTGTTATAGTAACCACTACATTCATTACTGTATACCTCTAGTATGGATATATTATCTTATTCATGATTTAATATCATTAGATTATTACCTGTTAAATGATATTTAAAATAAATATACACAAAATATAACACAATACATTTATTTACATTGTAATTTATCTTCATAATCACTTGTAGCATTTTATTGGATAACATCTTGATACAAGGAATTATATATATCACTATACCCTATAGAAATTACTACACTACATGTGAGTGCCATGATTTGTAAATAATGTAACTTTTTTATAGTACTTTAAAGAGGCCTTTGGTTATGAATATTAAAAAAATAGTCATCATGGATGTCAATAAGCATCATTAAATATGCACTAAACATTTCATTAACATGCCTATTATCTTTGTGAGGTATGATTTCTATTGAGAATGTTCCAAAATGTCTAGTTAATATTTGTACAATGTTTTTTTATGGTATTCACATATATTCGTTAGTTTGATTTAAAAAATAAAACTTTATTAACTATTAGCTCAAAATACCATATGATTTTAGAGTTTTCATTTTTAGTGCCCATGTGGTTGAAAATCCTACTATTAGATCATCATATTATACTACATTGATTTTACTTTAAAATCCCAAGAAAAAAACAAATGTAAGTGGTTGACCTTATGGATTAATGAAGACTATCCCTACTTTAGGTCTAGTGGCACATTTAAATTGATCAAAACACATGATCTATGTGTCATTATCAATGTGATATGAAGTGAAATAGTTCAAAAAACATGTCATTTTTGGTGATATATCCAATAATAGAGCTATTACTATATGATCTATATTTATTTTACCTTTTATTGAGTTATGAGATATTAGTTTTAAGTTTAATTCCATGAGTAACATTACCCACTTGGCAATGTGTGCTTATAACTGTGTTTTGGACATGATAAACCTGAGTGGGTCTACCCTCATGGTAACCTATGCCTTAGTATTAATCATATAATGTCATAATGATTATGTTGTGAAAAAAATAGCTAAAAACAATTATCATATGGATTAATTTTTTCACATTTGACTAATGTAATGATATAATAAATGGTATGCTCTTTATAATTATTATCATATTATGGAATTAAATCATCTAGGGAATTCTCTATGGTTATAGATGGATAGTAGTATGGGTATATTTGGAATTCATAACATGAAAATAGATAGACTGAGAAGATATTATTCCATTTCATAAAAAATCTATTGGCATGTTTATGTAATAGGAAATGCAATCAATCTATAAATCGATCCTATCTCAGAGAAGATAAATCCTGATTACACTTATGATTGTGGATACATTAGATATTTAGGTTCATGACCAAGATGGATTTTTTAGACCTAACTGAGGGATCTCTTACTATAGCAAATTTATTAGGGAGTGTTCCAAAGCCTTGAATCAAATAAGACTATGTAATAACCCTAAATAAGTCCTATGTTTTCATAGTCACTAAAATAATAAATAAATCAAAGTTCAATCTAGTGCTCACCAAAGCTTATGGCACAAAGTGGGGGTAATAAAATTGAAATGTAAACTTGTATCATAGACATATACTCATGTCAATGTATACGGAATCCTAATGCATGGGAGAGAAGTAAAAATGCATATCTATCTACTAATATAAAGGATAAACAAAGTTAATAACAGTTATGTTTGAAGACAAGACTCAATCTCTCCCTTAGCCAAGGTTATTTGCAAGATATTGTTTTATTATGTAAAGATGACAAGGATAAATCATATCTAGGAAAAATAACCTATCAATGCATCCAAAATACTTCTCCACAAGATAATATCTATATCTCCAAATAAAGTATGAAACCCTAAGCTATGATCTTCAAGTAGAATGGTGGATAATCAGATGTGAAAGATACATCTCTTATTCTTCTCTTCTCATAGAAATGATTAAATGGATATGTTTATATAGGCAAATTTAACCCTAATCATTTCTAAAGTTTTAGGTAGATAAGGTTGAATCAATCAACCTAGTGTCATTATTGATAAAATAAATTAGGTCATATTCTAGGTCATCTAAGGGATGACCTAGAACCTAATAAGTTATATCAATTAGAGTAGAAGGTCTATGGGGCTGACAGTGCAACATAAACCATCAAAAAGGGTTTTAAGCTAGGGAAGGGATAATGAGGGTAGAAAATGACTAGAGGAGGGTTTAAAAGAAGAGACAAAGTTTAGGGTAATGTTTTTAAGATATGGGTGTATAAATAGCAAGTGGTATTAAGGGACAAAAATAATATGAAGCACCAATGGTCTACCCACCCCTTTCTCAGTGCACCCCTCAAGGCATGCACTTAGAGAGATTGAGACTCGATGGGTTATTATAAGATATAAAGCATCAATAATTGATAAATTTTGAAAATATTATGTGTATACATATGCCCCACTTGAAGCTCATTATGTGTCATGTAGGTGCAACATGGGATGGTGCTTCAAGAAAAGAACATAATAAGACATAATGATGAAGCTGAATAAAGTGCAGTGAGAACAAATAAAATAAATGAAAAGATAAAACTGAAACATAGATCCCTTTACATACCTTAGTTTTGTACATATAGAAGGATTTGAAAGAAATGTGAAGGTGTCCGTTATAGATAATATTAGGCAAACCTATAGAGATTAGTGAAAAAGAGTGAAAAATCAAAATTTTCTCTATGATACCAAGATTCTATAACATTTTAGAGTTTGGGAAAAGAGTTAGCAGAGACAAAGATATGGTAAAAATAATAAATCTAATGGTAAATAGTTGAAAGGTAAATAATTTGGAATACTAAATATAAATAGGGTGAAAAACAATTAACTTGGAATTTTTACTAATGTGAGAAAATAGAGCTTTGAAACACTTAGTAGGAGACCATAGATCCAATATGTTGAGGATATGAAAACTAAGACAGGGAAGATGCATAACAACCATAATGAGTGAAATGCAATTAAGCAACTAAAAATTTCAAAATTTTGAATATTTTTATTTGAAATTAAGTGAATTATAAAAAAATGATTAGGAGAAAAAATCTAGGCACTAGAATGAACCCTAAAAAAATTTAGGTGCATTAGGGTAAAATGGGGCATTAGGAAGGAAGGAGTCAGACCAATAAATGCTTAAGGCATTTATTCTAATTGGTCAAAAAGTCATCACTATGGATGAATAGAGTTGATAAGGTCAACTTAGTCTGAAAGGTAAAAGAGAACTAATAGGCCAACTACATAGCAATAGGCTAGTTTAGTTAGCTAAGGTAGGGCACCATATTTACAACATTGGGCCTATTTAGTTATTTTGGAAGTTGTTAACATAGTACTGTAGGGTAAAAATTGGTTGATTTAGTACTATAGGAATAAAGGTTTCCTATTTAGTACTGAAGAAGCTAAATTAGTCTAAATTTAATAGGTCTAATTTTTTCTTAGATGAAACATAGGGCTGATTTAGTATTGAATAAGCCTATTATATAAAAATGGAAAAACTAAATCAAAACAATTGAGTTTTGTGAAAATTTAAGAATGTATTTTAATTACTAATGACATGGAGATATAATATATCCTTTGTTGTTTGATATTTTGTAGAGACACCATAGATATTGGTAATTGATCGATGCATTATTGGTATCAAATTTGATGGAGTGGTTGAAAAACATAGATAGAGCAAGACTAGTTGTACTAGGTTTGGGAGGTATTATGGAGATGAGGCACATCCCACTAAGTTTTTATCTCATTGTCATGTTCTTCAGAGCATGGGAAGGGTTGACCAATGAATTTTGATGGATGGTGGATGGTGATACCATAAAGGTGGGTATCATATTAGAGGATGTCCATCCATTACTTGGATACTAATAAGAGGGGCATCGGTGATCATAGGGACATCAAATGATCTAGAGGAGAGACAAGAACTTGATAGGTGGGTGATATAATTATATAATATATACATAAGGTTAAGGGTAAGTCTATTTTATATGTATCTCATGCCTATTCTAGACATATGAAAGTCCTTGATCAGACTTATGATAGCATGAGTGTTATGTCACAAGTAAGATGGTAAGGTATCAATGTATGTGATAGCCTTATGCAAGTCTATTTTGTATCATGGGGAGCTCTATGATTTTGGGTGTATCATCTGGGTCCATATCATGTATGATATGTATGTGATGTCATCCATTGGGTAGAAACCATGGGACTAGTAGTTTTGCTTAGTGCATGGATATCTAAGAGGTTCCCTATGTACCAATCAACTAGGTTATCCCATGTGGTTGATGATGGTTTTCTTGAGTGAATAGATGTAGGTAGGACTAGATATCAAGAGTTGTGCCCCACATGCCAGTGCTATAAATGATCACACAAGGGGAGAATATGTGGCAGCCATATACACACATTTCTATTATTTGGCCTAGTTGGGTGACCATAGACACAGGGATAGATAGAGTGTCGATCATGGGCCATTATACTTGGTGGGTAGAGTAGTAGTTAGTGGCACACTTGTAAAGGTAGTTTGGATTCCTTCACTCATTGAATCCTTTAGTAGTGCCTAATTTTTTGGCATAACATATTATAGAGATGAAGGGGAGAGGAGGAAGAGAAACACCAATTAGGATACTGGTGATAAAGCCATAGTTTGTGAGACTATGAATTGGTTAAACATAATAGCAAGTGGCTAGAGGAGGAGAGGAAATTGATGTTGATGAAGGGGTGAAATAGGAAACATAATAAGCAATAGAGTAGGAGAAGTAATCACCACCTAAAACACACCACAAATAATTTTACCACTAATGAGAGCAAGAAAAAATGAGGGTATCCACATAGGATGACCCAACAATCGGTCCATGACAGAGTTAGCCAATAGAGGCACCTTTTTAGAGAGGCCCATAATGTGTCTGAGTGATAACTCATGGATTCATATTTATAGGAAGGTAATATACATATGAAATTATTAGGGGATGAGTAGATAGAGAGATCATGCTCAGTAAATGGGAAGATAGGGAGATGGTGGTTGGTGATACCAAGACTCATAAGAAAAGGTATAATTTTGGTTTTTGACATAAGATACTAGTTGCATGTGATTAAAGTATATACATAGATTTTGAGATGTATATGTGATCTAATGTCTATCTAGTTTTGGTTTTGTAGATCCTATGACAAAGGAGGTCATATGGGGATCCCTATTCATGGCTGTGCACCATGATATTTTGGTTGGAGTTCTTGCACCATATGACCCCACCATGTTAGATGCTAGTGTGGCTAGTCCATAGGATAGGCATTATGGAGCCCAACCATAGAGCTAGAGCTATGTATTTTTGTATTTTGTACTATGTATTATATAAAACATATGATATATAGAGTTATTGATTTGATATCATGAGTTGTATTTGGTTATGGTTGTGTATGCATGGATATATTTTGTTCTAGCACATGTATTTTTTATTTTTTTTTTGTATATGATATGGGAAATATGTGTGGAATGTTTTATTTTCTAGAATTATGTGATACACATGCATGGTTAAAAATTAAAATGTAAAAATGACTATGAAAAAGTATTATTAATTAAAACAAATACATTACACACTATATCACGATGGGAAATGTGTAATAACAAAAGATTACTAAGTATAATAAACCATTAAAGGATAAAAAGGATAAAAAATTGTTATTAAAACATGAAAAAGATTTGCACTACATTAAAACATGTAAAATCACACTATATCACATTGGGAAGTATGAAAATAATGTAATAAAATGGAAATCACATGAAATACAAATGGTATAAAAACAAAAAAATCAATTCAATCAATCATACTAAATCATGTTTGGAAGTATAAAAGGGAAACAAAATTGGAAAAATGAAATTAAATTGATCACAATAATTCAAGCTAGGAAATATGAAAAATTTAAGAAAAAATAGTTGTATTCTTACATATAATGAGAAAATAAGAAGATAAAACTAAAAGATCAATGAAGTAAGCATAAAACATACTAGATAAATATGGGAAGCATGTCAATGACATGTAACTCATAATCAATCACAACTTATCTCAAATTTGACATAGGTAATTTCATTTTGACTTGGGTATTGGAAAATTTTGTGAGGAAGCCCTAGTATTATCCATGGTTTTACACTTAAAATCATAAAGGGAACACCAATGAGGTGGAAATAATGGGAAAAATATGTTAAATTGGATGTTTGGAATGGTAATTTGGTAATTTGGGAGGAAGGCCTAATCCTATCCATGGTCTTACACTATAACTCATAAATGGAATCCCTAAGTGGAGTGATTAGTGAATAAAAAAATATTTATTAATAGGAAATAGTAGGATTCTAGGAGATGAAAGAGGGAATGTGAAAATCATAATGTAGGCATCTTATGAGAAAACATTAAGAAACATGAGGTACACTAAGTACATAGAAAGACACTAAGTGACTAGTGATCAACAATATACAAAGAATAGCCATTCCTTATAAACACAAAGTTGTGTAGGTAGACAAGTGAGCTACTAACATCAAATCATGTTTGTTTTTTTAAATAATGAAATTAAAATGGACCTACCTTCCCACAATGAGTTCCCCATTCCTCATGACCTCTTACAAAGCCATTTGTCTACTATGAAGATTGGGTACTTACATGAGAAAGTAGGTAGCACTAAAAGATTTTTTTTATTCTCCTTTCCTAATCTATTAGCCTACTACACCCTAATGGACCTTGAATCTATCATGAGTTAAAATTAGGTGTTTCAGATTTGATTATAAAAAGATGTTCTTATAATCATGTCTTTTATTATGATTTGACTTTTGAAAATTTTAATGTTACTTTTTGTGTCATTGCCTTTTGTTTTAAATGATCTGGCTTTTGAGTTTTTATGGCTTTTTAATATTCTACCTCTATATGGAATTATAATTAAAAATCATGAGAGACAAAGTGATACACACAAATGAGCTTTATACTTTGGTTAAAGGAAGAAAAGTATCCAAAGACATGACTGACTAAAATACTTAGGCTTACCTATGAAGTAGTATTTTATCTCATTTTTCAACCATGTCTATACTTAGTTTGTTAAAGGAGATAAAGGGAATAAATGGATATCCTATGTGGGTAGGTAAAATGAGATTATAATGAGATGACTTGTTTACTAACATATCACATAGTGAAGAAGTAATAAGTAAGGGAAGTAAGGTTTGCATAACCAAGTCACAATAATGATTATCTGTGTTATAGAAATAAAGTAGAAAAAACTTATGAGAAAAGAAAAAGATATTCATGGAAATAAATGAAAATATAGATTAAAATCATGTAATCATGAAAAAAATCCCTAAGAGAACATAAGGAAGGAAATGACACCATAGACAAAATGTAGTGTGAAACATAACTAACCATGTAAAATAAATAAGAGTTTGACACAATGTCAACTTATACAAGATACATAAATGTAAATTTGGAGTACACTTCCAATCAAAAATGATGAAATATATGTAGGAACACTATGATATGTTCATAAATACTAGTATATTTATCCAAAACCATTGTCCAAAACATCTTGTAAGTCTTTGTGAAGCTGGACTCTAACAACAATAAGGGTCTCATTGATCTTCAGAGAAAGCTGAGAAAATATTTATCATCGAATCTCTTTGAAAAAAAATTTAGGCATGCCTAATGGATCATGATCATGAGGTCCATCATGAATGTGATACTCAAGATAAGGAATAGGAGTGGACTTTGAAGGACATGAAGGAGTTAATGGTGGATAAGGGTCCACAGGTGAATGAGGATCCACAGGTGGAAGAACTGCAGGTGGAGAAGCCATGGGGTAATAATAGGGAGTCTTCTTATGAGTCTAAACTTTAAGATGATGGATTATTGGTGAAGGAATGGTCATGAGGTGTTCCTTTAGATTCTAGTGAAGGATACAAGAATGATCAGTGTAATGGGTACCATATTAGTGCCACAAATAATATACCTCTCCATATTTGGGAATATAATCAAGTAATACTTTTGGGGGAGATATAGCCTTATTGGTAAGATGAAGAAGAGTATGACACAAGGTGTCTATATATTTTAAGATATTATGAAAATGAGTATAGTAATGATTATCCATGTTGTGGAAGCAATAAATATGCTTGTTAGTAGACTTTATGGGTGTACTAATAGAGGGAGTGGAAATGGAAGCCAGGTAAGGCATGGTATAATATAAAATCTATAGTTTAATGAATGAAAAATATATGAATATCATCATGTGGTTTATCAACCCATTAGGTGGGAAAAGGATCAAGTTGTGTTAAATGGGAAAAACCATCACCAAAGGAAGGTGGGGTTGGTGGAGAGATTGGAGAAGGATCGACTGAAGGAGTAAGAAGAATAGAAGTAGAAAAAGACTTAGATAGAGAAGGAGTGGAAATAGGATCAATAATAGGCTTAGTTGAGTGAGGTTTGGGATGCACATAATTTTTAAGGACAATAGAAATAATCTCAGGGGCAAGCAGACTATAGCGGTCTTGGTATTTAGAGAAGATATATGGACTAGTCATACCATGATCCATAAGCATGATGCTAAGAGGTTATTCAAAAATTGGAGGTGTGTCCACCATCTATACCATACACAAAAGTGGAAAAATTCTAAAATTATGAACTATATAGGATTAAATAAGAATAAGATAAACAAAAATATTTAAAAAATGAAGAGCGATAATGAATACTTTCATCATCTCAACCCTAAATAAGACCTCCTAGAAATGGGTCATCTAAGGTATAACCATAATCATAGTTGGGTGTATGAATATAAATTATGTAGGTAGGGATGAAATTTCATCATATGTTTCATGATGAATAGAGTGACGAGTCTTAGTTAAGACTATGGGTATATCATCAATAGGTGGTTGACAAGAATGTAACTTTAGAGAAGGTGGAAGTTGAGAAATCAGATAAGGAAATAGATTGGAAGCTTTTATCTTTAGTGTGATCTTTTTAGTCTCATCTTCATCAAGATATAAGAGGTTAGGTGGTATATTACCAATTATTTTAGGGTGATAATGATAACCTAGCATAGAGTTAATAGGGATGTTAAACCATTAGAATTTATGGAATGAAACATTCAGCAATAGTTTAAGGGTTGGAATTTTAAATACACCATAGCTTTGGAATTCTTAAAAGTTCCAAGGGTTAGTGTCCTTGAATCCTATATATTTCACCATCATGAGGTAATTTGATGCATTGGAAATTAGAAGAGTTAACAACCATCATTCGATGAGTCCATGTCCTGCTAAGCAAGATGTTATAAGAGATAGTAAAATTGTTGAGCATAACCTTTACTTGAATAATGATAGGTGGGACACTGATTGGGAGCCACACAAAACTTATGGGAAGTATGTGCCTTCAGTCATAGCCTTAACACATGTTATGTGTGCAATTAATATTACATTCAAAGTATCAAAAGGTTTTAATAAAATTAAGAGATGCAACACAAGTACCTAAAGTGTCATCAATCAAGGCATGATTGACTTGGATATCACTAATTTGGACACTGATAAAAAGGTGAAGATCATTTGCATAAAGAATAACCTCATCGAGAATCATAAAAGAAATGGAGAATTTGAGGAAAAGATAAGATTCTATTATTTCCTCAGTGTGTATAAGTATCTCTTCACACTATTTTAAAATGCTATCTTCTAATCCAAATAATGTGGCTTCATGTCTTTCTATGGGAGGATGAAGGACGTTCATTTCAAACAAGAGATGTATAAGATGATTACATTGAATTAGAGAAGGCTTCATGAGTTCTGTAAATGGGATTTGAGAAGAGATATTAGTAATTTTTATGTTAGCATCTCATTCATCATAATACATAAGGGGGATACTAAAGATAGATGCGTATTATTAGAGGAGTTCCTCGGAATGCACCATTAAGAGGTAATTTGATGCATTGGCAATCATAAGAGTTAACAACCCTCATGCGATGAGTCCATGTCCTACCAATCAAGATGTTATAAGAAATAAGAAAATTGATGATCATAACCTTTACTTAAATAATGACAGGTGGGACACTAATTGGGAGCCACATAAAACCTAAGGGAAGCATTTGCCTTCAGTCATAGCCTTAACATGTGTTATATGTGGACTTAATATTACATTCAAAACATCAAAAGATTTTAATAAAACTACGAAATGCAACAAAAATACTTAAACCATCATCAATCAAGGCATGATTGACTTGGATATAACTAATTTGGACACTAATAAAAAGGTGAAGATCATCTACATGAAGAATAATCTCATCGAGAATCATAGAAGTAATGGAGAATTTGAGGGAAAGATAAGAGTCTATTATTTCCTTAATGTGTATAAACATCTCTTCACACTATTATAAAATTCTATCTTCTAATCTAGATAAGGTGGCTTCATGTCTTTCTAGGGGAGGATGAGGGATGTTCATTTCAAACAAGAGATGCATAAGATGATTATAGTGACATGGAGAAGCCTACAAGAGTTCTATAAATGGGATTTGAGAAGAGATATTAGGAAAATTCATGATAGCATCTCATTCGTCATAATACATAAGGGGGATAATAAAGATAGATGCATAGTATTAGAGGAGTTCCTCAGAAGGAGGATCACAAGTGCATGTAAATTTGGTTTGATAGGATGTAGGAGGTTTAATTGGGGGACAAGTTGGTTTAATATCATGAGAGGATGAGGTAGTTGATGTAGATTTGGTTTGACATAGATTTATAGGGGCGGTATTAAGAGGTTGAGTATCATTAGAGATGGGTAAAGAGGTTAGAGAAATTTTATAAATGGTATGAGTAGTGTTATCCAAAGGAGGTTTTGTAATTAGTTTATCAAAAGAGATAAGGTCTTATTGCCCCAACTCTATTATGTGGGTAGGGGAAGAATATTGGATAACATAAAAAGTGTGAGATTATTTGTGAGTGAGAGGGATAAGAATAAATGAAGATAACTACCCTTAACATATTATTAATGCTGACCACATTATCTTTAGGAGTTAGGTCTATAAGACTTTCAATTTTATTGGTGTTAGGAGTAGCCTTATCATTATTATCTTGGTGATTTGGAAAGGGGTCTTTATAGATGGCCAGATGAGCATTAGCCTAGTTTAAAGTTTGAGTTTCATTTTTTATTTCATGATATTTGAAGGCAATGCCAAAGGATTATTGATGTTTACAAATGAGACAATCATGGTCAAAATTAGGACCAAGGAGGAAATCCATAACTAAGTTACGTAGTTTCCTATAAGTCTCATTAGAATGACCCCAATTAGCATGAACCAAAAATAATATTTTGATCGTACCATGATTTCATAGAGTGAGTGAGATCAAGTTATCCTATAATATTCCTTGGTAGATGCTTTTGGATCTTTGATAAGGATAAATTATTATGAACATTAATTATACTTGTTGAATAAAAGTGAGGATTAGGGATGTGGTTTAGAGGGGAATCTTTTTTTGGGGTATGATTCAGAAAAATAACTTGAATATTATAAATGCTATCATAAGAATCAGTGACACCATCATTATTAAGATGAATTTTTTTATTTTTTATGAGCATACAAGTGCCCATAGAAGGTTTTGGTGGCTCAAATTGATGCATGAGGAAATCTTGACACTTGGCTTGGTCAATGATCTCCTACATAGTTTTTGGAGAGAGAGTCCAAACCCACTATTACAACTTAGGATAGAGAACATCAGTGAATAGAAGAAAGAGGTTAGCATTTATCATGTTGTGTTCACACTTTTTAGACAAGGTCTTCCACTATTTGATGAAAGCTTTAGTAGTTTCCATCTCAGGTTGTTTACAATTGATAAAATGAGCGAAGGTATTTTTGATGAGGTCACTAGATTGAAAATATTATACTAAATCATTAACTAGATTTTTGAAACTAGTGATGGAATGATATTTGAGTTGGTTATACCATTATAAAGTGTCTCTAGAGAGAGTTTTTGATAGGATCTTGTTAGTAGTAAAAGTGTTTAAATTGACCCAATCTTTGTATAGATTTATAAATGTTTTTAAGTGTAGAGTATAATCTGTTGACCCATTAAAGATAATGGTAGGTGTGAGACATCCTATATCTATTCTATTAATTTTAGGTGTAAGAGGTTCATTTTGAAGGGTTTTTATTTTTTTGTTAACAAGAGGAGGTTGAGGGATAAGATTTCCATGGGGATCCTGAAGGAGAGGTGGGGGGAATTTTTGTTATGCACTCCCCATACAACATATTTAGGCTGATTTTGGAGATAGACAAGATGATTTTGAATTTGCATCATTTGGTTGGCATTATTATCCTGGACAACATTCATTTGGTTAAGATTTTTTAACACATGTTGATGGGTTTAAGTGGTGTTATTTGTAGCATGTGAAGAACTTGCATTAGTATTAGTGGCTTGGGTACCATTATTAGTGGTGGCATGCATGTTATTAGTAGATTGAGATGAATTTTTATCAAAGGAAACACTAGTAGAATGATTTTCTTGGGTTGAAAAAAATGCTCTAGTAAAAGGATTAGAAGAAGGAGCCCTAGTGGCATGATTACCCTAGGTAGCAAATGATGCACTAGTGGAAAAATTGAGAATAGTGTGTCTTGTCAAAGTCCCACTAGAGGTTGAAGCTACCATGTTAGTAGAGATACTTGGCATATAGGTCAAATAAATCAAGGAAGAAAAGATCATAGTATGAGAAGAGATTAAAAGAGAAGGAAGAGGTTGAGAGGTAAAGAAGCTATTGCCCCCAAATCCATGTGAGAATGTGGGGAAAGGTGAATTGGGTTCTTCTATTTGACCACTTATCATAAGGTGATTAATAGTATAAGGGTCTTTTCCTTGATGTTGAGGAAATTCATTAATGAAGAAAATAATTTATAAAGTATACTCTAATTTAGGTTGATATTCTAAGGACAAAAGATGATTTCAAACTTACGATGTATTAGGAGGGGTTCCATAGTTTGTAGTGTGAGTGACTACATGCACATTACTTTCATGTAGAGTAGGAGCCACAAGCTATTTATGGGAAAACTTATTGGGGTTGGTAAGCCTCATCATATCTTGTTGATTTGAGCTCAGTGTTGTCCTCAAATAGGATTTTCATGATGAGAGAGAAAGGTAAAGGAGGACTAATATGATCCAAAAACAAAGGAAAAAAATAGGATATATAGTCGTGCAAGTTGATTGTGTTCTGTAACCCATCTAGAATAGAATACAAAGTCATACATGTTGAATTTGTATTGAAGATAGGGGATAAAACAAGTTGATAAAGATATAGTGTTGTGTAGGTCTATAACTTGACTGGTAGATAAGAATATAGAGTCATTTATGTCAACTTTATATTGTAGACTGGGAGATAAAGAAGCTTGATAAGGATACACAGTCATAAAAGTCAATTGTGTACTACTAACATAGGGAAATACAATCTATAAGAGACTGCATTGACCATAATGATAGTGATCTAAAATAGGTGTAAAATTACAATATAAGTGAAACTAGAAGAAAGAAAAAACACAAACAATTGGATCAATGTGAGAGATCCAATTTGGGCACACAACATAAAACCTCACACCAACACTAGCCAATTAAAGTTTTTGTAATACAACACATACTGATCAAATAGAAAAAAATCAACTAAAAATTAAATTTTAACTAAGTGGTCATCCTAAGTGTTATTATATTTAATATAAATTTTTTATTTAAGTGTGATAGGAGAGTTGGATGAAAATAAGGAACTAGAAAGGAAATCTATGGATGGTTTTAGGACATTTGGGTTTAAAGTAATATATGTTGGCAATGGTACTAGCTTAGTATTAAGGCCCACCCCTCTCTTCATAATCCCACTATGATAAGGGTGTCAAGTGTTTTTCCAATATATACCATTAACCATATATTTATAATTGGCCAGAAAACCAATTCAGCTTCTCCCTTGGTGATGAAATCCAATTAGGTAGGCCTTAGAAAGACAAGTGTTTAAATGCATTTTGAATGTTATGTGATTTTATAGTGTTTGGAAAAGAGTAAAATAGTGTAAATAAAATGGTAATTTATAAAACCACCTATTTAGACTATATGATTTACTCTAAGCATGTAAATAGCTAAAAAGGAAGTGTGGATTAATTACTAATAAATAATTGTTATTTCCTTGATTGAGAATAGTATAGAGTCAGTTCAGGGAACAATATATGAAAATAGTACATACCATAGTTGAATGGGTCATTATTATTATGTATAAGCAAGGTATTTATGAATAGGGTTGAACAAATTGACTGTCTTTAAGACTAAATAGAGACTACAAAACTAAGTCAGCCACGTCAATTTACTTGGCTATAGAGTTATAGTTTTAAAGGTTGATAACTTGTGAAAATTATAAATAAATAAAGTATTGAAGTGATAAAAAGGGGAAAAAGAGGAACCTTAGTAGATTGAATATGGTTCATATTTTAAAATTTTAATCTAAAGTGACTTGATAACTACTTTCAAATTCTACAAACTAGGTTGTTTAGTTCGACCAAGTTATGAAAAATCATTTATGATGAAAAAAATATGGGAAGCCTATTAGATAGTGTTTGTTGACCTATATGATGGCAAAAAGGATAAAATGATAAAGTCAACCTATTTGACTCTATAATCTAATATGGAATTAAAGAAGAGTATTATGTCAACCTGTTCGATCTAGTAACTTAGACCTCATAAAGACTTGTACCAATAAAACAAAGTCATTTTGATGTGATTGTGTGTTAAAAATACACCCAAAAAGTTAGAAATATATAGACTATTTTTGATGTATTACTACAAATATGGAAAAATATAATAAAGTGATAAAAATGATAGTCTGAAAGAAAACCTAAAAGGGTTAGATTCACATTGAGTTCACTAGAATGTATGAAATTAGAAATGTAATAGATATATAAATCAATCCTAACTGAAAGAATATAAATCTTACTTACACTTTTGATTGTGGATAGATTAGATATTTATGGTCATGACCATCATGGATCCACTAAACCTAGCCAAGGGATCTCTTACCCCAATAAATTGACTAAGGAAGGTTCCAAAGCCTCCAGTGAAGCAAAATTACACAATAACCCTAACTAGATCCTATGTTTTCATATTCACTAAACTAATAAAAAGTAAACCAAAGTCTAATCTAGTTCTCACCAATGCTTGAGTCACAAAGTGTGGGTAATAAGCATTAAAATAAAACATTCATATGACACATATACTCACATCAATGTGTATGTAATCCTAATACATAGGAGATAAGGATAAATGAATATCTATATACTCTTACAAAGGAGGAACAAAGTTAGGAATACTTAATTTTAAATATATAACCACTGAGCCTCAATATCTACCTTGGACAAGGTGATTTGTAATAGGTTGTTGTGGTATATAAGGATGACAAAGATAAATCAACTCTAGGATACACAACTTATCAATGCATCCAAAAGACTTATCCAAAAGATAAGATCTATATCTCCAAAAAAATTATGAAACCCTAAGATATGCTCTTAAATTAGAATGGTGGATAAGAAGATGCACAAGATATATTTTTTCTTCTTCTCTTCTCTTAGAAATGTTGAAATGGATGTGTTTATATAGGAAAATCTAACCCTAGTCCTTTCCAAGAGTTTAGGCTAATAAGGTCAACCTAATCGACCAAGTATCATTATTGATAAAACAAAGTAGGTCATGTTGTAGGTCACCCAATGGCTGACTTAGACCCTAATAAGTTTTATCAATTAGAGTACAAGGATGATGAGGATAAGAGTATAATTTAAAGCGTCAAAAAGGTTTTTAGGCTAGGGAAGGGCTAATCAAGGTATAAAATGACTATAAGAGGGTGTAAAAGAGGATGCAAAGCTTAGGGCAATTTTTTTAGTAGATGTGTGTGTAGATAGAAAGTGGTATTAAGGGACAATAACCTTTCAAAGCACCAATGGTCTACCCATCCCTTTCTTCATGCACCCCTTAAAGCATAAACTAAGAGAGATTAAGACTCAGTGGGTTCCAAGAAGATATAAAACATCAATAATTGATAAAGTTATAAAAATTATGTGTATAAAACATATACCATGACATTAAAACTTATTTTCTTCCTTTAGTAAGCATGTGAAATATTTCATCTTGTCAACCGACTAAGCTACAAACCATATCATTTATTCAATTTTTCCTTGTAGGGACTGTAACCATTTTAGTATTATTTGAGGAGGCATATCATTGAAAAATTTAATATTTTTTATATCTAATTCAATACCTCATTGAGATAGGATGTAATTGAGTAACTTTTCATATGTAACTCCTAAGACACACTTTTTGGTATTTAGGCATAAATTACATTTTCATAATCTTTCAAATGTCTATCATAGATATATACTATGGTATTGAAGATGTTTATATTTTTTAAGTAATTAATCAACATAAAAAAATGTGAATGTATTTAGGGAATATGTGTCATAGTCCTCTAGTAAGTTTCCAATATGTTGTTTAACTTGAAGGACATGATGACAAGAAAAAATGATTGTCAGGGTTTGATGAGGTCTTATCTTGGTGTTAGTACTTAATATTGATTTTATTGTATCTTAAAAATTCATCCATAAACTATAATATTTCATATCAAATAGTATAATTAATAATTATGTCAATATTTACCAATAGGAAATCATATTTAGGACATATCTTATTTCATTCTCGATAATCTATACAACATCGGGCTTCTTGATTAGGATTTGTAAATAGTAATATAATCGAGACTGAGTTAAGATAATCAAAATGTAAAATTGGCATCCAAAAGCCTATATATTTAATTTATGACTACCAATGCTACATTGATATTCATTTTTCCATTTTTCATTTGATGGTCTTGGCATGTGGGTATATTAATATATGATGAATATCAACTAAATAATCAATTACAAACAATTATTTATATGAACATGTTAAAATTTATGGGTAATCATGTAAAATTTATCAGAGATTTTAATCTTAATATTATTTTAATAATACCAATATAATTATTAGTCTTGGATCTTTATTCATTCCAATATCATATTGTATTATCTCCATTAAATATTTTGATTTTACATCCACACAGTGTTATAGGGATAGTATTAGGACCATCCATTCCAATTTGTTCTTTAGTGTTGTCTTTTTCTCCAATGTATTTTTAATTATATAGTGAGTGAGGACATATATTGTTTCTATATAAATAAAGAATATATTCATAGGTCCAAATTATACTTAGAGGGACTCATCATTTCATGATATATCTAGAGTAAAAAAGTTAGAAAAATTCCATTGTCAATCATTCCCAGGTATACCAACTATAATATATATGCATTACAAAATTCATGTGTTGGTTTAACCCATCCTTTCAAGAAATGGAAATAAATAATGAATGGTGTAGATAATTATTTCATTGATTTCATTGATTCCTTGAAATAACCAATTTTTTGTTGCCCTTCTAACACAATATATTGAATGGATTTAACAATGCATTATGTAGGTATTCAAAATCCTTATCCTATATACCACATTTTATTTATGAATAATTAAGATTGAATAAATATTAACTATAGTTTGTTGATGATACCACTGAGGTAGAAAAAAAACTTTGTGGTGTAATTTATTTTGATTATTGTGCAAGTGGTTGCATGTGACCAATGCAATGATTCTCAAGCTATGTTAATGCATAATATTTAAAATGTTATTGATCCAAAGGTGATGTATATATATGTTTCTTTGGAGGAAGAAATTGAGATATATATGTAGATTATAGATAACTCTCATCATCTCATATATCCATGGTCTCCCTAGAAATATATGATAATTGCGGTCATTAAGCATAAACTAATATCTAGATTCAAAAAATTTAGAAAAGTTCCATTGTCTATCAATCCCAAGTATACCAACTATAATGTATATGCATTAAAAACTTAATTTGTTGTTTTAACCTATCCTTTCAATAAATTCAAATAAATAATTAATGGTGTAGATAATTATTTCATTGATTTTTTTGATTCCTTGAAATAATAAATATTTTGTTGCCCTTCTAACATAATATATTGAATGGATTTAACAATGCATTAAGTAGGTATTTGAAATCCTTATCCTATATATCACATTTTTTTTATGAATAATTAAGAATGAATCAATATTAACTATATTTTGTTGATGATACCACTGAGGCAGAATAAAAACTTTATGGTGCAATTTATTTTGATTATTGTGCATCTAGTTGCATGCGAGCAATGTAGTGATCCTCAAGTTATGTTAATGCATAATATTTAAAATGTTATTGATCCAAAGGTGATTTATATGTATGTATCTTTGGTGGAAGAAATTGAGACATATATGTAGATTATAGATAACTCTCATTATCTCATATATACATGGTCTCCCTGGAAAAATATTATAATTAAGGTCATTAAACATAGACTAACATATAGTTTATATAGTATGAGGACCCGTAGTTATATGTTGGTTTTTTTAGTGATGAATATTAGCTAATTTATGAATATTTAATTTTATAAATAAGACATTTTGTGAGTTTGTGGGGTTGTTGATAGCACAAAATCACATAAATTTTAGAGGTGGTAGTTAATTTGAAGGTCAACTCACCTATGTTTTTAAATAAATTTCATTTTATAAATGTATGTTGGTGATACCTTGAAAGCCAATCCAAGTGAATTGAACACTATATATAATATAGTAAAGGTAGATAGATCGTTTGGTGTACTAACACACCCAACATCAAATCAACTACTCAACCATAATGTAGGTGCTTGATTACACAAATTTTACTCAATAACATAGATGGAAAATGATATCACCACTATCTTTTGACAACATTATTTATAAATGATAGCATGTTGGTGAGTGAAAATAATTTATTTCTTAGTAGCATATCTATTGTTGGATATAGGTATATTATTAAATGGTAGTAATATTTTCACTCTATAATAATGCAATCATCAAACACCATTACTTCTGAATGGTAGCTATGTTATCAAGCAATAACATTAATTCCAAATGGTAGCTTAGTTATCACTCACTATCACTCAATAATAATGATACCATATGAAAACATTATTAACAAAATATATCATAGTTTTCACTCAATAGCATAACTTTAATTTAGAATAATTATTGTCGAATGATAGCATATTGTTGGAAAATAACATGCTCCAAAATGGTAACCTATTATCGATCGATAGCAATGTTATTTTTCAAAAACATAGCTTTCATTTTTTAGTAATGATGTCATGTAGTAGCATCCATTTATTTAGCACAAATGCTATCATTCACCAAGAATTTTATGTTTTACAATATTTTTATGATCAATAACACCACAATATTTTCATGCCCATGACCATATGCATCAAGTTAATATCTTTTGCATTGTACTAATGGTCATATGCATTATGTTGATGACCATATTTATCATGCCTAGAGTTAGAATGCTTATGATCCTCATTTAGAGACTATTATTTATCTATCATGTTTACAACTAACTTATCTACATTTACATATACACGATTCAGTGTGTTCCACCTCATGATTGGCTTGCATAATTATTAATCTTCCAAATGTATTCTCCACCATTTTGAACCGATTTGCCTGGAATCCTCTAAGGTTTTTTATAGGCCACTGTAATTTTACATGGTTATATGTAACATACTTTGTCTGAGTAATTTACATAGAATATTTGAAATCTTTTAATGTTCATGTTTAAATAAGTAATATCTTGTGCATGTATAACTGGTAGATTGTAAAAAGAATTATTACAAGTATTTAGTCGTGGTCCATTTTTAGTACAAACCCTTTTGAAATATTTATTATGCACAAATAACTTGATATATAAAGGTATATGTTGATATATGATATGTTTATGAGGTAATTATTTTATTCAAAAATAAATATTTTATTTTATACATTGTAAAGTTTCTATAATAGAATCAACTTTAGGTGGTTCTTTGTTACTTCATAAATTTGTTTTGTGTAATACTTCATAAAGAACATCATTATACTTTTGTGTTATTTGATTCAATTATATCATTGAGATATTGGCATAAGTATTGTTTATTTTTTCCACAATATCATATATTTTTATGTACACACCTCCCTTGTGGGAGGTGGTGGGGTTTACGAATGAACGTATTCAACACAATCCTTTTACCATAGAAAATCATATATTTGACACCATCTAATTTTGATTGTAGGAGAAATATAATATAATATAATTTGTGTAAGACCAATTGGAAAAAGAGGAACAAATTGAGTCATGTATGTTCTTTGGTTCCTACTATTAAAATGTAAGAGCTCATATTTGATATTTCAAAAATATGAATATGGGAAGGGTTGAGATTTTAAATTAATTATTTTATCCTTATTATGATTTCTGGATTTAATTAATACATATAGATAATGAATAAAAATTATAAATAAACATAACATGTAATACTAAATTTAAATAATTTTGAACTAGATGGACTCATTATGACTAGT
Source organism: Torreya grandis (assembly GCA_037957365.1). Taxonomy (NCBI): domain Eukaryota; kingdom Viridiplantae; phylum Streptophyta; class Pinopsida; order Cupressales; family Taxaceae; genus Torreya; species Torreya grandis. The sequence continues at coordinate 4,180,176 of JARHVA010000743.1, read as the reverse complement.
GTTTTGACTTTGAAAAAATGTTAATGAGGAAGGAGGTTTAACTGTTTTAGGATATGTTTGTTTTTTAGGCTCATAGATATACTAATCTTAGTAACAAAAAATGAATACAACTAGCAAGGCTATAACTACGAAGGATTCCACCATATCCATAACCACACTATTCCATCTCATGGGTTAAATTGAGAACAACTTACTATGTTTCACCTATTATTGGTGCACTTCAATAAAAAAATGATGAAGGATTCATATATAATATAAAAAAAACCATAAACATTTTTAATATGTACTAATTAATGTGGAATATAAAATCTGTAACTAGTGATATCTAGTAGCTTGTATTTTTAGTAAATAAGACTGACACCATGATGTAGTTAATAACTAATATCTAGTTTTCCTATAATGATAGATCTTATGATCTTAAATAAATATTTTAGAACATATTTTGTAGGAAATTAAAACAAAATAAAAAATTAAATTCAAAAATAGAGGATCAAAAACCAAGGCTCGGGTTCACCAATATGTTTTAATCTATACTTTATAAAACATTAAAGAAATTAATAAGTGCCATTATGTATATAGGTGTAAATATATAAATATACAAATTTTAAAGATGTAAAATATTCAACTATTCAAATTTTGACAAGATTATAAATATTTTTAAAAAAATTGGGAAAGCACTAAGAAAGAATATACTTTGATTAAAGAATGATTTTTTTTATTATTTAATTATTTAGATATTAATATGAGAATAAGAGATTATTATGAATTCTTAGTATTAGATGTAAAATTATAAATAGGATTTGGATAAGAGCATAGTATTTAGATAACAACAAAATACACCTGAGTGCATTTAACCATGGACTTGTCTTAATTGACCATGATAGACATCATAAAAGAAAAGATGTATAATTTAAGAATATAGAAATGATATTTCAAATTTAAAAAATAATTTAACTAAAAAATAATGTAGTACACAAATAATAGTGTAGTACACTTGAGTATATTGGCCACACAATTATTTAGGTTTAATATGCATAAAAACTAATTAGTGCACTTATTATGCCTCTAGATGATGATAGATATTATATATCAAACACAGTATTTTACCATGTATATATAGCTATGTAACTTTAATTTCCTTTTAAACTCTTATGGAACTTTAATATCTTGAATACATATAAAAACAAAATGGGGAGTGTAATATGCTAAGCTAAAATCAATCACCCCCTTATTGATTGACCACTAACAAATTATATACAAATAGTGAATATGAAATAATAATCCTTCGATTCCATATATGGAGGTATAATATATTTTTGATACATGATAATGTTATATCTTGACTTGATTTATAAGTATCTTGACTTAGCTCATGAACCCTTCTTATGAGTACTCTAAGATTTTCATAGAATGGGGAATACTTTATCAATGTGTAGAAGTGTAAATTATTCTAGAAAGTGAATATAAATTCCAATAATGAATGACCATTAACATTTATTTATAGTGAACTAATTAAAAAAAAAAACCTTTATACAACCCTATGAAATGTGTAAGAGGATCGAAACTATCAATATCAAAATCATAAACTAGTTGTTATTTGGTGTAGGATATGGATGACCCAAGTGGAAATTTGAATAATGGGCCATTTTTTTATTATATAGGACACCTATAAGTAGATAAGATACAAATGTCCTTTTCATGAATCTATCCAAAGTGATTTTAGGTTGTTTGAGCATTGACATTGACAGGTTTATTGATTGATAATGGAAAAAGGGGTCAAGCTAGCATATAGATAAATGGATTATAATAATTAAAAGGTAAGATTCATGTATTTTATAATAATTCATGTGGTTAGGAAGGTGTAAGAAATCATCAATATCAAGTACATGTGACCTAATTTATGTGTCTATAGTTAATTATGTTCAATTATAAACCATGAGCATAACTAGATGAGATTAGAATGCTAATATAGCTTTGTATGCCTCTAGTATGTGACATAATAATAATTTCATAAATATAATTGATGATTATGATGATGATGATGATAATGATGATGATGATGATGATGATGATGATGATGATGATGATGATGATGATGATGATGATGATGATGATGATGATTATGATATTATAAATAATACATGTATCAAATATTTTCCTTAAAGTTTTAATTATATCCTCTAAATCATATATTTAATGAATAAAAATATAAGATAAAGTTGACAAACTTATTTAACACCAAAGGAACTATTGAAGTCTTGATAAAAAAAGAATGAGTTTGGATTTGGTTAACCACATTATCATAAAATAATATAATGAACAAAAAAATGTTTTAGAATATTCAAATCACACATTTTTTTATTAGAATTTAATCTATGAATCTTTAAAAATTCCTTCCAAAAATTAAAACCAAATAACATTAAACCTTATGATTTTGTGGTATTTATTTGTACCTCACTAATCTCAACCCAAAAACTTGAAATATTATTTGGTTATTATATATAAACCTTGTCTCCCATTTTTACAAATACATTGTAATTTTCAAATCTATAAATCAAACTTTCCAACACTATACCAAAAGCTTACTCAAGATGTGACTAAATAAAATTATTCTATAATTATTTACATCCTATTATTTTCTTGAATTACATATGGAATAGATGATATGGGATTCCC
>JARHVA010000743.1:4067500-4172500 GCA_037957365.1 Torreya grandis | reverse complement strand
TAATGAATCATATAGTGGTATCATGTCTCATGAGATATATCAATGAATATCATGATATAAAATCATGAAAATATATAAGATGCATTATATGGTTCAAAACAATGTGTATAATTAATAGTCACAAGATAATAAAAAAATAAGCACACAGACAATATTATTCAATGTCATGAAAAAATGGTTTTAGGAGATTGAAAACAAGGGGCATGTTCAAATGCCACACACTCAATGGAGAGGACATGTTTAATTTTTTGCATACTCAAGGAATAAAACTTAGGGATCTATGTCCAAAAAATGAGGAACATACTGAAATACTTAAAAATAAAGACAAGGTATTAAAAAATAACTACACTCATGTAAGCCTTGAGAGAAGATAAATAGGTGAAATATAAGAAACTAGGACAAGCATATCATACTAGTAGGGCATAAACATATCATGCTAGTCCTTACATACATGTGTTTGTAAATTATCTTATATTATAGCATATATAACACAATGTGTAAGTTGTAAGCATGATTATAGACATATGTAATAATTAGAACATAATCTAAATGCAATAATGTACAGTGATAAAAAAATAGTAACACCTGTAGAAAGCATAATCACTAAAAGAAGATGCACTCAGTATAGTGTTCTCCTATTGATGGATAAAAGGTCTAAAATATCTATGCTCATATGACATAGACCTACTATATGCATGTATCAAAATCGTGTAGCCATGAAAAATATGTGTTTATATAAATTAAAACAACATATTATCTACTAACATAAAGTAAAAACATATGGAAAAGTGAGTAAACATCTAAATGATAAGTATTTTTGATTTACTTTAAAATTTATTTTATATTTGAAAATACAAAAACTATAAATTGATCTCAATATGAAGAAAACAATCTATGATGAGTGGCAAATGCATAACATTTACTATACAAAATGTTACATATGTGTGCAGAGTAAAATCATAAAGTGTATGATGTTATTTTTCTAATTTTTTAATTTCTATCTTATTTTAAGAGATATTTTCCCTTGTTGATATTTTTATAATTTTTTCCCTTTTTTCATATGAATCACCTTGTCTTCATGATCAAATGTAATATAAAATTTGGTTATATCAACCATTCCTCCTATTGAGTGTCAACATGATTGTCGAAGAACAATATTGTATGAAATTGGATTATAAATAATTTAAAAAGTAAGATAATTTTTTTTTAATCAAATTAAACTTTTAACTAAATTTATCCCACAATTAATACAATTACAATATTTCTATTTAGTTGTTGATACTTATTTTCAAGACGACTGAAAAATTACATAGAAAAATAATTACTATATTGATAGCCCATATCCTTGATATATTTAACTTAATTTCCATCTATGTGACCAATAATAATGAAATAAATCATATAATGAGGAAATACTAGTAATCTCCCACGTTGTATCCATATTTAAAACTTTATCCTTTTCAATTATTTCTTGTTTTTTGACATCCTTTATTATAAATCCTGCTTTAAGCACATCTGATTAATGATCTTGAGTTTTATTTTCCAATTTATTTATTTTTGTAACATTTCATTTGCAATATATTATTTTTCAAATTTTTATTTTCATGTTGCATGTTTTTTAATTTTAACTATTTATCGAGATCATTTTTTAACATTGCCTTACCTAACTTTGCCTTCTGAATTTTTTCTCTAACTATGCCTTTTCAATTTTATTTGCTCTTAGTTTTACATTTTCAAATGTTTATCCTTTTTTCTAAATATTAAGGGTTATTGATAGAATATATTAATAAAAAATATCTAATATATTATAAAAATAGTCAAAATAAATAATTCAAATTCATAATATTTTTATAGAGTGGTGAATTATGAAAGAATGTTAAATATGGAAAGTACAATGCCAAAAAAATATTATTAAAGTTGAAAAATTAATAATAAACAATACTTATATTAATAACTAATGTGCATTCATATTTGAGAAGTGTATTTAAAAGATAATATAGACATACGTTCCACCCCAATTTGTCAAATTATGGAAAACAGATCTTTGGTAGCCTGGAGAATACCATTAAAATATGGACACTATTATCAATGTTATATTTTTAATTAATTATAGGCCCACTTTTGGAATCAAAAAATTTGAATATTAGGGTTTAGTGTCTCCTTTCATTTTCTCTATTTGGATCACTTACATAGGTTTTTGATATTTGTATTTTACTAAAAAATCTAGATCCTCTAATTAAGGTAGGTCACCTTAAAAACTAGGGGTTAGTTGTCTCAAGTGAAGTTGAGTTTACATTAAAAACCCTTCTATGAGTGATATATGTATACATAGCCATATAATCTTAATAGGGACCCAAACTGATGTAGTTATCCCCTTATGTTGGCTTGTGTGAAAATTTGTGCAATATGTTATATGCGAATAGATCTAGTGATCTCACTTCTAACTTGGCAAATACAACTCATGGATGCTCTTTGAATGATTAAAAAGTTTATAAATACTTATCCTATGATTTAAATTTACATAGGAAACAATAAGGTAGTATTAAATACTTGATAGGTTCTCTTTATTTATATAGGATAGATGTATCCTTGATTTAAACATGAATATAATCAATGGTATTTATACAACACAATTTTAAATTATCTCATGAGAGGGTTAATTAAGACAAATATTATGACCCATACATTTTGAAATATTTTAAAATTTGATCATTTGTAAGGATCATATACTAGTGTTAAACAAGGAATAATAGGGTCAATGTTAGTGTCCTAGTCTGGATAACATTGTTTAGGAGGATAAGAAGTTGTTAAACATATGTAACTTCAAGAGTAGGAAATAAATCATATTTTATGTATATTATAGGATATGAATGACCTAAGTAATCATAATATCAGGTTCATACTATATGATAATCATTTAAGTACAATGAGATGGTGCATGTGAGCCTTTTGATTGTGGGAAGGTCCTAAACTTAAGAGTTAAAGTATGAGTAACATTTGTCAAGTGTAAAAAACTATTTTACCATATAAAATAATATTTTATTATCTAAAAATAAAAAATTCTACCATGGTAATAACAAATATAAAAAATAAAACACCTGCAGTTAATTCTTAAAAATATATAAAAAAATGATATTTCTAACTTTAGATATATTGTATGAATATAAATAGAGAATGTGGATATCATATAAATCTAAGATGGTAAATACTGCTCAATACCAATTAAATTACATAAATTTATTGTAATGATTAGAAAATTATAAATAACCATCAAGTTCTAATCCTTGTAATCTCAAAACCATTAATTTTAAAGTTTATCAATTTTTTATTATTATTATTATTATTATTATTATTATTATTATTATTATTATTATTATAAGGCTTCAAAAAGTTCACAATTCATTTAAATTATTTATAAAATGGACTTATTATTTTGTACCCAATTATGTAAGAAGATCTAAAATATACAAGGAAAAACATGTATTCTATGCAGCTTATGTTATACTAAGGATGAGTTATCTTTGTATATTTTAAGACCCTCAATGGTTTAAATTTATGAAAATATCACTCTAATTATTTTATTAATTCATCAATAAAATCAAGAAGCATAGTGCATTGTGTCATTAACATGAACTTTTGAATTTAAATGAATTATCTAATAATTGTTTCAATTATTTAAAAACTTGTGGGGACTCGATATGTTCTTTTTTTTTTTTTTTTTTTCTGAAGTGATACATTAAATTAATATTTATTTATGAATGACCTTTAAATGTATACATGAATTGGGGTATCTATGCATTTATAAACAATTTAACTATTTGTATGTCTATATTTGTATTAAAAAATAATATGTAATAATTGAAAAGAAAAACAGTGGGTTTATAATCACACAAAATAATGAGAATATTTTTTAAAATTATTCTTACCATGACCATACAATTACACTTAATAGGTACATGTTCCACATAAGTATGAAACATGATAGCATTCTCCATATATAGAGGGAGTACTAGGATGAAGTTTATATCAATATGGTGTCATTAGAAGATACAATGATGATATAAAGTTTGTACATTCACTAATAATATTATTATTTAAGAAAAAAAGAGGAATACACAAACAACCTATAAATTAATATTTTAACAACAAATAAATATTTTAACCACTTTTATGTATTTTTTCACACATATCAAATTAAAATAATAGATGAACATGGTTTATAAATAGATTTTATCTTACTATCCTAAATAAAAATACATGTAGTTTATAAATTATGTAATAACAATATATTTTTTATGCACGAGCATCAGTGAGTTCTAATAATAATAATTTATTAAAATATATAAAACTAAAAATGATGCTCCCTATTGGACCAAATTTTATTTATGATGTCCATGGAAGACCATAATTTTTATGACTTTTTCTCCATCCTTTTTAAATTTATGAGTACAAATTTTAGTGAAAAAATCCATATAAAACCCATAATATAAATACTAAACTTTTTTGTTAAAGAATAAAATTAATATAGCCATTTGTTAGAATACATTTTATGGAAGAGTGAAATATTAATATAGGTTTAATGTAATACAGATTTTTTTGAGTGCCTAGAGTATAGATGAATATAAATAGTGAAAATATCATGTCAAATTTAGCATCCAATTTGTATTTCATTTTCTATGTTTCTATGATCATTGTATTTTTCATTATTTTTTATATCCAAAGTCATATTATACTCTTAGTTTATGTCTATATCTTACTAATCTATCATTATGAAAAACTATTAACATATTGATATGATATGTGGATTTTGGACACGATTATTACAACTATTTATACTTAGCTCAATGTCTAAATTTAAAAATATTTTCATGATATTTATATATTTATTTATCAATAGAGTTAAAATATATTTTATTAATATATCTAACACTAATATGATTGGGTAATTCATGCATTTCACTTTATTAAATATACATGTATCTTATGTGATTGGATACTAGTTATAGAACCATGCATGAAAAATGTGTTTTTATATGTACATATGGAGAGTACAATAAATAGTAGGATATGTGATTAATATTTTCCATATAGGAACAAGTGGATATGTATGTGAGATTTATTATATTGTGATAGTGTGCATCGATCTATTTGAGTTTACCATTAGATTTGATGTCGTATCATTATTATTTTTTAATTTTCATAAAAAAATTGACATACAAGATGTGTGCTATTATGACATATGTTTAAGTCAAAAGGGGTGAAAAGATGTTAGCTATTAAAAAACATTAAACCACACCTATTGCATACTTGACATGTGGGATTTTTATTCAAATAAAACATTGTATATCGAACATGTGCATGCATTAATTTCATCATGTTTGAAAAAAATAGTATTGATTTCATAAATCTTGGAATGTGTACCATATAGTGAATTAACTTGAAGGGAAAAAAATCCTAAAATGATTATTCCTTATGTAATTTAAATATGAGGAAATCCTTGCCATGCCATATATTTTTGGACTAGCTAACCAAAAGTAGAGTAGAACTATGTGTAATATTAGATGATTTGTGGACTAGGATTAATAATAAATTCAACCTTAAAAGTTAGAAACAAGTGTAACACATTTAATTGATAATTATGGAAATTATTAATATAGTTTATAATTTACATTTGACTAAACTTTGTAGGCATGAAACTAAATACACGTCTCAAGAAAGGCATTAAAATACAATGTGTGCATCTCATATCATTAATTTGTATACTCTTTTATGATTTTGATCATAGCAATTATCGAATATGAAATACATTCACAAGCACAACTATTAATCATTTATAATTGAATATGCATATAAATATTATAAATAGGTTTTGTGGGAGGAGGAGGGGGATGATGATAGACATTAAAATGATCAACATATGTAAATGATAATATAACCTACCTCTTTTGATATTCAAAACATGGTCTACAAAATAAAATATAATACGTTCATAAAATAATGGGGGTGGGATGACAACTATCACAAAATTAAGGATGGATAAAAGATGTCACATTTGAATGCACTACATGTTCCACATAAAAATAATATGTATTAATAGTTATATGTAAAATTAATCATTATTATATTCAACCTTAAGTTTATTTACATGAATTGAATCAATTTCATTACATGATTATTAAATATATTACATATTTTAAGTAAAACACATGTAACTATACCAATCATTGCTTGAGTTAGAAAATATACACTATGAATATCCATTATGGAAATCATATAATTTATAGAATAAAAAACCCACAAAAAAATTAAACCATGAGTGATTTTTGGAAATGAAAGAATGTTTTAGATTTTAAAAATAGATTAAAAAATGTAAAAACTATATTTTTTAAAAATTACACACCTTTCTTCCTCTAGGCTAACAAAATTTGTAAAATTCTAATTCCTTAAAAATTATACATAACTTTGGAAAACAAAAAAGGTATTTTATCTAAGAAATTTGGATTAAAAAAGCCTCTAAGTATTTTTAAAATAGATTTGTTTTGAATTAGATATTAACCAAATATAGAAAAACATTGATAGGAGAATAAAATGGGGAAGACATCAGATTCTTAACTATGAAATGGGAATAAATAGAGATAGGATCTCAATATTAATCCATAGGGAATAAATATGAAACCCTATAAAGAAAGAATGAAACCCTTAGGTAATATAAGGTTTCATTATTTTTAGGGCAAAATATAGGTTCACCAATGTAATGAAATTACTTATATATTTAATAATAATGGAATAATATATTACATAAATAATAATGTAATAAGTAGATAAAAAAACAAAAATTGGAGCAAGAGAAGAATACATGATAAATATAACTAAGACACTTTGACATGGTGGCAGAACATGATTGATTCAACACTTTTCATGCAACAATATTCATGAGTACTACTCATGATGATGTGGTAGGTGATAATGTACAATGGTGATGAGGCTTATTGATGATTTGGAGGCACTAGTCACCTTGGTGAGTTGTTAAGGACATTATTATTGATTTCTACTATTCTTTACTATTTGACACTATTCATGATTGACACTATTCCTGACTGACACTATTCATCATTGGTACTATTCACTATTTTTTATTATATTAGGTGGTATGGGACACAATTACCATGAGAGATTAATCAACAAGAGAGTATATATTATTTTAGAGGATTTTGGATGCCTTTAGTGCCTCCTTGGCTTGGAAATGTCAAGTTTGTATGAGTTATAAGGATAGCTTGTTGAAGCTCCTTTATGTGTTGATGTATTCATTCGATGATTAATGAGAATATGAGAGGATTTATTCAAAATATTATGTATTTTATGTTTTTAGAGAGATACATTGTGAGAGTATGGATTATTGAATTCTTGTTTTGCTTGGAGGCCATATCAAGTGGTATCAGAGTAAATTTTGATTCCCTGGGTAGAGGATGTGAGAGCACAGATTGAGTTGAAGATGATAGAGTTCATTATGTGTTTTTTGTTTTGCAAGTTTTGAAGAAATGATGAATAATATTAGAGTAATTTATTTTCTATGTGGTCAATAAGATTCATAGTGGCTCATGCAATGGATAACTGAGCTAGAGATATGTTTTCAAGAGGAGAAAATTGAAGACTCCATGAGGATGAAATTTTCAAGCAAGAGGATATGTGGAGTACTAGCCAAGTGTTAGGAATATCACCAAGTGGAGAGGAAGAGAAGAGGAAAGAATAAGGTGTGTGAATGGGAAGACAAGGTTTCTAAGTTTATGGGTGGATTTATGTACCAAAAAATTCAAAAATAATGGATAGATAATCTTCATAAGATGAGATAAGACAAGAAATTGGAAGAGAGAAAACTGCTTTTTTAACAAGTTAATGAAGGAAAGCTATTGTTTGAAGATGAAGAATAAATTATGTGGGAAAGTGTTTATAAGAGTGGGGATGAAATTTATGGCCATGAGGAGTTTAAAATAGAGGAAGAGGGAAGTCATAAATAATTACATGTTTGCATGGTGGAAGCATTAAATGAAGAGATTGTGCAACCTAGTGCACAAGAGAATATTTTTATGGAGTTACGGCCATGTGTAGGGGATGTAATTAATGTTATAGAGGATGAGAAAACAATCATGGGAGTTATTTTAGATGATCCATTCGTAGCCCATATTAAGATTGAAGAGTATGATGAGCATGTTAAATTTGAAGATGAGTTACATGATTCATTGGAGGATGTTTTGGATGAATCGTTGGTTGGTGTTGATGTGTCATCCATAGATGATACTTTCATGCAAGAGGGTACACATAGTGAGATTAAGATGATAGATGATGTATCCTTTAGAGAGGATATTAAATTTATTGTCGTTTATGATGTTTTGGATGATCCAATAGGTGGTTAGATAAGTTGTGTAGAAAGCCAAGAGGGACTTTAGTTGAGGTGGATGGTTAGTGGTGGGCTAGAGATCACATGGGATTTTGAGATGAATGCTAGATCATGTTGGTGGAGGAGGTAAGTGTATGGTGGGTGTCATATCATAAGTGTTTGTGGTGGGTTGGAGTGCACATATGCATCCATTGGTATATATATATATATATGTGATTTTATAAGAGGAGGATGGTTTTGGGGCCAGTGTTTAGAAACTAGAAGTGGAAATGGAAAAATAATATTATTTGAGAGCATGTGGTGTATTGGATGGGGATGTCAAGGTCATTACATTGAGTGATTTAAAGGGTGGTTCTACCACTCACCCCATCTATGTAATCATGATATCACATTAATTACCTTTGATATTTGATGTAGGAGCATCTAAGGGATCGAGCAAACTTGCGTCAACCAAAAATAGAGTGGTGTGTTTTTATTATATTTTTATAAAAATGGTATAGACACAATCATGAAAACTCACAATAGATTATTTGTTTTCATCTAAAGGAGAATGATGTGGTAGCATAACACCATTCATGAGTATTATTCATGATGATGTGACAAGTAATGATATAGGGTGGTGATGAGGATTATTGATGATGTGGAGGCACTAGTCACTTTGGTGAGGTTTCAAGGACACTATTCTTTATTTCTACTATTTGTTATTATTTAACATTACTCTTGATTGACACTATTCTTGATTAGAACTATTCATGATTGTCACTATTCACTATTCATAATTTCCCTCAGTGCTATGGAGCATAATTACCATGAGAGATTGGTCAAAAAGAGATTATATATTATTTTTTAGGCTTATTTATTCCTTTGGTGCATCTTTAGCTTGGTGATGCCAAATTTATATGAGTTAAAAGGATATATAGTTGAAGCTACTTAATGTGTTGATGTATTCATTTGATGATTAGTGAGAATATGAGAGGATTTATTAAAAATATTATGTATTTTGTGTGTATGTATTTGTGAGAGTACGTATTTTTTAATCCATGTTGTGGCTAGAGGACAAACTAAAATTCAAGGGGGATACCTCCATAATAATGTAATAAGATAAAAATTCGTAATATGATGACTAAAAACCAACTAATACCTCATATATATAGTTGATCTATCTATCTTTATTACATAGGCTTACCATACTATGAACACACATAAATGAAAAAAATGATATGAAAATATGTAATAGACAAGTCATCCACACATATCCCTAGATATACTATAGGTTAATGGCATAGCATGCCCCTCTCACTCAGTAAAATTTTGCCTTGAACATTGTATCAAATCTGGATATTTCATCTAGAAATATTCATACTCCAATGTGGAAACATCATGATTAATATTCTTCCACTTGAGATAATAATCCTTAATTTATCTTATTTATAACCTTTTAGTGTGTGTGTGAAGGATATATTTTGTTTCCATAATAACTTTACCTTCTTCATCTAGTTCTATTAATTTTATCTAGGTTGAATCATTTTATCAAATTATATTCTTTAGGAAATATATATGAAATACAATATTTATGTGAGTGGATTAGGGGGATTCTATATTGTATGCCACACTAAATTTTTTTAATAGGATCTGATAAGGTCCATAATTACTAGGTGAAAGTTTTTTATCCTTAGATTATTCCTCTAAATACATCTTATTATATGGGTGCACATTCATAAATATATAATAAACTATGTAAAAACTTCCCTCACTATGATTTTGATTACCTTGATGATTAATTCTATTTTTGGCCATTGATAAATTCTCTCTCACACTAACATGTACCTCGTACTGATGTTGAATGTGTTCTTTAATAAATCAAACATTGGGTTGTAACTCCAAGGATGAATTGATGGATATGAGGTGATAATCATAAATTTATAAAAATGAAGAAATTTTGGAATAAGTATTGAAGGAATTGTTATACCACCATTCTTCTAGTGGTATGTAATGAAATTTTAAGTATTTTTCTAATATAAAAAATAGAGACACCCTTTTACACATTTATTGAGCATTTATATTTTCCCTTAAAATTGAGGATGATATGACAAGTTATGAGCCTATTGTGTAACCAAATATGAGAATAAATCATTACAAAACATACTAGTAAATAAGGGATCATGATCATTGAAATGATCTTAGGAGTACCATGTAACTTTTAAACTATATTAAGAAAATAACATATTTTGTACTGGATAAAACTAGTTGTGCTAAGGAACAAAAATGAGCGTATTTTGTTTTCCTATCTACAATTACCATGAGGACATTTTTAAATTTATATATCTATAATCCAATAATGAAATCAATGGAGACATCCTCCCACATCTACCTAGGGATGGCTAATGGCTGAACAATATCACAATTGTGAATTGATTCACATATATTCTATTGGAATATCATGCATTCATAAATAAATTCCTTTATATTCCCCTTTTAATCCTTCCTAATATAAATCCTTGTTATTTTTATGATGTGTTTCAAATAAACTTGAGTGCCATCGTATTGCAGATGTGTGAAGATTTTGAATGATTTTATGTTTGAGGATAAAATTACTGCATAGGCATAATCTATATTTATAAAATAATGCATTCTATTTCCATTAAAAGTTGTTAAAAACACTATAACTATGCTTCAAATTTAGAAAAAAAACCTATGTATCCCTACTATTCTCCTATTTTTATGTTGCCTCTTATAAGTAATATATCTACCAAATGGTTATTGTGTGTAATAATGCCTCAATAAATTCAACGCTCCTAAATAGTGCATATGCTACCACATTATCATTTCATTTATTATAGAATATTTTTAAGTCATATCCCATCATTCTAGTCACCCAATTATGTTGTGATTCTAATGAAAAATATTATTCTAAATAATATTTTAGGCTATCTTGAATAGTCTCTACTTTAAAGTGTCTACACATAAAATAAGGTCTTCATTGCTTAACTACATGAATAATAGACATCATTTCATTACCATATATTGGTTTGAGCCTATTTATCCCTGTATTTTATGACTTTAAATATAAATTAGTTTTCCTTATTTCATGAGTATTTTTCCCATGAAATATCCTAATGCATCACATTCAATAAGTAAAATGTTATGAAAATCATGGGTAGCTAAAACTGGAGTGGTGAACATAGCCTATTTAAGATGATTAAATCCCTATATTTTTGTTTCATTCTAATGGAAGGAATGATTCTTCAATTTTTTTTCATTGGAGCTTATATGCTATCATATTTGACAAATTTATGATATTAACATGTTATCCCCAAAAACATGTGAAGGTCCTTCAGGATCTTTTTCCCTTTCCACTCCATCAATAATTTAATCTTATTATAGTCAAATATGAGTCATTCATGTGAAAAATAAGACCTAAATAATATACTTCATAGAATCAAAAAACACAATTGGAAGGTTTTTCAAAAATATGATTTTATCCTAGAACACTGTATGTTTCACATGTTTAAAAAGTTCTTCCCAATTTTTTTTGTTTATAACAACATCAAATAAAACAACAATGCAAACATCCTTAGAAAAAGTTTAAACAATAGTATTCATCAAACTATTAAATGTATATGTTACATTTATGAGACCTAATGGATTGACCTTTGGATCATGAGGGCCTTCATAATCTCTAAAAACTATTTTATGTGTATCTTCATCTATTAGTAAAATTTTATCATACCCATATTGAAGATTTAACTTTATAAAATTAATAAAACCATGTAACTAATCTAAAAAATCATCAATTACTAGAATATGGAACTTATATTTAATGGTGTACTTGTTGAGTTAGTTTTAGTCTAGGCATATCCTCCTAGTGTATTATTTCTTATGCACAATGACCGTTAGTAACAAATATTTAGTTTCACTATGTCTTATAATTCCTTCCTCTAACATTTCTTATAACATATTTTAAATTTTAATCTTCTTATAATATGGATGCCTATATGATCAGTTGTTTACTAGTTTAATATGTGGAATTATTTTTATGGAATGATCATATTCTCTTATTATAGGTAGTCATTTTTGTATGGTACCAAAATAGTTTGGTGGTCATCAAGAACTATATATAAATTAAGATTCATATTAAAATTAGATGGTTAAAATTATATATAAAATAATCATGATACAAATAAGTTAGCCCCTGTTTCAAGGATCTTTTAATCTTTATATTATCTTCATAGTCCATGTAGCTCAAAGATCTGACCATCAGAATGAAAGTGCATTAATATTTCCTAAAAATTCATCTCTATGGTGCCAAAATTTTTGAGCCATTGAACTTTAAAAAAATGTGAGACCCACCCATGAGAATATTAAATGTAAAATAATCAATTATGTAGTTTCCCATGTCAAGAATGATACTATGGAATTCAAAAGAATAGTAAATTATGCCACCATATATAGTCATGACCAAATTTTTTGGATATGGTAAATGAAATAATTAAAATGAGTAGCCAATGTACTATTTATTAATTTGTGTGTACTCCCCAAGTCTATCAACTATGTCACTTGTTATTTCTTGAAGAAACAAATTACATTAATATTTGGAGGACTACTATACCCAAAAGTGCATGATAAGAGATAGTAGGGTAGGAATATTTAGACTCCTCCCCTGGCTCTTCCATAACCTCATCTAATTCCTCATCATATTATTTATCTTCATTATTTCCTGTAATGTATTAAAAAAATATTTTAGACACATTTATGTCCTTTTCTCCTGTTGTCATAGATTAGATATAACTATATTTCACACATCTCTTCAATTTACTAAAGGGTCAATATTTTAGGCTAATGACATTATGTTGTCATCTCCTTAAATTCATGGCCATTATTAAAATACATTCATTTGACAAGATATTTTTATTGTTCATGACATTCTAATGATATGGATTCAGATACTAAATTTATATTAAACAAGAAAATATTAATTTGGATATTATCCTTCTACCCACCCAAGAATAGGTTAGTCATGTTGTCGTCATAAATTTCATCTATGTAAGGATATATAATGGAATTTATAAATATAATCCTTAAAATTCCATGTTTGTCACAACTTTAATAATTGATTGAATTACTTTTATAAAATTTTATGATAGTGTACTTGTAGCTCCTTAGTAGACATCGATTAGGTAACATGAAATCCCTTATTTTAATATTGATTGCACAACCATATATATAAAATGAACTATTTATATTCTAGATAAATTTATTCCATGATCACATTTTTTGAACTTAGAGTTTGATTTATATCAAATAAATTTTTTGTTTGATTGATCCAAGTGAGTGGATCATTACATCTAACCTGTGCACTTCTAATTTTAGAATCATATACTTCAAAAAAGTAATGGATTTGTGATTTTTGTCATTTGGAGAACCCAAACGCAGTGATGGAGGATTATTTTTCCAAATTTGAGGATAATTAATGGTCAACAACCCACTCATCATTGAAAAATAATTTTTGGAAAAATCAATGTCCCATTATACCTCAATGATGTCCCCTTTTATTGAATCAAGGTCATATTTACTCACTATTATTTGTATATCTTATTGGATTAGGTGAAACACATTAAAACTAAATGATATAATTTTTAGAAATCTTTGCTATCCTCATTAGGAGTTTTTGGAGTGTCCTCCCCTTTTCACATCCTCGAGTGTTAGGACCAAAGATGTACAAACCATAGGATGGAGGATTTTTAGCAAGATTATTTTTTTATCAACATATAATATTATTACAATCATCTCTTCTATATGAATCTAATGAATGGTAATTTTCCTATGGTAGTGAAAAAAATTGCATATATTTTTTTTTTGAAAAAAAGACTTCTAACAATACTTGAGTGACAAATAAATTACAGTCTTGCTGGATCAAGAGTTATGTTTTTCTATCCTTCCACTCTGATGATAAGCACCACACTAGATCTATAAAAAATGATATATAAGCTTTCCTAAATATAAACTCTCACACTAATTGTAACTAAATTACTTACATTTTTTTACAACAATGGAATAATACATTGTATAATTAAGAATAGAATTAGAAATTCCACAGAAAGAATTTGTTATGGATACAAATACTTGATCGGTATTATTGATCCACTTCGATGGGTAAATTGAAACAATAATTCAATAAGATCATAATTTTAAATATGATTAATAAATATTAATTACTACCCATTATATGTGGTCTATTTAGACATGGTTATTCCATAGATTGACCATACTAAGAACATATGTAAATGAAACAAGATAATATGAAAGGTAACTAAGACATAAGTTGGCCAAATATATCCATAGACATGTTATATTTTGATTGTGTATAAAATAATATGTTTTACCATATTTTAGATTACTTAACCATATAAGAGTGTATTACTATGTGTATTATTCAAATTATTTGTGTTAAAATTAATCATAAATATGAAATTAAAAGGTGGAAATGGATGTTTAATTACAATTTATAACTATGTAAATTAATAATAAATCTAGGATACTTAAATTTGATTTAAATGTATAGGTATGATAGTAAACTCATGTGGCAAGCAAGGTAGGAAACTAAACTATGAGTCTTTCATATCATGACCTAGATTTTTAGTTATGCCTAGATAGAAACATCAACTTTAGTTGATAACATCTAAAACTAGTGAGTATACATTAAGGTAATATACATGGGAATATGTATTCTCTATTTTGGTACATTATTATTTTCCTACTTATATTTAACCTATATATGATATCATAAGGGCTAACTATATGTCCAAAATGAGTAAACATGTCTCCTCTTCAAATATGAGGACCACTTTAGACACTAGGTTTTAAATTATAAATGGGGAAAGAAGGTGGGTCGATATTACCCCAATCAATCCCCTTTGAATGGCTAAGTATTTCTTATGTATCCAATACTATGAATAAGGAATTTAAACAACATGTAGTTTACCTAGTAAGGTAAACTTTTGAAATAGCACTCATTCAATGTTTGCAAATTTTGTTCTAGCTTTTGACACTTATCAGATGACAACTAATACTTGTCTTTGAGATTGCACAAGCATGGATAATCCATACACCTTATGACTGATTGGTAAATTAAATAAATTGGGATAATCCATTTTAATGTGTAGAAGTGTGTATGTTCTTCCTTGATAAGTGTTAGATAGAAAAATAGGCTTAGACATATAGTCTATTTATATTTGACTATTTATTTTTTATATTTATCATGCCACTAAAATGAAAAACATATAGGCAGACCAATAATGATTTAAATTTGGCATGTAGCTTTTACCTAGTGTGGGATGAATATTTTTAGGTTTAGATGACACCATAGTTTTGGTATAATTTAAATCTGAAGGTTATTTATAGGAGGTATTAAATCTAATAAACTGATGTAGATATGTCTAAGTGTGATGATTACTGATTTCAGTATAGACTAAGAAATTATTGTTGGTTTGATTATAACTTAGGAGGATCAGACTCATGAAAAACATGTAGGTGTGAGAGAATGGGAAATATAGGTACAATTCATGTGGTAGGAAGGTAGGTTAAACCTAACACTTCTAAGTATACCATACCATACTTTAATATCCAATCAATCCTAGGCATGATAAAATGCACCATGTGGTTAGCATTGTAATTATTAACCTTACTCAAATAATGTGTGTGAGGATCATATAATGCCTTACGATATATTATCATGTGAAATATCAATCATAGGCTAGTGTTCCACAAAATTTATTTCAAGAAAAATATAAGTATGTCTAACCCTGAGTGAATTGGATCCATTCCAAAAAGTTTCAAAACTAAATCAACTTGTAATCATAAAAAATTAAATTTTATAATTTTTTTCCTTTCCTTTTTTATTTTCTGAATTTAGGGTGCCTTGTTATGTGTTTCATTTTGACAATTTAGTAACCCTTTTCCTATAAAATTACTCATTCTAGACTTATTTGGAAATACCTAATTAAATGGATTTGAGTGAATGTGTATCCCTACATGGATGGTCTTAACATGTAGTAAATAACTCTTATTTTTTGTTAAATCATTATTTTTTTTCTTCTCCCTCATGGATTGATGATGGATTCAACATTTTACACATAAGTTATTTCATAGGTGCTTCACAATACCAATTCTTGACCGATTGTAAACCACATGACTTGTGCACAAATATATAATTTTTTTTATTAATCTAATTGATTTATCTATATATTAATGCACCAAAAAATCAATGTAAAATACTCAAGATAATAATAATCACCCTTAAGGCCTATCTACTTTAGGATATATATCCTTCATATTTAAAGATAAGCTTAAACTAGGAAGATATGAGTGATTTTCCCTCTTGTCCATCTAGGTCAGTCACACCTCACATAAATGAACAAATAGTTTACAAAATTCAAATCATTTTTGGGTTTTCCCACTATAAAATCTGAAAATATACACAATTATTGGATTAAAATGTCTTTTATCCACTTTGCTTATATATGTGTATAGATAAGAATAAAGTATATAGTGGTGTATTTTTCTTATGTTTTCTATTTTAGTTTCCAATTTTAAATTAATTTGTGGTCACATATTCCCTTCCACATCAACTAAGTCATGATTTATCAATAGATACATCTAAAACCCTCTTATCATTTTGAATTTTCTCCTATCCCAAATCAATTTGAACCATTATGATCAATATCAATAGTTGATCATGAGCCTTTATTTATTTTTAATTATTTTTTTGGGCATTTTTCCTTTTATAGTCATTTCATTAGTCCTTTTGATTTTATTTCAGGTCAATTTTAACATTCCATTAGGTTTTTGATTAAATCTCAAAAATATTCCTCTATATACATTTTTTCTATGAGGGATTTGAGACAATTAATAGTACATTATAAGGGCAATAAAATCTTACATATTACATATATTGAATAATTAAAGATACATTTGAAGTATTGATGGTTAATATTACATTATCCATCATTTTTATAGTGGTGAAATAGGATAAATAGCATGATTATAGTCACCATTAGATAAATACATAGTAGTGGATTAGTTTTATTTGAGTTTGAGCCCTCTTTGAATATGTTTGAATGTAGTGCAGTGATTGGTTGAGCAACGTGGATTAACCAAGGTCAATACAACTAAATACAATTCACCCTATTCTTTCCCCTTTTTTTTGTTGGGTCTTTATAAAAGAAGCTAGTTTTTTATATTTCATGTGCATGCACACATATTTAAAGGAGTGATAATAATGAAAAAGGTATTATTAACAAAGGTAAAACATAGTAGTAGGGTCACAGTTGAATTCTACATATTGAGGAAATTATTCAATCATTTATGATAATAGTTGACATTGACAAGAATAGAAATAAAACCAAATTTTATAAATGAGAAAAATATAATCCCTTTTACATAAAATCAAGACAGATAATAGGCCTTGTAGACTATGTAAGTTCAATTAATAAGCTAAGTTTATCTCTATTTATTTGTGCTTGTTTATTTTGATATTCTAGTTTGAATGTTTGAATCATATTTTAAAATATATATTTTGTGTATAATTTATTAATATATAGTTATATTTTTATTTTATTAGTTTATATACAATTTAAAGGTTATTATTTCAGTAATTCAATTTGAGGAAAAAACATATTGGTGAACATGTATATGTTTTTCAAGTATTGCTTATAGTTTTTTATCTTGGTGTTTTAGATAAAATCCTTAGAATATGTAAATAAAATAACTTTAATGATAACTTAAATTTAACATCTAAAAAAAACCTTATTTTAACCTTTGATATAATATCTGACACTTTAATCACTTTATTTTTACCTTAGATTTCATATCTAACAATCAAAATAGTTTATTTTAACCTTTAATTTTTGTCATGTTTACTAATATCTGTAACATTAATTATCATAATGATTTTTTGTTCACTATAACCTTCCATCCATTTTTATTTATATATACATGAGAGTGTGTTTTGATAATATGTTTTATCCTCCTCTATCTTGTTATTTTAGCCTTTGGTAACTTGAAAATTTATACCTCCACTAATGAACCTAATAGTCCCTATCATGTAACTTTTATATCTTATAGTAAGGTTATACCCTAAAATTATTATAATGAATGGAATAATGATGATCATAGTAAAAACAATACTAATTTTTTATATGAGGAATATTATTTTGAATTCAATTCTTATGATGATAATCATGAATACACATATTGTGAGGTGGAAAATGAATATAGTAATTCCAAAATGAAAGATCATATCTCCCCTTATTCTTATTCAAAATTTCCTCCTAATAATACATTAGAACAATAAGAACATAATAATAATGAACATACTAACATTCCTTCCATTTTTCATGGTCTACAATCTAAGGAATCTTTGTTTCACAATATAACATTCTTTTATTTATAGTTTTTTATTGAACTTCCTTGCATTAAGCATTCTAATATGCAAAATCATAATAAAAATGAAAGATTCATAAATTAAATTTATGCTAACACTACTCTTGCATGTATATACAATTCAAATGATACATATGTAGATTATGATGAAACAACCCCAAAATAAAATTGGGATTACCTTTCAGAGTACATAATATAACATCAAAAGTCCCTACTACATAAATTTAATATAGTGCAATGCATCCCAACAACACTACAAGAAGTACTAGTAACAAATAACCAACATCCCAATTATCCCAAATGGATAATTCTATTAACAACCATAATGGAATTAAGCACATTAAGGGATGTATAGTTAGCCAATTACTATATAATAAAATAAGATATGATATAAGTGTAATACCTAAGCACAGAGGTCTAAATGACCGAACATAAGGATCCATCTCACTAACTTTCTTATGCAATTATTATCACATTATGAGATCAGCAAGTGGAGATCTCTAATACAATACTAAAGCCAACATGAAAAGGCTATTTAGTTACCATAGACTTCTAGGATCTAACCTAGTAATGGATAAATCCATATGCTACCCCCCATTGGATCACTATACCATGATCTAATTTCCTTAGGGAACACTGTACCTTCATTCTTTCTTTGATGAAGGTCACACATAGGATATAAATCCATGATGAAGGATTGTTCTGATTAAATTATATGAGTTAAAATATACTTAATTCAAGGTGGATGTCATCACACACATGAGCCTCCTATTAAAAAATTACACAATTGGTATTGGGAAATCAATTACTTATGATATAGAAACATTATCCCATAATCCCATCATATGGGTCTTTACACATAAATGTTGCATAATAATCTTTTAGTTATAACCAATTAGCATGCATATGCCCATGCAAGAGTTCATTACTTAATTAGCCTGAAGCATAAACTTATATGTTCACTAATGAATATTATGATTTAGTAACTCATATCCAAGGTGGACTATTTAATCATATAACCAAGTGTAAACATTAAGGTTTACATAGCTTACTAAATTACCATCCTCATTTCAAGATTATTTACTAATCACAAGTATTATTCACATTTTAATAATCATGACACAATGTATATTAACAAGTTCATTGATAATGTATGATTATAATTCTAGGCATGCATATTTACTATAACCAATGACTATCTATTCTCAAGAAAGCATTAATGGTAACATAACCAACTTTCCATTAATCAAGTTTTGCATTATAAATAGCTAAAATAATATACTTTTGAAAACATGTCATATATCTCAATCCCTATAAAACTATTAATGGTATTATCCATAATCCATAATATGGGCCCACATAAGAAGATCATTAATCTGGCTTACTTCATTACTTAAGTAATAGAAGTAAGCTCACTTAAAATTATATTATGATTAATAAACATTCATTTCCATAATATAATAATGAAAACATATTACTTTGAGTCACCAAGGGACTATTTGCATAATCTATTTGCAATAAAATATTTTCATTCAAGGTTATAAACATGTTAAGGGCCATGTGTTCAATAGAAATGATAAAATTAAGATATGTCTTGTAACATAATTATGTTGACATAAAAAAGAGGTAAGTCTAAATACTAAATAGACATTCCATGTCATGAGAATATCACTAGATAATATTCATACTAAAATCTATGTAAATATATACATAACTCCATCAAGGAAATCTATAACCTCTAACTATTTATATCATATCAAAAGACCACACCATCTTAATTTCATAGAAATTCAAGGTTAAAGACATTATAGTTATAACTATTACAACAATAACCTTTTTATAATTTCATGCCTACTTAAAATCAACAAGCATATCACTAACTCATGTATATACAATAACATATAAGGATCAAGTGTAACATAATGCATTATAAATAAATTACTACTCATATGCTAAATAGTGCCCAATATAAAGGCATAATAAAGAATTAAATACAGTTGATTAAATATACAAGAACCAATAAATTATCATCAAGAATCCTTCTAATGTCAACATTATATCCAATAATGTCCTTTTTCCACATAACAATATTAAAAAGATGCATAAGGTAATAAAATGGAACCAAAACATAAAGTTTATAATCAATCACAATCCTTCATGCCAACATCATATGTCAATAGGCACAGGTGAGATACAAGCCACCATACAAAATCTAGGTGCATCTACAAAGAAGGATGAACATTGTAAGGATGACACCCCTCAAAACTAGACCCATGAGCCCAACCATTAGTGGCCCTTACTACCCTAACCATTAGCTTAGTGGAGCATTTTTACAACTAGGTACTCAAGTGAGATAAGAGGTATAAACAAGATACTGAGCCACCATTAAAGACTTATAAAAACTATCAACAAGGATAAAATAAACAATGTAGTAAACATAAAACCATAACACTTAGCCAAATTAGTTGGCCTAGTTAATGATAAAGGAATACATTAGATCTTTATGGAGGATGATTTACTTCATAAATCAAGGTCTATTACATCCAATTCATAAGAACAAAAGGTCTAGCCAATGTCCAATACTCAGCGTAAGAGGCTTATCCGAGCATAAAATAATTAAATTCAATGGAACCAACCTCCAATATGTACATAAACTCAATTGATTCAAATTAGGAGAGAGTATAACTTTTATTAAAAGAATTTAACTTGGTTTGGATTTAAGATAACGAGGTACAGACAACATTTATTCCTTTAAGTAATTTAATATATCCTAAAACCAATACAAAAGTGAACACATTCAATTAAAATGGAATAACCCAATAATTGTCCTTGACTAGTAATTTCAACCCAACTAATTGAGGGAAAAATCCACTCCAACCACATGAGTATAATAGAGGTTTACAATCAGAAAGGGTAAATCAATTTTTTTTATTATGAACCATAACTTAAAATATGGTAAGGGGATATGCATAACATATAAGAGAAGCATGAACATAATCATATAATGGATGGCATCATGTTTTAAATAAATCTATCCACCTCACACATAATATCTAGCAAAACATTATCAATGCACATAAGCCCATAATAACTAATCCAAATAGGGAAATGAGTTTAGCACTATAGTTAGGTCAGAAACCACATATGATATCCAACATAGTAAGCTTGAATAGAACACATAAAAGAGAACATCAAAATTCATATAAATTTACCCCCTTTTCATATGATGTCCAAAAACACAATCTATGAATAAAATTACACATAAGGTAGATGTCAAGTTTAGTAAACTCTAGCCATTGGATAAAAACCCCATGCAACTGAATTAGTTTAAATAGGGAAAGATAAACTTTCTATGCCTAGGCATGGTTAAATAAATTTTTAAAATATTATAATTTAATATAATCTTCGAGGTTGAAACCCTCACAACCCACAACAAAAATATTAAATCCTAAGATTTTATTCCTTTGTTAAAACAAAGTCTTGATTTTAAGTCAAGGGGTCTTAAAGCTCCCATCAATAGATGCATCTTATTTTGAATCAATTTTAATACATTACAAATTTTATTTCATTTTTTGGATTAAAAAAGAAATAAATTAGTTACCCACTAAAAAATATAGTCATTGTTATACCTAGGATAATTGCATATTGCCATGGAAATAAGAGTGCCTACCCTCTCAAGTCGACTGCTCTATTGTCCACAGGTCCTCCATAATTTCTAACATAGGGTAATAAGAGATATAAACCAATAAAATGCAATATAGAGAATTGAGGAAAAGTAAAGTTCAAGCCAATATTGGGCCTTGCATTAAAGAGGAGACATAACCACCTTCATACATTTACTATTTATTTTTAAACTTGGGTAAACAAGGCATTTTTAAATTATTTGTAAATAGGTGAGAATTCAATGTTTTCATTTTTTTAACTTATCTTCCTCACATAGGCATTTGAATCATACCCAACTCCAGCATCAACCCATTGCCAACCACACACAACCCTACCATTTTCTCCCCAGCCAAAGTAAACAATCTTCCTTTTTGGTGAGTCAATGCTACGTAGTTTCCATTTTTGGTAGAGTAATAAGAGATTAGAACCCCAATGCCATACCAAAAATCCATGGTAAATACCAATTTTGAGCCATCATTTTGATCTGCATTAGAGTGGAGGTGTGGTCTTCTTCGTACTCCCCATGCCTAGCAATGGTTTTGATGCTTGTTCCCTATTCTCAAAACTAAAAAATAAAAATGAAACTCTTCCCCAAAACATGGGGCACAAGTCAATGAACTAGCCCCCCAATCAGACATGAACTAAAAATTCAAAAACCCATAATAAAATCCTCCCCTTGAATTTTTTACAAGCCAAGTAAATAAAGATAAAATAATATAACCTTTTCCCAAAAAGAATACCATACTAAATAATAACTAGGATTACTTAACTCAAGAGTCAATTAATAGAATAAATAAAATAATGGAGTTATTAAATAATAAAAAAGATTAGTGAAAATCCTTAAAATAATATTCAATAAAATCATTAAAAACTAATAATGACTATCCAAAAATCATTAAGATAATCATAAGTAGATGATAAACAATAAAATCATTAATAAATAAATATTAATTGACATGCATCAACATGTTAATAATAATAATAATAATAATAATAATAATAATAATAATAATAATAATAATAATAATAATAATAATATACTTAAACAAAATCCATAAATCGATTAAAATAAAATAGTTAACAAAATTAACAAGGTTATAAAAATAATAATAGAAAAATCAAATCTTTAAAATTGATTAATGATAAAATCAAAATCCTAGAGACTACCCAAGATCGATAGTGTCGATAAATGATCAAGGTAAGTTAATCATCTATGAAAGAGGTTGTTAAGGGCATTCTCTAGGGTCTAGAGACCCACAATAGTGTAAATGAACTTGAACCAACCTAACTAAATGATAACTACTCATACAGCTTAAAATTAAGTGTTTATGACACCTAAAAAGGAAAACCAAACATGAAGGTATAACATCCATCACATGAGAAATAGATGAGAGGAAAATTCACATGCATACAAGAGAGGCAAGACCAAAAAGGATGAAAAGCAATTAAAAAAACAAAACATAAGCAACAGTGGCACAATATCATATAATACATGTTATACCTATCAAAGTGACATTGTGATTGCTCAATCACCTATGAATATTCCCAATATTTCCAAACCCACCATCAAGCCTAGCTCGTAGCCTAGTGCCTACATCCATCGAATAAGAAATCAATAGTACCTAAACAATGTCGATATAATAATAATAATAATAATAATAATAATAATAATAATGAATTCAAAATGAATCATTAACATGAACTAATAATTTAAGCATAGTCATCAATAAGTAAGAAAAATTAACTTGAGTCAATCCTTATAATCATGACCCTAAGTATGCCCTGTGAACATATCCAACAATTACAAGATTAGGCAATGTCAAACCATATCTAGGAAACATGATATATCAATAACATATAATAATGTAACTAATTGAAGTAACATATACATATAACATGATAAAATGAATCCAGTGTAGATAGTATGCTTATAAAAATATAATGAATCCAATGCAAGCATCAACTATGACATAACATATCATAATGGCTACTCAAGGTACCCCACATCACAACCATCTGAAACATAACCAACATAAACAATAATTAGTCTAGTGCTATCAAAACATGCTAAAACAATTTATAATGTCTTCAATAACCCCAGGGTTGGTTCATGACATCCTCCTCTCCTTAAAGAGGATCCATCCTAGTGACTATCAATAGTCAAGAATAATATTATCTGAAAATGTCTAGCTAAAATAATTAACACTGCTTCACATTTTCTCCACCTGATGAGGGGTGGCCAATATATCATTCTTAATATTTCTAGCATTCTTATTTCTTGCTATTATGGTAACCATAATTTACTTTACATTAGGCTAAGTAAAATCTTTCTTCCATCCTTCATATGTCCTTCATGACACTGAAAGGGAAAAAACTAGCACTCAAAAAACACTATCATAACAGAAAATTCCACCAAGTCTCAAAATCTAGATGGAATTCTTCTACTCTCATGCCTTAAAAAGGCCATCAAAACATTAAAATTTAGAAAAACCAGCCATAAAGGGTTAACCAAACTATAATTTCCTTCTTAACAACATAAATACATATCAAAATCTAAAAATGCTTTCCAAATAACAATACAATTATTAATCTTTCCAATCCTTTTATGAAGGTGATTAATTAAACATAATAGGGAAACAATGTACTAAACTTAACTTAAGCTTTCCTTAAAATAATTTCTATAAAAAGTGTTATATGCACTTCTAAGCAAGGAAATACAACCATATTAAAATAATACATAATTTGATTGTCTAAACTAGATTAACAATTTATATATAAAACTTAACTAGGGTCATAATCACTTGTATCAACACACATAAACCTACTGCATGAGGTGAACAAAATAATCATCTAATCACATTATATTGAAACTATAATCTCAAATAAGAGTGGAATATTCAACTATAGCATTATGATATTGGTATAATCCTAAGACCATTCATTACCAAATGTCCCTACACAAGGGTAGTAATCCATATTGTTATGGTCACTATTGACCAAATTTGACCCTATAGGTCAAATTGGGTCCCCTATAGGTAAAAACATGAGTTTTAGGTGTTTTAAGGGGTCTAATAGTTTTTCATATGGTGTATTATATATCTTTTGATATCATTTAATGCTTTATTAGCCTTGGTCTTAGTCATTTTAATCAATATGTCATTGTGAGTCATTTAGAAAGATTTTAGGGGTCATAAATGCAAGTGGCACAATTTCTAAGGTGTCCAAGTGTCATAATTTTCTCTTAAACATCCAAGAGATCAGATTCCCTATCAATAATGTTAGTCCCATATGAAACTTGCAAAGAAGGCACAAGGGAAGCCATTTTTGGACTCAAAATCACATCAGACCTGTACAAAATAAGGATTAGAACACAAAAGGTCAAATTGAAGATATCATAAATATATGGTCTTATTGAATGGGAGATAAATCACTTATAAAAATTTGAAATGGTTCCTAGCATTCATTCTTGTGAAAATTGTTTGCAACTTTAATGTCAAATTTGCATGAACAAAGCTTAAGAGCAGAATGAGCATAAAACCCTTATTAAATCCTTAGAATGACCTAATGATGGAAATGAGGATGGAAAGATACTCTAATGGCCTATTTTAAAAACCATTAAAGTTATTGGACCTTGCAAAGGATTCACTCATGCTCCCTACCATAAGGATGAGTTGTACAAAATTGTATGTATATAGTATAAAATAGGCTTTTCTTGACTATTTTGTTCATCATATAGGTTATAAGAGGTTTAAAGAGATGGAAATCACATGGAAGGTAATATTAGGTCTTAATATAACTCCCCATGTCAATTTAATGCCTTTTAATAACTCCTATGTGCCTCAAATAGCTTCTTCATCTCAACCAATCAAAATTGGCATAGTGAGTATGATAATGAGAAGGTGAGAACTTCAAGTGAATAGATTTTTAAGGTCTACCTAAGTATTATAATGCCATGTAGGGTCTTTCCAAGTGTCATCCACTCCCTCTAGTTTATTTTCATGGAAAATAGAATCCAATTTTGAGGCCAAGTGTGAGGGGTGACTGAAAAATGAGATTTTTAGACTACATGCAGTGATAGCTCATTTCCAAATGATTTTGGATGAACAATATTGCAAACAGTGCATGGAAAAGCATGTATGAAATACTTTTCTCTTATTACAATCATCACACCTATCCATAGTCAATTTTTGGATGTTGAAATAGGTGTGGATGATGAAGACAATTTTCTGAGCCAATATAAAGAGTTTCATGCCACTTTTCATGAGTTTCATGCCTTGTATGGACACTTGTACTTCCTAAACTGTTATGGCCCATTTCACACCCTCTTATCATGCAAAATTAAATTATTTTATCATATTGACAAGTTTCCTTTTGAGATTTGGATTTCTCTCTTTTTCTCTCTCTCTCTCAAGTTATATAAGAACTAACCATTTTAGCCTTTGTAAATTATGCTCCACCTGAGAATGGTGAAACCTTACTAATTTGAATACCATTTGATTAATATGAATACTAATTTTTACCTCCTCTATGAATGTTCATAGTGTGTTCTACTTGGATGATGGATCTTGCTTAGTGATGGCTCTTATTTCCTTAACATGTTATCTCATTCTCTCGTCTATTTAAAGTTAGAATGCTTCTTCTCGCAAGTCATGTGAAGTTTTCTAGGAAGTTTCAAGGTTTAGTGAGTTATACCATTCAATAGGGTCATTTTAGACCTCTTTTCTATTCCTCCTAGCCTATACATTGATTTGTAACCTCATAATGAAATATTAATGTGAGAAGTATAGATTAGAGAAGTGTATGTTGAATTAGTCCCTTGTTCTCATGTGTAACATGTAGTTGGTTGTTAGTCATCAAATATTTTGGTGTATCACCTCCCTTAGGATAATTTTCTTTCAATTTTCTCTCCCTTTTCCCTCACAAAGTTTAGGTGTACTAGTGTTCTATAAGTGGTACATGAAGAGAGTTATCCCTACCTAGAGATTCACCTCATTCTTAGGATACCCATAGCCTAGAGGTGTTTCAATTGTGACACTTGGATGAGGAGAGATAAGATCTCTCCTCAAAGGGTGAAAATCCAAGTGATAACAATTTTTGGCATGCCTAGTGGGACTCTTGGTCCAAGAAGTTGAAGGATTTTTAGTGTTATCTTTCAATACATCAACCTTTGGAGGAATCTATCTAAACATTAATGGTGACTCTAAGATTAGATCAGATGGCCAAGAAGCTCAAGTATTCATTTTTAAGATTGTTTTCAATCATTCCTTGTGTTCTTACTTTCTAATGAAATTACATGGGTGACTTTGGTGTTGAGTATTATTTTACACAAGTTGGTGAGGTTTATCAAGCTTAGGGCATTCCGTATCAACCTTGCCATGATCCTTATCAATATCAATATGATTATTACCATCTATAATATGACCATTTTCAACATTATCATGATTTTTATCAGTCCTATAATTGGTGTCCTTAATATCTTGCTTCTCCTAGTCAACCTAGTCACTCCTCAAATTAGTCCATTGCTACTTTCAAGCAAACATTCTTAGGTTATGAGAATTACATGTTGGATCTTGACACACATAGGGGACATGGTCAAGATATTCCTAATAATTTAATTATTAAGGTGAGAGATGCATTATATATGGTTAATTTTGAGTGGGCACCTATTGCCAAAGTCAATTGGCAAAGGCTTACAAGTAAGATGTTAGATGTGAGTGGCCTAGTTTCATCCTTGGAAGATAGGATAAGAACTTATGAATAACAAACTCAAAAAATATATCATCCTTAATATCTACTTCCCCTAGATTTCTATAAATCCTACATGATCTCTACTCATGAGCCCAATCAAGCTTACCAAAGTCATATTTTCCCCAATCAGCTGGAAGAGAGAGTTAAAAATACAAACTTGGTATTTAAAGTAAATATTGATAGGAAAATAGAGTTGGACAATAGGTAGATTCATTAGTCCACATCATTATTAAAATAAGTGGAATATAAGCCCTCATTTCCCTCTCCCCTTACATCCCCACCTCAAGAAAAGACCTCTAGATATGATATTCCAAGTTGGAGATAAGGTGGAGAATCCAAGCCTAAGGAGATCCCATGTTTCTTAAACACTTGATCCACTCCTCAAGTTACATCACTACATCAAGAAGAGATTCCTAATCCCAACATCCTAAGATAGAATAAGGTATTGGAATCATGGGGAAAGAAAGAGGAGAAAAGCCTTGATAAAGAATGTGAAGTTGAGAAAGAGCTTAATCTTATGCAAGTCCCTCCCACTCTTCCTCAAGAGACCTCTTATCTTCCATGTCATCCCACTTATACTAATTATTAGCATGCTAATTCATATCAACTTCAAGAGATACTTTTCCAAGAGAACCTATCCAAGCAAATTGAAAAGTTAGAGTCTAGGATGAAATCTCTAACTCAAGGTGTGATGGAAGGTTTAAACCTAAAAGAAGATCCTATGCCTAAACACACTCCATCTAACCTTCCTCAAGAGAGTGATCAAGCCAAATAAGTTGCAATGAAGTGATTTTAAAATGTAAGGAAGGAAACCAAACTATTTTATCCCAAGGAATTCCTCCCCTTTCTTAAGAGCTTGTAAAATAATCCCCTATAATTCATTCTCAATCTGATTTTGAGTTCTATGTTCTGCATCCACCAACTACATTTTTTCCTCACCCTATCACTCTTTGCCTTGATGGACCTATGGTGTGGGAACCTAAATAATATAAATTGGTTGATAATAATTTATAACTCTTACTTGAATAAAATATACCTCCTTTGCAGCCTCATTGGGCTAAGTCACATGATTTTAAGATGCCTAGTCTTGACATCACCAAGAAGGAGAAGGAGATGGAAGATATTGCATCCATCGAGAAGCAAATGTAGGTTATAATGGTTGAATTAAAATTTAATATCCCTAATGAGGTTCTAAATGTTGAATAAGAGGAAATCATTATAGGGACTCCCTTTGGTGATCACAAGTGTAATTCTACCTTCTCATATGAAAAGAAAGATGTTGAAGACTCTTTTACAACTGTCTATGAGAAATGTGACAAACACTTGAAGATGACTTTACATATGATAAAAAAGTTGTGGATAATTAGCTTAAGAATGAAGATTAATGTGCTATTAAGTATGGAGAATAATTTAAATTCATCCCTAAAGAGGTTGCAATCATAGGAAAATCTCTTGAGACCAAGGTGGAATATTTTATTCTTGAAGATGACCCAATACCTTAGCTTGATTTTGAAACACCCTCAAATCCATTAGAGATAAAATAAAACTAGATTGATGATCTCATACATCAAGAAGATAATATTTAAGAGGTAGTGGTTCTAGATGATTAATATGACAAAAATTATTGGGAACTATAAATGAAGCTCTTTCAAGAGCTTTAAGAGCTTTACCAAGTTGAGTGTCAAGTACATGACAAGGTGAAGAATGAGTCTTCCATGGAGGATAATGATAAAGATTCAATATAAGATGAAAATTTCCTTGATGAGATATAAGAACTTATAGCTAATAATAAAACCTATCTTATTTAGAGCACTATGGAAATCAAGTTTGTATATCTTGTTGAACAACCATCAAAGGTTGTAATTGAGGATCCATATGATAATGTTGAGGTTGTTTGGATGAAATAAGAGTTAATTTTTATAGCCAAACTATTTATAACTACCTGGTTCTCAATTAAAATCATGCTAATAAAGTTGGCAAACATCATGAAAAATTGAGAGGCATCAATGCTAAAAGATAAAACACTACATGTCTCACTAAATCATTCATCTCATGAATCAAGAAGGGTTTAAAACTTATCCTTTGATCCATAGGGAATTTTCATATCAAGTTATTTAGTTTTTGAGTTAGTTTATTTATTTTGGTGTGTTTGTTCCATAAGTGATCATGAAGCACATGTGTGTTTTCTTTTGCTTTGTGCATGTCTTTTACTTTATGTGGTTGAGGTAGTCATTGGTATTGTCTTGATAAAAGATTGTTGTCAAAATATTATTATTTGTCTCAAACTTTAGATGACTCCCTAGCCCATAGACTAATAAGGATACTAGTATAGTTAGTATAGTAGGCATACAACCCATTTAAATCACCAATTTGTTGACCAAATTTGACCTTACAAGTCAAATTAGGGCCCCTATAGGTAAAAAATTGAGTTTTATATGTTTTTAGGGGTTTAATATTTTATCATAAGGTGTTATATATATATATATATATATATATATATATATATATATATATATATATGTCTTTTAATTTATTATTAGCCTTAGTCTTAGTCATTTTAATCAATATGTCATTTGAGTCATTTAAAAGGATTTTAGGGGTCATAAATGCAAGTGGCATGGTTTCTAAGGTATCCAAGTGTCTTAAGTTCCTCCCAAACATATATGAGGTTAGATTACCTATTAGAAATGTCATTCCCATCTAAAACTTGATGAGAAGGCACAAGGGAACCATTTTTGGACTAAAAATCACATCAAGATTGTACAAAACAAGGAGAAGAACCTAAGAGGTCAAATTGAGGAGATTGTAACTATAAGGTCTTGGTGCATGGGAGCTCAAGGACTTGGGAAATGTTGACAGGGTCTTAAGCTTCATTCTTATGAAAATTGTCTGCAACTTCAATGTCAAATCTGCATGAACAAAGCTTAAGAGCAAAATGAGCCTAAAACCCTTGCTAATCCCTTAGAATGAACCAATGATAGAAACAAGGATGGAAAACTACTCTAATGTCCTATTTTGACCATAAAAGTGATTGGAACTTGTAGAGGATTCACTCAGGCTACCTACCATTAGGATGAGTTGTACAAAATTATACAGATGGAGTAAAAAATAGGGTTTACTATTTTGTGCATTATTTAGGTTATAAGAGGTTTGAAAAAGATGAAAATAACATGGAATGGAATATTATGAATTAAGATAACTCCCCATGTCAATTTAATTCATTATAAAAACTCCTAAGTGCCTCAACCAGCTATTTCACTCAGCCAGTAAAAATTGGCATGGTGAGCATGATAGTGAGAAGGGTGATAACTTTAATTAAATGGTTTTTTAAGGTCTACCTAAGTGTTATAAGGCCATGGAGGGTATTTATAAGTGTCATAAAATCCCTTCCTAAAAAACTAAAGGCAATTTTGAGGACAAGTGTGAGGGGTGATTGAAAAAGGAGTTTGACTACAAAAAATAAATGGAGGCGCATGTTTGAAAGCCTTACCTCTCATTCCAATCATTAGACCTCTACCTAGTCAGTTTTGTGATCTTCAAACAAGTGTGGATGATGATGGTAGTTTTTAAATCCAACACAAGGAGTTTCTTACCACTTTTCATGATTTTCATCCTTTGTATAACACTTATACTTCTTGACCTTACATGGTATATTTCACACACTCTTCTCATACATAATTAACTTAATTTCTCAACTTGATAAGTGTCCTTGTGACCTTTTGACTTATTTATTCTCCTCTCTCTCTTTAGTTCTATAAGAAATAGACATTTTGGCCTTTGTAAATTATATTCCACATAGTATGGTAAATTCCTACTCATTTGCATACCATTTAATCAATAATACTATCAATTTTTACCTCTTCTATGACTTTTCATAGTGTTTTTTACTTAGATGACGGATCTTACTTAGTGATGACTCTTATTTCCTTAGCATGTTGTCTCATTCACTCACCTATTTGCAATTGGAAAGCTTCTTCTTACAAGTCATGTGAAGTGTTCTATGAACTATTAAGGTTAAGTAATTTATAATATTCAATAGTGTCATTTTATACCTCTTTTATATTCCTCCTAGCCTAAACATTCATTCATAACCTCAGAATGAAATATTGATGTGAGAAGATGCAGATTGAAGAAGTGTATGTTGAGTTATTCCCTTATTCTCATGTGTAACATGCAAAAAGTTGGTAGTCATCAAATTTTTTTGGTGTATCAACTCCTTTATGATAGTTTGATTTTAGTTTTCTCTCTCTATTTTCCCTCACAAATTTTAGGTATAGTAGTGTTCTACAAGTGGTACATCAAGGGAGCTAACCCTACGCAAAAATTCACCTCATTCTTAGGCTACCCATAGCCTAGAGGTGTTTCAATTATGCCACTTGGATGAAGAGAGTTGAGACATCTCCTCAAATGGTGAAAATCAAAGTGACAATATTTACTCCACTACATCATCCACTATTCAAGGGTTAGTGCAATATCTCACACTAACCATGCTAAACAATAGAGAATCTATATTAGGTATCACATATAACTTGAAGGCTTACATCATATTCTCCAACACACACACAAGATTACATGATAGCCTAGGGATATAAATCCCACCATAAAAAATTAGATATCTAAGAGCATTACCCAACTTACAACACTCTATCCAAGAGTCAAGTGGGTATCTAGGATTTTAAACACCATTTGATCAGAGCATAGTGTTGCTATATCAAAGCAAAAAATCAGCATACATTCAAGTTATTCTTCCAAAATAGAACAAAAATATTCATCCTAGAATATTTATAATAGGTATAAAAAATAATACCTTAATCAAAACATGGTTGCACCTATAGGCCAACACATACATGCATTTTAATAGATACTACCTTACTTATTTTACATAAATATCAAAATTTTAGGCCCATTTAGTGCTTCATAAGGGATAAACAATAGAATTTACAATGGTTGATTTTTGTTTTACTAAATTTTGGAAACGTTTGTATAATTTTATAAATAGTAAAGGGGTCTAGATTAAGAGTAAAATTAGTAATAAATGTGCCTTAATTAAAGTACTAATTTTACTAAATCTATGAGTATTACATTAATTCCTAAAAATAAAAAACAAGATGGAATAGAATAAAACTTATCTTATTCTAGACTAAGATGGGAGATTTAGAGGTTGATATTTACTGATCTAGCTAGGTAAACTATAAAAAATATGACCCAAAAGTCTATTTTCTACTTGGATAAGAGCGTCAGAAATGGGACACCTAGAGGTCCAATGCTATAGTCCTAGTTTTGGCATTACATTCCTATAGGTCTAAACTTTCTAAGATTTATGGGTTTTATTAATCTATTCTAAGAGACACTAAATACCAAATTTCAGCTTTTGAGAGTCATCAAAACTTGTTGTAGGTTTATTTTCATCTTCACTACTTATATTTATCTATGCACATGGAAATAATAAATAGATCAAAAGAAAAAAGGATAGAAACTGGATTAGGGAAAGAATGATCACATAATCAAGAACCCAAATTATTCTAATTATTGCCTACATTAACCCTCAAGTTAGGGTCTCAGATCTAATGTAGTTCTCCCTTAGGGAATGTGGATAGTTAACATGCATGAATGATGTAAGAATAAATTTCACTTAGGCCCTTCCTTGATCAAGCATGCAAATCTAAGTGTGATGCATAGAAATTTATCTATACTATTGATTAATTTTAATTATGTCTAATGTACCAAAGTATTGAGTACTAAATATAAAATGTCCTATGTAGTACTTTATATAGAGACTCATTATTTCAAATTTGGGAGCCTTATTCATAGTTGGCCAACATTGGAAAACTTAAGAATGAAGAAAATAAAAGGGGTAAGACTTATCCTATGAAATAAATTGACCGTTAAAACCAAAACTAGGTTTTAACAATAGCACTAAAAACTAGACACCATGGGTTTTAGTGTTTTAGTCCATATTAGGATGATGTTGTCTAGAGGGTTTGGAACTTGGGGATGGGTTAGGCTCTAAAAGATGTCTCTAGGCCTGAAAAGGTCAAACCTAGTAATCTATGAATGCTTAGGAATAGGCAAAGAGATGTCTAGAGAATGTAGTAAGACCAAGATAAGATAGACAAGAGGACCTGGCTAAATGTGAATAAAGCTCATATTCTCTAGTTAGAGTCTCCTATGAAAAGACTATGAAAAGACTTAATATGTGTGTTTGATTGACCAATTTAGGGTGATTAAATTTTCCCACCTTTTATTCTAATGATGTAATGAAATGAAGTACTAGATTAAAAGAAATAAAATAAAATGTGTACCTAGGATCACTTGCATGAAGATAAGTATGTTAAAAAGGGTCCAAATTCCTGGCTAGGGAAGTGGATTGAAGAACTGAAGTAGTGGTTGGAGAAAGAAGGGATCCCTATAATATATTCCCCTTCTACTAAACCTCAATAGTGTTTAGAAAGATAAGGAATCCTTATACTGGATGCCCCATGTACTAAATCTGAGTAGTGTTTAGAAAGAGAAGGAATCCCAATAATGGATGCCCCATATATTGAATTTGAATAATCTAAACTATATTTGAGAAGTGCTCAAAGGTCCAAAACTAATGTCTATCCTTTATCCCACACAAACTCTTGGGTTTGAGTAATACTATGGACCAATCACTATAGATGACCATACGATCCATCCTGGTGACAACCTGAGTAATGCCTAGGTGTAAGCTAAAAATACTGTTAAATGTGTAAGAAGAAATTTTCATGTCCTTCCATCTCAATCTATATAATCTAAGAAGATGAAGGACATGAACATTTTTTCCATTCCCTTGAATCTGGTATCTAGATAATCTATATATTTATAAATTGAAGGTGTATCAATTTGAATGTCTTAAGTAATGCTAAGTGATCTTAATGTAATCTAAATCACTATATAATTTGACCAATTTGAGTTAAGTAATTCTAAGTGACCCCTAGAATCTAAAACACTTATGTAATCTTGACCAATTTAAGCTAAGTAATGTTAAGTGACCCTTAGAGTTTGAACCACTTATGAAATATTGACCAATATGAGCTAAGTAATGCTAAGTCACCTATGGAGTTTGAACCACTTTTATAATGTTGACCAATCTAAGATGAGTAATGATAAGTGAACCCTAGAGTCTAAACCACTTATGAAATATTAAACAATCTAAGCTGAGTAATGCTAAGTAACCCCTAGAGTCTGAACCACTTGCCAAATCTTGACCAATTTGAGCTGAGTAATGCTAAGTGACCCTTGGAGTATAAACTACTTGTGTAATCATGACCAATCTGAGCTAAGTATTGCTAAGTGAACCTTGGATTCTGAACCACATATGAAATCTTGACCAATCTAAGTTGAGTAATGCTAAGTGACCACTAGAGTCTAAACCACTTGTGAAGTCTTGACCAATGTAAGTTGAGTAATGCCAAGTGACCATTGGAGTCTAAACCACATATGAAATATTAACCGATCTAAGCTAAATAATGCTAGGTGACCCTTAGAGTCTAAAACACTAATGAAATATTTACCAATCTAAGCTAAGTAATGCCTAGTGAGCTACTTAAAAAATCTTGACTGATCTGAGCTAAATCAGATAATTTGACTACTAAAGGTGTGAGAACTATGGTTTACAGGATAAGTATGCTAGATAAATTATGGTAATGAGGATAGTATGAATGATGGCACCATTTTGGGGAAAGGGATGAGATATATGATAGAGGAAGTTGAGCCAAAAGTAAGGACTAGAGGTAGAATGCATAGAAATATGGTTGACATGTACCAAATAGATTGAAAGTCCAGTGTTGAATTGGTGAAATTGAATTACCAGGAGTGAAAGGTATCTTTGGTTGATTAGGATCAAAGCTTGTAATGAGGTTTAGTAGATATATAGAATCTATCATGCCATGGTAGGAAAATAAGGTAAAAATATATTTAATGGGATGAAAGAGTGATTTGATTGAATAGGTTAGGTTTTTTGAATGTTTTAAATGGATGTTTGCTTAAAGACCACAGTTTATAAAATAGAGTTACATAGCTCAAGTTATGGGCAAATAGAATTTTGATTATTTTGAGAAAGTGGTTTGATATAGGGAATATTAACTAAATCATGATTCATTTGTGTATTTACTAGTTTGATATTGGAGTTATGGAGTGAGAATATGCTAAGGAGATGAGCACCCACCATGACTCGTTATGAGTAGTTGGTAGCATAGATTTAGGCTATCAAGGAGATTTCCCTAGTGAGTAATGATAGTTTTTTATTTTTTTTCATAACTAAGGCCTAATTTTGGTAAATTTTTATCTATTTTTAATCATTTTAAGGTGGTTTAAAAATTCTTTGACTAGTTTGGTTGCTATTGTCCTAGAGTCAACATTGTTATCCAAGATGCAGTGTTGTTGTCCAAGTTCTAGCATTATTGTCCAATGTCAGTGTCCTTTTGTAATGTTGTTATTGAATGTGGATGGCTTTTTCAATTTTTGAGTTGTTCCTAATTTTTTATTTCTTAGTTGTTTGTCCTTGACATGGTTTTTTGACATATAATTTTCTTGCTAATGTTTTTAGGGTGAGGTGCATATGAGAGAGTTTTTCATAGGGTAGGTTATTGAGACTCTGAGATCATTGAAATTATCTATTGATAAGTATGTTATTATGGATAGGGATGGGTTGGGTCATGTATGTGATCTTGGTATAGTGTGGTGGGATAGACATTTGATCACCTCCTTATGTGAGAGGTGGAATGCTGATACATGTACATTCTAGCTTTTGAAAGGGGAGATTACTATGACTCTAGAGGATGTGTATTAAATTTTACATTTATCGATCAGTGGGTGAACATTGTTGTTATAGGATGACATGGGTGTGGATGCCATTGATCATGCATATAGATACTTTTTAGGGATTCCCATAGGAGTACATCATAAGGGTAGTGATAGTCATATATTACTATTAGTTATTGTGTAGTCGAGTGTTCCACACCTACGGAAATGGTTGGCTATATTATTGGCTTCTTTTATTGTTATGGATGGCAGTGGAGTATCTATCACTTATAGGATGCACATAGTGGTTTAGAGTATTGAGATGTATTGTACCATGTTTTTATACGGGAGGATTATGCTTGTGAATTTATACATAGATTTCTGTAGGAGTCTTTTAGTGGTGGTGTGGGTACATCCACTTTATTGCATTACTAGGCTTATGAGCATATAGAAATTGTGCAGTCAATTGGATTGTTGAGGGTGAGTTGGGCATATCCATAACCATTTTTTGAGAGTTGGACTAGTCAGTTGGCTATTCGATCCCCTAGGATAGATTATTATAAGTGGTTGCTAGATAGATTGGTGACTGATGACATTAGATGGAGGCCCTATAGAATATTTTCTAGATGGCTAGAGGATGGAGAGTAGTTATGATATATGAGAGTGAGTTGTTGGTTACATGATCATTGGTCTAGATTTTATGATTACTTTCAATATGAGTACATGACTAGGTAGTTCAAATTTTGACAAGATGTTCCTCTTACAACATGGATATGGTTGAAGAGTATGCATGTACTAGCAAGAGTGGGACCTCATCCCAGACTGATTGAGGTAGAGTTGGCACCATTGCCATTGGATGTGTGAGATGAGATTATAGATGTTCTTGATGTATATGATATGGGGTACATCAAGGCATATATAGTTTGGTGGTCAAGGCATTGATGAGCTCCACTATATCTAGCTATCATGCTAGATGTTCCTAAATATAACCAAGTTGAGCCATTTTAGAGGGTGGGAGGTGAGTGGTTGTAATGTGGCTTATATATTTATGTATGTTTTTATTGTTGTTTGTATATTGTATATGACTAATAGAGTGTAATTTTATTACACTCAGGAGAGGTAGTGGGTATATAGGTTGAGGCACATGTTGGTGTTAGTGGTGGGGATGATGTGTTTTGGGAGACTATTATTGAGTCTATACTATGTGAGATTACATGACATGTTCTTGATGATGTTGTAGAGGAGGGTTTGATAGAGAGAGATATGATTATGACTAGTGTTTATGCTCACTTATTTAACCAAGTTGTTATAGCTATAACTCCTTATGTTAAGGCACCAAGAGAGAGAGAGAGAGATAATCTTAGGGTTGAGTGAGATAGGCACACGAAGCCTCCTATAGATTATGGAGTGGTGATATCCAACATTTTAGATGATTATATATATCTTTAGTGATAACATCCATACTTGTGTGAGGTGTATAGTCATTTGATGGAGTGAGACAATCGGTGCAAGAGGCATTCAGGAGTTGAAGGAGGTGGAGAGTCATCAAGTGCTATACAAGATTATGGGATGAGTACTAGAGGTGAGAGTGAGATAGAGAATGAGGGCATGACCCCTATCCATGATTTATTGACCTTGACATGATGTATATGTTTTGAAAACTTATGTGTTATATAGATATTGGTTTGATTTTGAAACTCATGGGTATGCATGTTATGGATTCTAGATTATACTGGTATTACAATGTTGTGGTTTGGAATAATTGATTTGTTGTTTGATGTTGAAGTTGTATATGCTTGGTAAATGGTAGGTAGGATATGTTATTTGATTGTGTTGATATATTTGGTAAGATGATATCTAGGATATGTTTGGATGTAATTATTTGATTCATAATCATATGTAAGAAATAATCTTGTTGGTTTATTTAATTGGTAAAAATGATTTGGTAAAGTGAATGAGTCTGTAAGTAAGATATAAGTAAGGTTTGGCTTCTGAGATTGGTAAATTTTTTAGACATGTTGAATTAATTAGATATTAGAGAAAGGTTTGTATCAATTGATTTGGTAAGGTTTGGACTTTGATAGGTTAGTTTTGGCTATCTAGAATTTGGAATGTTAGTTGTTAGTAGGAGGGAAAATTAAGATAACACTGTGTGTGTATTACCTTCCCATGAGTAGCTCAAGAATACAAAGGTTATCTAGACCTTATGCTCCATTATTTCCCTCTTAAGTGAATTTATAAACTAATGTTGAAATGAATGTATATTCTATCACACTATGTTATAACATTATCTGAACCATGTCAACCAAGTGAACAAGTGCCCATATTGCTTATGTTGTGTAAGACCCTATCTTGAAGTTGATGTTACAAGTGATGCACTAACTATAGTAGGCTATGATAACTCTAGAAAATGTAATCTAATTGGTTGTGTTATTGAAACTTTATGTTTTAGACAATGCTCATTTGATCTCAAACATAATGGATTGCTATGTGAAATAGGACTTAAAAAGTCTACTCGGAGTGAATATCTCTCTAAAATTGTAATTTTTTGTCAAGTATGTGATGGTGATAGATAAGTATATAGAACAACACTATGTATTCCTTGGACAATAGTGCTATATGTAGGTTGCATTCTCTGAACTAGCTTCCAAAATTTTTGAATAGTTAGAATAGGAGATCTCTTGTGAGATTCTATCATAGGAACCACATGACTCACATGATGAGTGATCGATGATTCCTAAAAAGGAATGTCCTATGATGATTCATTTATGTAGGAATGATTTCTAGGGTTCCATGATGGAGATATCTATGGTCCCTATGTGAATGTTATAATACCATTATCAACACATCTAAAAATGCAATCTTAGAGTCCAAAATAGGTATTTGCATTGTGTCCATAGATATGATGATAATTATGAAAGGGATAATATGTCTATTTATGTAAGAGATGTGTATCTCATAGATGAATAGAAGGTCATGTGATTAACCTTTGAGCTAGTAGTTCTAAAAATATGATAGATGGGATATCCTACTCTAAATCAAACTATAATGGTGTTGGTTGGTAATTCTCTATATTTCATATTAAAGGTGGTGTTATGGGAACTTGCTCTTTTTTATTGAATATTTGCTTTTTTGGTTGTGGTCTTTGATATTGTCTAGGACATGGTGGATGTTTAGTAGTATGAGTTGTATCTGAAGATGTTGCTATGAAATCTAGGGTAATCAGATCAATTAAATCTACCTCAATCATTCTTAATTTCTTTTCCAAAGCTATAGCTATGTAACACAAATGTCTAAAATAAGGCTCTATTTGATATAGTGAATTTTCAAGGAGAGGTTGGTGAAGGGCCTTGATGAAGATATGTTGAACCTCTAGATATACTAGTTTGTATATTAATCTTAACAAATGAGCCTTAAATCTTAAGGTGTACTCACTTTATAGCTCTGTAAAATTTTGATGTAGTGTGGCAAGTTTTTCATATGTAATGTGAGGACCCATGTTTATACTGTAGTTCCTAAGAAAAGCCTTCTCTAGGCCATCATATGTGTGCAATGAACCAATGAGGAGTAAATGAAAGAACCAATTATGTGCTTCCCCCACTAATGTCTATTGAAACAACTTGAGTAAAATCAAAAGAATTCTTTAAGGTGGCAAAGCTTTTCAAAAGGCTTGAAGGTGTGTGAATGGATCTCCAATTCCATCAAAGTGAGGTAATGATGGTTTTTAGAGATGCTTAGGCAATGTAGATTTTATGAATGTTTTTAGAACAAGGTTACCATTTACATCATTGGCATCCATCCAAGATTTATAATCTTTGTTTTCTAGTGTAAAGAGATTTAATTGGTATTGTAATTCATCAACTGCATGCATCAAATAGATGATCTCCTAGGTTGGTACATTACTATCTTGAAGTGGTTCATTTGATCATGAAATTTTATTGTTAATTTTATCTATAGGAATGCTAGATTTAGTAATTGGATCACAAAGAGGAGGTGTGATCACTTGAACCTTGGGAGTAATGTTAGATTGGACCTTATGAGAGGGATGTGGGCTACCATTCTCTTTGGGTGATGGGTGAGAATTAGATTATACTATAGTGAGGGGTGGCTTAAAGGATTCATTGGTATCTTTATGTTTTAGTGAATAATATTCTAAATTAGTAGAAGATGTGCTATTTAAACTAACATGTGAATGACTAGAAGTAGAATCATTCATAGATTTAGAATCAACATTTTGGCATGCATGAGACTTAAGAAGAGTGAGAGAATAGTTAGAAGTATGAGATGCATTTTATTATTCACTATATGCATAGTAGTCATCATTATTCCATGCATTATCACAATGTTTATTTTGTTCATTCAAAATATAATAATTTGAAGTATCATTTTCATATCCACTTTAATTTTCATACTCATTTACATGTTCACTATTGTATTCATAATCACTTCCATCATTGATAGGGAGAGGTGAAAGAGAAAGATTTGATTCCTTTCTAATATGCAATAAGTTATCATTGGAATTTTAAATATCATGTGTATCTATGATATCC
Organism: Torreya grandis; assembly: GCA_037957365.1. NCBI lineage: Eukaryota > Viridiplantae > Streptophyta > Pinopsida > Cupressales > Taxaceae > Torreya > Torreya grandis. The sequence goes on along the minus strand of JARHVA010000743.1, from coordinate 4,130,941 downwards.
ATGGATGGAATAGATAAATTTTCTTTATTTGCATCATGAGAAGTAAGAGTAGAAGAGTTATCATTTGAACATTCTTTTGAAAGAGTAGAGTTAGGAGCACATAATGCATCATTTGAACTATGCTTTCGCAATTTGATTCTATTGCATTTATATTGTTGTATTTTAAACATAGAAGTAGTAAAATGTAGAGAGAGATTAGGTTCACATGGAAATAAATAATCACTAATGAGATGTTCATTTGAAAGTGCATGATTACTTTATGCATTCTATGTATTTTGCCTAGGAGAATGAGGTGAGAAATATTTTTCCCATTTAGCAAAAGTATTATTTTGAGAAGAAGGAACAAAATAGATAGGTTTTAGAGGAGAAGACGTATCTATGTATTTGTATCTATCAATTTTGTATGCATGGTAATATTCTTCACTGCAATAATAGTAATTATCCTCATTAGATATAGAAACTATTTTTCACATTTTTATCTAGTGTGCAATTTTGTAAATTGGTCCACTCGTTATCATAATTGTGAGAAAAATTAAAAAATTTATCTATGGGATGAGAAGGATGAAGTGCCTTTATGGCCATTTTATCACCAAAGAGAAGTTTGAAAAATACTATGAAGAAAATAAATGCACAAAGAACTACTAACATTGAATTTTGAAAATTAATTTTGCTAACCCAATGAATTTGCAATAAGTTCAAATTGTTTTTATAAAATTGTAAGGGAGGGTAATTTGAGGTTTGAGGACCTAGTTTGGGAATCTAGGGTTTTTAGATAGGGTTTTAGAATTTTTTTAAATTATGTAATAATTTCAAATTCTAAAAATTATTTTTAAATGGAATAATTGCACAATAATTTATACAAAAATTAAAATCTTGGAAATTAATTTTTTTCATAAGAAACTACTAATTTTAAAAAATTTAAATAAATTTTGACAAGGTAATTATTTTACAAAAAATCCAAAATAATTGTCTAAAATTGGGAAAGAGGTAGGCTTATTGTTGGATGACCTAGTTTTAAAATATAGGGTTTTAGTGAATTTATTGAAAATATCTCAATTAATTTTTAGTTTTTTAATTTTTAAATTTAGGAAAAATTAGGAAAATATTGTTAAAAATCATAAATAATTAACCCTAAGGTTTCTAAGGTTTTTGTGCAAAAATTTGATGTAAGTCAAGTTCACGAAATGTTTTACTAAATTTGGGAAACTTGTGGATAATTTTTGAAATAGTAAAGGGGTCTAGATTAAGGGTTAAAATAGCAATAAATTTGCCTTAATTACCCTACTAATTTATTAAATTTGTAAGTACTTCATTAATTCCTAAAAATAACAAACAAGAGGGAAGAAAATAAAACTTAGCTAGTTATGGACTAAGATGGAATATTTAGAGGTTGATATTTACTGATTTATCTAGGCAAACTATGAAAAATAGGACCAAAATCTTGTTTTCTACCTGGACAGGAGTGTCAGGAATAGGACACTTAGAGGTCCAGTGTTGTATTACTAGTTTTTGACATTGTAGTCCTATGGGTCTAAGATTTTTGAGCTTTTTGGATTTTGTTCATTTATTTTTGGAGATCATACATACCAAATTTTAGCTCCTAAGAGTCACTAAAACTTTCTATAGGTATGTTTCCATCTTTAGTACTTGTACTTTTCTAAACAAATGGAAATGATAAATAGATCAAAAGTAAAATGGGGAAAATTTGGGTTAGGGGAATAATGATCACATAATCAAGAACCCCTAATATTCTAATGGCTGCCTATATTAACCCTCAAGTTAGGGTCTTAGATATGATGTCATTCTCCCTTAGGGAATGTGCATAGTCAATGTGCACGATTGATGCAAGAATGAATTTCACTTAGTCCCTTCCTTGATCAAGATTGCAAATCTAAGTGTGATGTAGAGAAACTAAGTTATATTATTGACTAATTTTTATTATTTCTAATGTGCTAAAGTAGTAAGTGCTAGATATAAAATGCCTTATGTAGTCCTTTACATAGGAGACTCATTATTTTGAATTTGGGAACTTTATTCATATTTGGCCAACATATGAAGAAAAGAACATGGGCAAGACTTATCCTATGGAAGAAACTAACTATTATAACCAAAATTGGGCTTGGACAATAGCATCAAAAACTATACACCCTACATTTCAACATCACAGTCCATATTTGGGCACTATTATCTAAGGGGTATGGGACCTGGGAGGATGGGTTAGGGTCTAAAAGAGGTCTCTAGGCCTAAAAGGGTCAAACTTGGTAAGCTATAGATGATTGGGAATAGGCAAAGATATGTATAATGAATGTAGTAAGACCAAGATAAGACAAATAAGAAGACCTAGCTAAATGTGAATAAAGCTCATATTTTCTAGTCAGAGTCTCTTATGAAGAGATCATGTAAAGACATAATATGTGTGTTTTCTTGACCATTTTAGTGTGATCACACTTTTATTTCAACCTCCAAGAGGATGATAAAGGATTGCTAAATCTATAAAGTTACCATTATGCACTAAGATTCCATAACCAACTCAGGGCACATGTGGTACACACTCTAAATACTTGTCCAAAGGAGAAAAGGGTATTTTTAGCCTATGAAATAATCCATTTCCTTGCCCATACCTAGTCACAATATTTATGGATGTAGTGTGTATCTACCCTCAACCTCATACTATCACCAATACTCATTACTAGATCAATGATGTGGGATTACACCACACAACAAAAAATTATACCTTGGTAGATTTCACTCAATTAAAGTTAGTTTTAGAGGGAGAGAGGAACATCAAACAAACAATATATGGTCACATTACTTCATATAATTATTAATAACATGGAGTCACATTTATTGTAGGACATGTAGTCAAGGTACTCATACAACAATTATAAGGTTTACATGGTTAATTTTGGAAGTGGGAGACTCCCTTACATAGTGATTAATCATCATTCTCACATTTTATAGTTAACAACATAAATACATGTGTATATAATGATCATACAATAGTGTTGATATTGATATAAGTATGTGAAAGTCCACAAGGTCAACTATATGCATAAGTATAGTAAAGACCCAAATTTACATGATTTAGAAAAATCAATGAAAAGCAATAGTTACACAACACATAATAGTTTAATATATAAGAAGGATCCACATGAATATAATCCATGCATATATGTTTCAGGTGTATTAATAATTTTGCTATGTTACTTTCACATCACAATAATTAACACACATGATGTGAAGCACAAGGATTCATAACTCCCATCGAGTCACTTGATGTCTAGATGCCATCAAAATGACACCAAATATCCATCATATAATACACATAATCAGTCTCAAGGATCTCAAATCATGATCACCTTCCTTTTAGGAAGGTTATGTTTTAAAAAGGCCTATAAAATCTATCTCCTTGAGTTTCCAAAAAATTTACCAAAAAAATTTACACATCATGGATAGATGGCTCACACTGACTAATAAAAATAAGAGATCTCCAAAACTCTCTAACTTACCCAAGTAAGTTAGTCACACTCACTTGTTAGACCCTCTAAGCTCAAGATGCAACATTGGTCTCCCTACACATTATCATACATTAGCATCATTGGATAGCTCACCCATGCAAGCTATCAATGAACACCAAGACATTATCTCATGATTTAGATAAAAGGATTATATCATTACTATTCCAATTGAATTAATCCAACAAGTTAAAGGTTAAATAGTAATGATTGTTTATACAACATCACTTTTGGTAAAGGGTGGACTTTCCAAGGCACGAGGTGAATGCTATAGAACTACTATGTAAATTACAATTTTCCAAAATCAACAACTTCAATTAAACTAAAAATAATCATTTCATGAATGGATGGAAAATATATACATATATATCAAAATAGACATACCATGAGTGTAAAAACATAGCCAATTTTTGAAATATGCATCCTCATGGATGCATAACTCAGCCAAAATAAAAATAAACATCCCCATGGACATATAATATCCATGGTCAACATGAGGTCCCCATGGGAATAAACCTATAGATGATCAAATAACCATCATATATGTAAGCATATCCAAAATCAAAAAAACCTAAAAGATGAAAAATAGGGAATAAACATTCTCACATACTTATTCACTTTCATCCCTTTGGAGTTACGAAGCCACCACACATTTCATAACATGGGAAATTCTAGAACTTTATTCTTGCCTAAGTAAAAAACTAATTAAAAAACTATTTAAATTGTTTAAGAGGATAAGTGACTTTATAAAGGTCACAACATAGCCTTCTCAATCATATAAGACATTGATAAGTCCATACAAGGCATATAATTCCAGCTAGGTTTTAGTATGCATACTATCATGTAAGGTTCCAATTTAAATCTTGGAAAAGCAACATATACATATAGGTGGTATTTAGCCATCACAAAGTGCACACATACATGTTGGTAAAATTAGCCTCCATAAGGGTATGCACATCTACACTATGTGTATTTACAACCACCCAAAGTATAATATACAAACACAATCCCTTGGAAGGGTATGCACACCCACACAAAAACTCAACCAAATTTTCAATAATAAGCTAAAAATTAGATCAACTTGCCAAAACCTCATCCAAAACCTAGAATCATAGGCTATGATACTAGATTAAACAACCCCCACCAAAAAAAAATGAAATATTTAGATTACCTTTCAGAGTACACAGTGGAATATCAAAAGGCTACACTAAATAACATTAATGTAGTGCAATGCATCCCAACAACACTACAGGAAACACTAATAACCAAACACCAACATCCCAATTATCATAAATGAATAATTATATAAATAACTAAAATGGATTTAAACACAACTAATGATGTTTGGTTAGATAATTTATATATAAGAAAATAATATATGGTAGAAGTGTAATATTTAAGTATGAAGGTCTAAATGATTGAACATAAGGATCCAAATCAATAACTTGCTTAGGTAAGTCTTATCACATCATGAGATCATCAAGTGAAGATATCTAATCCACTGCTAAAGCAAACATGACAAGGATATTGAGTTACCATAAAATTATAAGATCTACCTAATTAAAGGTTCTATCCATATACTACCCCCCATTAGATAACTATACCATGATTCAAGTTCTTTAGGAAACATTATGTATATACATAATAGTTTTAAATTTTATTGATTACTGACACATTGTTTCTTATAAAAACCCACCAAGTTTCAATCTCTCTAAGTGCATACCTTATGGGGTGCACTGGGAAAGGGGTTGGTAGACCATTAGTGATTCATAAGATTGTTGTCCCTTTTATCACTTACCATCTACATACTCATCTCCTAAAAAAATTTACCCTATGCTTATTCTTCTTAAGCATTACCCATTCTAGTCTTTTACCATGTTTTATCATTTTTTTCTGCCTTAATTCCATTTTGCATAGTCGGTTGTAATAGGTTGAATAGGTTGACTTTGTATAGTTTATAGGTATTTTTGAATTTTTGGGTTTGTTAGCCTTTTGACTGACCTAATTGTGACCTAGTGAATTGTCCATGAAAACATATAGGGTCAACTAGGTCGACCCTATATAGCCAACATTTTTGAGAGGATTTAGAAAAAGATCTAGCTATATACAAGTTAATTTTTAACCATTTGTAAGAATAGAAGTGAAGAATAATAAGTGTGAACAAACATCTACTTATTAACCATTCTACTTGAGGACTAAATCTTAGGGTTCCATACTTTCTTTGGAGATACATATCTTACCTTGTGGAGAAGTATTTGGAATGCATAGATAGGTTGTATATCCTAGAGCTATTTTTTTAATCCTTACATACCACAACAATCTCTTGTGAAGCACCTTGTCCAAGGGAGAGATTGAGGATTGATGGGTTCATCTTCAAGGCAAGTATTTCTAACTTTATTTCTCTTTTGTAAGGGTAGATAGATAATGTAGTTGTACTTCTTTCTTACATGCATTAGGATTTCATATACAATGATGTGAGTACATGTATTCTATGCATGTTTAGTTTATTTTATTTTGCTTCTAATCGCCACTTTGTACCATAAGCTTTGGTGAGCACTAGATTAGATTTACTTTCTTTTTCATTATAATAGAGTGAACATTAAACCTAGGAATCTTTTAGGGTTATTGCATTTTTGAGTTAGACTGTAGGCTTTGGAACCCTACCTCACATGTTTTATTGTGATAAGTGATCCCCTAATTGGGTATAGAGGATCCCCATATAGGTCATGTTCCTACTTAAAAAATGTATTCCCATTCGAAAGTGTAGGTATTCTCTATCTTGTATGAGCAAGGATCAATTTATAGACATGATGCATTTCTAATTTCATACATTCTAGTGAACTTGACATGAAACTAACCCTTGCAAGATTTATTTAACATTATTTTTATCATATATCAATCATACTGGATCGACTTTGTCGACCTAGTTCTAATCTCTATGTGTAGGTTTTTAGGAACAAGGCAACTAGATCAATTTGGATGACCCAATACAGGTTTCCAAACTTCTAGACTTCTAGTTCAAACTACTAGGTTGACCTAGTAGACCATGTACACTTTCACACATCCAAATTCAGATAATAGGTTAACCTAGTTGACCCTATACATTTTAGGTACTCAGTATTAGGATTATACAAAGCTTGATCGACCTGATCAACCTAGTTAATGGAGTTTTACAGTATATTACAAGGTTCTTGATTAACAATCTTCATTCTCAGCATTTATGATCCACCAAGGTCCCTTTCTATCTCTCTCTATATTTATTTTATGTATTTCCTTTCATAGTTTGTAGTCTTCAAAACTACCCTTGCATAGTCAACTAGATTGACCCTGTTGACCTAGTTCTATGTTATATGTGTTGTCTGAATAACTAGGTCAACCCTGGCTGATCCTATACATTTTCAAACCTTGCTTCCATAGTAAAATTTCAACCCTGTCGACCTTATTATGCATTTTTTCCATATAGTGTCAACACTATACCTTGTTTCAATTTAGAATTAATCTCTATATGCTAATAATTAGTTCACACCTTTCTTTTCTTATTTATTGCATTCTTAGAATAGTTTACATAGTCCAATTAGGGTGTTTTTAATTAACCATTTAGTTTCACTATTTCTATTTTATGTACACATGACTAGATCACATAACCTAAACAAGAATTTTAACATTTGTCTACCCAAATCCAACCTACTTGGATTTCATCACCAATGGGGAAGCTGACTTGATACTCTGGTGAAGTATAAGTCATGGTTAATGGTATATTATGGCTAAGAAACCAACACCCTTATCACTGCGGTGTGTGAAGTGAGGTGGTAGGCCTCAATACCAAGCCTATACTATTACCACTATATTCCCTTTCAACCCAAACTACATGAAACCATTATTAGATTTTTATCTAGTTCCTTTCTTATATCCAACTTCCCATCACATTTAAAATCATATTATTAATAATTTAATAAACTTATTAGGTTGACCAATTAGTTATATCTTTACTTTTTAAGTCGATTTCTTGATCTTTACTCAGTTATTTGTGAAAAAACTTACATTATCTAATGTTAGTGTAAGGTTTTGTATTGTGTGCTTCAATTAGATTGTCTAGAATTGATCTAATTGACTATTTGTTTCCCTTCAGTTTTTACATTCCTAGATTAGCTACAATTTTTTTCTTATTTTAGTTCATAACTTGTTATCAACCTTCTTATTTTATTAGTTTATTATACATGGTCAACCCATTCAACCTTATACCTTTTTCAAGCCTATTTTCATTATAAAGGATTGATCTAGTCAATCTTATACTATCTACATCCCCTTTTACCTCTTTTTTTATCTCTTATGCAATGTACTAGGTGAACCCAGTCAACCCTATATAGTTTTATAGTCCTTATTTCTATGTTAGGTTGATCCAATAGACCCTATACTATTTTAGTCACTTCTTGGTTCTTTGATTTCTCATCTCTCTTCCTACCCTTCATCATGGACTTCTTGCTTGAAGATAACATTGAGTTGTAGTCAATAGACATGATGAATTTTACCATCTTCATAGGGTCTCCCATAGATAGAATATGGATCCTCTCTTTGATACTAGTAGCATTCATATTTCCACTCATACAATGAACTATGGTACCCCTCCTAATAACTCTTTGCATAATAATTCTCCTCTTTTCTTAGAAGACCAACCCGAGTTAGAGTATACTCATTAAATACTCTTCTTTATCTTTGAATTTCCTCAATATCAAGAAAAGGATCCTTCTACATTTTCAAATGGATTTGGGGGTACCACATTTTTTTATTCTTATCCTCTTCATTTGACTATGATCCCTTCTCATACGATGACCTCTTCTTCTCTTACTTCTTCCACCTCCATGCCAAGTATCTCAACTAACATGGGAAGTTATACATCTAGGGGACCTCTCTTAAGATCCACTATTTTTAATACATCTACTAGTGTTTCTTTTGCTACCAAAGGCAATTATGCTTTGAGTGCTTCTTCCTCTCAACCATTCACTATTCCATCTTTTTCTACAAAAGTAGGCTTTTCCACTAGTGCATCACATTCTCATAATTCCTTTTATGTTCCTATCAACACCAATCATGGGACCCAAGCCACTAATAATAACCCTAATGCTTTTACTAATGCTAATCAAACACATCATCTTTTGTCTCAAACTCTCAATCAAATGAATAAATTTCAAGCTCATAACACAAATAAAATTATGAAAATGCAAAACCACCTTCTCCATCTTCAATTTAATCCTCAACCAATGGCTTAGGGCACACATAACCAAAATTTTCCCCTCTTCCTATTCGATGTTCTCAAGGAAATCTCATTCCTCAACCTTTTTTAATAAATAAAACCATCAAGAATCTACAAAATGAACATCTCACTACTCAAATTGATAAAATTGACATATTAAGTATAACACCTACCATTTCTTATAATGGATCAACCAATCCTAACCTTCATTTTAAGACATTTAAAAATATTTATAAGGATTGTGTCAAATTAAAAACTATAATGGCTACCAATATCCTTACTAAAACCTTCATAGGTGATGCCTTTGATTCATAAAATCAACTTAGACCTCATTCCATCACTAGTTTGGAGGATTTAATGAATGCTTTAGTTTAATAATTCCTAACTAGTGATCTTCTTGAAAACAATTTGGCCCATTTCATAAATTGCAAAAAAAATGAAAATGAAATGACTCAAGACTTTGTTAAAAGGTGTAAAACTTTATCAAACAAATGTGAACATAACATGGCCAATGATATTATTTTTGATCTCTTTACTAATGCTCTTTTTGCTAAATTACAATATCAAGTCTGCACTCTATCTTCACATGCCTTAGATGAAGCTATTGACCAAGCTAAATGTCATTATTTCCTAATGTGTCAATTCAATCCACCCCAACCTTCTATAGGTCATTATTTATTACTAAATAAAAAAACTATAATATTACCAATGATGGTGTTATAAATTCTTATGACACCATTCAGAATGTTCAAGCTATCATTCCCAACCAATATTTAGAACCAACTCCCCCTTATCAATAATCTACCAATCCTCATTTATCTTCACCAAAAAAAATTAACATTCACAAACCTCTATCCTCAGTTGAATTTCTTAAGCATTTACCTAGGCCTCTTCCACAAGACTTTAAGTCTACTTGTCCTATGAAATCCTAGTATGATCCTAAATAGTTTTGTTGGTTTCATGGTAATTGGTGTAATTCTCATGAGACCTTTAGACAAATTCATAATTAATCTATGGAATTTCTTATTATTCATAATTTTGATCATGATTCCATCATTTGAAAGTGTCAACAAACTTACAAAATTGCTTTTAAGGATTATAAATCACATGACAAATCTCAAGCCTTTAACAAAAAAAACACTCATTTAGCTATCTATAAATACCCTTTTCCTAATCATCAACCAATTCAAGACAACAAAGATAGACCCACCCCTTCCACCAAGAGTGTTTAAAGTCTTGTTGAACCAACTTCTGAAGAGAATGTGGTTAGCATGACTAATATGTGAAGAGTGGTTGCCTTTATTGATTCTCAACCTATCTACACTCCATATAAAACATATCATGTTATCCAAGATTCTTCTCCAACTCATTTGAGTTAGGGAAAGATTAACTTATTACTTTTGATGATCCAATTTATGATTTTCCCTTGGATAACACTTCCCATTCTATTTCTACCACTCTTCATTCATATTCCAATACTAATGATAATTAAGATTATATTAACACTTATTCTACCATTTTTCTAAATCAAATTGAACCTACTACTTCATCATCATAACATGATTTCCATCCTTTTTCTAAATATTCTTCTTATCATCATAAATTCCAACACACTTCAGCTCCTCCTTCTGAGGACCTCATTAATCATTATGCACCTATATCTAACAACCTTCTTATGGGTTACAATGAGTGGGATCCCATCACAAAAATCACTAATCTCCCATCCCAAATTATGTTTTTTGAGCTTATGAGGACTAATTCATGTCATAGAAATCATCTTATGCATATACTATTTGATATGAATGGCCCTCATCATCCCCTAGTAGGATGGGCAGTAGCCTTAAATGGATCTAAGGATAGTATATTATAATAATGTGAAGAGACATCTATCAAAATTGATGAAACTATAAACACTTCTCTTTCCTTAAAATTTTGCTTAAATTCTATGATTCCCAATAATATTATGCTTCATGTAGATGATCCTCTTGTATTTAATAGTGTTCAAATAGGTGATATCCAGGTTAAACATGTATTGATTGATGAGGGTTCTGGCACGTGTGTTAATTCTTAAATTTTATTAAGACTCTTGGGTATTTAGAATGCAATCTCATGTCTACACAGAGAACCTACTAAGGATATGATAGAATAGAAATGCCTCTTATAGGTTTTGTGTAGATTATTAGTACTATCCCACCTATCACCATTCACATGAAGCTAATGATATTTAACTTTCCCCTTTCTTATAACATCTTGCCCGGTAGGCCATGGACTCACCGCATGATAGATATTGATTCTTCCACCTACCAATGTGTTAAATTCCCCCATAATGGAGCCATTTACAAGATTGAAGGTGACACTAACCCTTGTAATTTTAAATAATTCCAAGATCATGGTTCCTTAAAGATTCCTACTCTTGAGCCTGTGATAAACCTTCTATTTCATGAGTCTAAATGTCTCAAATTTCCCATTGTTTCAACCTGAGGTTACAACAGACATCCCAAACTCATTGGGAACATTACACCTAATCTCTTAGATTATGATGATGTTCCCTATGAGATTAACCTAAATATTAAAACTTCTAATCTCTCACCTCATCTCATCTCTCAAATTCTTGTTTCCTTGTAACCTCACTCTCACAAGCCTCCTTACAATGACATTCTCATAGTCTTAACCAAGAATAGGCATTCTATTCACCATACTTCATCAGACAATAAGGTCATCCTTAATTATGTCAATGACATTCATAACCTAGATTATGATGATAGGTATTCCTTAGATAATCCATTGTTAGGTGGTCTTATAGAAGCCTATGATGCCAAGATTGTCTTTTATCATTATTCTTTACTTGAGTATTTTCATGCATCTCATCATTTTCATTCACTTGCAATTCCTAATTTCTATATTTTTATCCTTTATCATAGGGTAGAGATGACATCGACACCTTTAGTTTTTGAGGAGCCACTTAGGACTATGCTCATGGATCATGTTATGATCAAGCATTATCATTTTACTAGGTAGCTTTACCTTCATATATAGTTTACCCCTGAGGTTAGTATGACTCTCCTTAGACCTTCTGTAAATGTCACTCCTTCCTTAGTAGAACTTGCTATAGTCAAGACTATTTTTTCTCCTATTATCACTGAGCCTACCCCTATTTTTGATTCCATTTCTCCTTTCATTGAGCCTAGTTTCATTCTTTCCTTATCACCACCTTCCCTTGGTGATGTTTTTCTTCCTTTGCCTAAGATGGATCCTCTACCGACCAAATGGGCTTATGAGTGTTCTCTATCTTTTTCCACTCTTATTATACCTCTTTCCATGAGTGATTCTACTAAAACTACTCATAAGCATATTTTTTGCTTACATGGGACATATAATCATTCTTCGACCCATTATCTTAAGTTGTGACAATATATTGATACCTTACATCCTTCTTCCCCATCATCAAATAAATCCATACCTCCCCTAAAGTTTATTCCTAAATATCTATGCAAGTATGGTGAGGTGTATATTCTATGGCATCTATGTATCACCCATTATATTGATCATTGTGGCATCCTTAAATAACATCTTAAATATGACCTTATATCTAATCCAAAACCTTCTACCATTCCTCCCATAGGTTGTCCTCATAATAAGGATACTCTTTCTTCTCCCATGGCTCTACCTCCTATGTTTATATCACCTCCTATGGTCCCTTCATCATCTTTTATGCCTCCACCCATGATTCCTTCACCTATGGACCTTTTCTCACTTGTGCATCCTTCTCCACCTGTGAGTCTTTTACCCATGGATCCTTCTCCATTGATGATTCTTGCTTCTCCTATAGATCCCACTCCCATGCATTCTCCTTACCATCCCTTGCTTGATTTACCTCCTTAGTATGATCCATTAAGCATTCTTAATTTTTTTGTGGAGGAGACTAGAAAATAAGTATTTGCCTAATATTCATTGAAGATTGACGAGACATTAGGAGCAGTTCATATTCATCTTGATAGATATTTATCCAATGGCTTGGATAATGTGTGTGGATAGATTTATTAGTATTTATGAGAACATGGATGGTGATTTCACATTCTCATTTGGGTTATAAATGTGATCCAATATTATCTTTAACTATTTATTATATCATTTGACAATGTGTCAAAATTTTCCTTTTCTTATATGGTGTTCTTACTTATTGTACTATATGTTGCTTATCTTATCATTTATATTTTACATATGGTTGTCTTTATTTATCATTATTTTCTCTCTCTTACTTTAGTTTTTATAAAAACTCTTTTATTTCCTATTCATGATTTTTTGCTTTCTTATCTCCATTTTCTCATGGTTAATTATCATTATGACTTGGTTATATAAACCCTATTCCCTTTGGTGATTTTCTCCCTTTTTACCATGTGATAAATTAGAAAAAAATCCTACTCATTACTATATTCTTACATTGGTCCACTTTTTAGATCTCCTTTTTCCCTTCTTCATTTTCTATAAACTAAGCATATATACAATTGAGACTTTAGATCACATGCTAGTTCATTATTAAGCTTAAGTGTCCTAGTCCGTCTTTGTCTTCGGTTACTTAGCTTCCTTTAGCCTTAGCCTAAATCTCATTTATTTATATCACTACATCTCTAATGATTTGTCATTATAAATTTGTATGGAGGAAGTATCTTAAAAATACATAAAACCTTCAAAGCTAAATCATTAAACAAAAGGCAATGATATAAAAGGCAAAAATATTCTTAAAAGTTAAATCACACTAAAAGACATGATTCAAAGCACATATCCTTATTTTAGTCAAAGATAAAACTCCATAATTGGCCTCATGGTGGAGCTGAGGTCCTTTGGGGTGCAATAGGCTAGTAGATTAGAAGAGGAGAATAAGAAAATCTTCTAGTGCTACCTATATTCTCATGTAAGTACCCAATCTTCATAGTAGATTAATGGCTCTGTAAGGGGTCTTGAAGAATGGGGAATATGTTGTGGGAAGGTAGGTCCATTTTAATTTTATTATACCAAACTACCTTCATGATTTGATCTTAGTAGCACCCCTATTTTCCTACAAAGCTTTGTGTCTATAGAGAACAAGTTTCCTTTGTACATTGATGGTCACTAGTCAATTAGTGTCTTATCATGTCCTTAGTATACCTCCTGACTCCTAGGGTCTTCTCATAAGACACCTAAGTATTTATTTTTACATTCCCTATATCCCTCATATTTCCTCTTGAGAAATATTATTTTATCTAAAGATCACTCTCCTTGGGATTTCATTTGTGAGTTACATTATAAAACCATGGATAGGACTAGGCCATCCTCACAAATTGCCATCTTTTCCTTCCTATTACCCACATCTTTGATTACCTAATTTTTATTGATTTTTACAACCTAGTAGTTTTATATTTTTATTTTCTTTGTACAACCATAAATAGGACTTGATGTTTCCCATAAAATTTTCCAATACCCAAGTCACAATCTAAAATTACGTGTTAAATATTAGATAAGATATGATTGATTATGAAGTTACATGTCATTGACATGTTTCCTAGCTTGATTTAGTGTGTTTTATACTTAATTTATTTCTATTTCACTTTTATCTTCTTATTTTTAAGTTGCATGTAAGAATACAACCATTTATTAAATTTTTCATACTTCTTAGCTTGAATTAGTGTGATAAATTTAAGACCAATGTTTTGCCAAGTTTGTTTTTCTTTTATACTTCTCAACATGATTTAGTATAATTGATTACCTTAACTAATTTTATTTTATACCCTTTTTGCCCTTTTACATACCTTCCATTTTATTACTTTGTTTTCATACTTCCCAATGTGAATTAATATGATTTTATTTATTTTAATTTGTTACAAAAAAATTTCAGTTTGCTTTAAGACCAAATCCCATTTCTACCATCTTGATTACAATTTATTGGTTTATTATACTTAGTGATTTCTTGTTATTACACATTTCCCATCTTGAAATAGTGTGTAGTACATTATCTTGATTGATTATATTGTTCCAAGTCCTTTTTGCCTATTTCCCTTTAGCCATGCATTTGTCTTACACAATACTATAAAATAATCCACATCTCATGTATTTCCTATAGCATATACAACAAAGATATAATACATGTGCTAGAAAGAAATATATCAAAAGCATCCAAAACCACAACCATAATAAACAACCATAATAAAGCATAATGACAACATACATAATCAAAATTAATATACTAAAACGATCCATATAGATATCCTATATTTGATACAATAAATACAACCATACACAATGCTCCAACTTTATGGTTAAACTCAGTCCTATCCATCTTGTAGCCTAGCCATGCTTCTTATTGAGGCCTCAGTTTGACTCCTTCAAATAGTACATTTTAAATAGGTCATATGAGATCTCATTCATTATACCTATCCTTATAGGTATGCCACCTACACGTATGACTACACCAATTGGGTCTAGATCTCTATCATTTACATCACTATGGATAGATGTAAAATTATTTCCTTAGCTAGGGCCTACCATTCCCATATTTTGTCTACACCCATATCTATTAATGGATACATCATCTCTCTCTACACCCATATCTACTTTCTACCTCCCCAACTAGTCTAAACTAGTTCACCTGAGCTAGCATAGATGGTACATTGGGGTTCTCTAATGAAATAGGGTCGTATGGCTATAGAGTCTCATCTAGGATGTCATAGAGTGTTCCCCTCACCAATGAACCTCATATCTCCTCTACATATTTATCTATATCTAAAAAATCACACCCAATGGATATTAGATCATTATTATATCTCAAAATGTCTATATCTCTCTAATTCCAAATAAAAATATAAATAAATAATTTAACCACATTTTATTACCTATCTATGTCTCAACTACTATGGTCTTACCATCTAAGTGGCCTCCTAGCATGGTCTCCCTATCTAAATGGACTCATAGTACCTCCTCTATAGGCTACCTCCCTAGCTCAAATCCCTCTATCATGGCTCATATTTATTTCAACCTATGACTAAGAAATATCTTTAACATCCATCCCTCCTCTGTCTCTTCTATTAGCTTGTTAAGGATCACATCGATCTCTACTATCTCATGATTCCTCTATCACCATCATGTCCTTAGTGGTCATAACTCCTCTTACTATGGAATCAATATCGGTAGATATGGTATCTCTACTTCCACCTCCCTATCTTCTTTCTTTCTTTTCCATCATGCTCAACTAGTCCATGGTCACTCATGATGTGGTCTAAGTGTTGGTCTCACTATTAGTGGGCCTAGTACTCTCCTCCCTCATCGATCTCTCACATGTCAATCCCACTATTTGAGCATTAGTATTAATGTCACTAGATGAGGTAGGCCCATCTATCTTGGTACTTATACCACCAGATGTGGATCTCTCCACCACATGTAGTGTCTAACTACCTCTATCCTCATTGTTACTAGTGCAATTATGTGCTCATATTACTGCCATACTATGTTTTCACATCTCATAGTCTACAACATTGGAATGTGGGTTGTAAACCATGCTACGTAGTCTTATCTCCATCTATACTCTCAAGGTAACCTATCATCGACCACGTGGGGTAACCCAGCCAACTAATGCTTGGGAAACCTCTCATATATCAAAGTTATCATTAATATGATCATTTATATGGTCTTTTATCCTCTAACCAACATCTCATATAGATCATGTAAGAGATGGACCTAGATGATAGATTCCAAATCATATAAACCTCACTCCTCTAACATCATCTTACTTAAGTCTACCATAAACAATGGTACCTTACCATCTAACTTATGACATAACACTCACTATGTCACAAATGCTATCACATCTTTCTAGATATCCAAAATCTATGATGTATATACATCATTCATACTCACTATTTATCCTCTCAAAATCATCTTTGAGCCTATAGCCCACATGGATAAGGCTCTTCTCTCCTCTATGTTGTTTGATATCCTTGTGGTCACTAGTGTTCCTACCATGGGTAGCTCAAGGATGGTATGGACATCCTTTAGTGTTATGGACACCTTTATCAAATACCCATCCACCTCCCATCTGAAGGTGTTAGTTAGTCATTCCCAATAATTAAGGAACATGACTAACATATTAGCACTCATGAGGATCCTACACATATCAACTATGCCTCCTAGACCTATGGATATTAGTCTAGCCCTATCTCCATCTAACAGTCACTCCAATAATGGTGGTAACTAGGACACATCCACCAATCTCCATAACCTTTATCATTTCTAAAACTAAAGAACAACCAAGGATGTATCAATTACTTCATGTCATGTATAGTCACAATACATTCTTTTTATATTTTTAAATAAAAAATAAGCCTAATTGATTTTAAACTTATCCATTTTACCCTATTTTTACCCTACTCAACCCTTCTTACCCTCATTTAGTCATTTTGCACCATTCTAGCCCTCTTTTGACCTTCTATATTCTTTTTCATACTTATTCTAGTTCTTTGGTCAAACTAGTTTGACTAAAATTTTGCTTTTTTACCTTGGTTGACTCCAAAACCTTAGTCAAACCTCTTATTTTCCCCTTCCTAGTACTATGTTATCATTTTAGACCTTTAAAATTAGCTGGAAAACTACATTAGGTTGGTAGCTTATACGATGTATAAGTTTAACCCATACCTACTAGGTTGACACTATGGATTCCACCCAATTTTAGCTTACTGGGTCGACTAGGTCCACCCAGTTCATTTTGCCTATCAACCCCTTCATTTTCCTCAAAAAGTGCATTTTTATCACTTTCTTCCTAATTCCTCTAAACCCATTTCTTGTCTTTCTATTTTCTACCCATAGAATCAATTTTTGTCTCATTCTGACATCTAAAATGCTAAAAATTAATTTTTAAAAAATACACTTAATTCATAAAAATTCTCTAAAACTTGCTTAAAATTCATAGTTGCATACCTATAGTGCACCCGTTGCTACTTGTAGAGATCCCCCTCATTTAGCTTATCATCTCCTCATCATTTTAGCTCTTTTGGTCTCCATGTCTCTTTTTTCTCTCTTTCAAAAGTCAAAATAACAAAACTTGTCTTTTCCCCTATTTAAAAACACTTTTCAAAATTCAAATTCTTCAATTAGTTTTAGCTAGCTTCCTTGTTTTGCCTGTCTTTGTTTCTATTCATCAATTTTTAAAACTATGACATTCATCTATTTTTTCACTAACTTCTATAGGTTCACATAGTGTTCTTCACATTAGATGCTTTCATATTTTCTTGTAGTCTAATTATTTATTTACAACACTAAGGTAAGTAAAGGTATGTGTTTTTCAATTTCATTTTATCTTTTATCTTATTTATTTCTTATTGCACTTTACTTATCATCAACATTGTGTGTTATCATGTTCTATCTTGAAGCACCATCCCATGTTATAGTTACATGGCACGTGAAGAGATTCGAGTGGGGCATATGTATATGAATAATATTTTTAAATTTTATTGATTAATGACACTTTGTATCTTGTAGGAACCTATCAAGTCTTAATCTCTCTAAGTGCATGCCTTAAGGTGTGCATTGGGAAAAGGGTGGGTAGACCATTGGTGCTTCATAAGATTTTTGTCCCTTTTGTCACTTGTCATCTACACACTCATCTCCCAAAAACATTTACCCTAAGCTTGTTATTCTCAAGCCTTACCCTTTCTATTCTTTTACCATGTTTTATCATACTTTTTTTACCTTAATTACATTTTACACAGTCAACTATACTAGGTCAATTAGGTTGACCCTATACAGTTTAGGGGTATTTTTCACTTTATGGGTTTGTTAGCATTTTGGCTGACCTAAATTAGATCTAGTGAATTATCCATGAAAACATATAGCATTGACTGAGTTGACCCTGTACAACCAACATTTTTTAGATAATTTAGGGAAAGATTTGCCTATATACAAGTTCATTTCCAGCTATTTTTATGAAGAGAAGCAAAGAAGAATAAGTGGAAAGGAACATCTACTTATTGACCATTCTACTTGAGGAATAAAGCTTATTTTTCCATACAATCCTTAGAGATACAGTTCTTATCTTATGGATAAGTCTTTTGGATGCATAGATAGGTTATGTAGCATAAAGTTGATTTGTATTTGTCATCCTTACATACCATAACAATCTCTTGTGAAACACCTTAGCCACATGAGAGATTGAGGCTATATGGGTTCATCTTCAAGGTAAGTATTCTTAACTTTATTTTTCATTTGTAAGAGTAGATACATAATGTATTTATGCTTCTTTCTTCCATGGATTAGGATTTCATATACATTCAAGTGAGTATATGTCTTCTATGCATGTTTAGTTTTTTTTTTTTTTTGATTCTAACACCCACTTTGTGCCACAAGATTTTATGAGCACTATATTAGATTTATTTTATTGTTTATTAGAATAAAGTGAACATTAAACCTAGGCCTCTTTTAGGTTTGTTTCATGATTGTGATAGACAATAGGCTTTGGAACCCTACTTCACATGGTGTATTGTGACAAGTGATCCCCTAATCGGCTCTAGTAGATCCCCCTATTGGTCATGCTCCCATTTAACAAATGTATTCCCAATCAGAACTATATGTATGCTCTATCTTCTTTGAGCCAAGATCGATTTATAGAGATGATGCATTTATGATTGCATGCACATTTCTCATTCATTCATTACTTTAAAAAGGTCATGCATAGGATATAACTCCATGATGAAGGATTATTATCATTAAATTAGATGAGATACAATATACTTAACTCAAAGTGAATTTCATCACACATGTGAGCCCATAATTTAAAAAGTGTATAAATGGTATTGGGAAATAAAATACTTCTTGTGATATGGAAACATCATCACATAATCCTACCATATGGGTATTTACACCTAAATGTTGCTTACTAATATTTTAGTTATCATACCCTATTATAGTATAAACATAGGTGTTCATGTCATTCAATTAGCATGCATATAACCATGTAAGAGTTCATTACTTAATTAGCTTAAGGCATTAACTTATATGTTAATTAAGGAAGATTATGATTTAGTAACTCATAAAAAAGGTGGAATATTTAATCATATAACTAAGTGTAAACATTAAATTTTACATAACTTACTAAATTCTCATCCTCATTGTAGGATTATTTACCAATCACAAGGATTATTCACATTTTAATAGTCATAACACAGGGTATATCAAGAAGTTCATTGATAAGATATGCTTATAATTTTAAGCGCACATATCTATTACAATCAATGACTATATATTATCATGAAAGCATTAATGATAACATAAACAACTTTCCATTAATCAATATTTGCATTATAAATAGCCAAAATAATAGACATTTGAAAACATGCCATATATCTCAATCACTACAACACCATCAATGGTATAATCCATAATTCCATAATATGGTCCCACATAAGAAGATAATTAATCTAGATCACTTAATTGCTTAAGGAATATATGTAAGCTCACTCAAAATTATATTATGACCAATAATCATGCATTGCCTTAATGTAGCAATGAAAACATAATGCTTTGAGGCACCAAGGGACTATTTGCATAATCTATTTGCAACAACTTATTTTCAGCCAAGGTTATAACCATGTTAAGGGCCATGTGTTCAGTAGTAATTTTATAATTAAGATATGTCTTATAAAATCATTCTATTGACATAAACAAGAGGTAATTATAAATACTAAATAGACATTCCATGCCTTGAGAATGTTAATAGATAATATTTGTCATGAAATCTATGTAAATACATACATAACTCTATCAAGGAAATTTACAATCTCTAACTATTTCCAGCATACCATAAGACAACATCATCATAATTTCATATAAATTCAAGGTTAAAGACACTATAGTTAAATTTGTTCCAATAATTACTTTTTTGCAATTTTGTGCCTACTTAAAAACAATAAGTATATCACTAACTCATGTATATACAAGAACATATGAGGATCAAGTATAACATAACACATTCTAAATACACTAAAATTCATATTGTAAATAGATTCCAATATAAATGCATACCAAAGAATTAAATATAGTTGGTTAAATATATAATAACCAAGAACCTGTCATCAAAAATGACTCCAATGTCAACATTATATCCAATAAAATCTTTTTTCCACATAAAAAGATTACAAATATATGTAAGGTAATAAGATGGAACGACAACATAAAATGGATAATCAACCAAAATCTATCATGCCAACATCATACGTCAATAGGAATGGGTGAGAAACAAGCTGCCATACAAAATCTAGCTGTATCAATGGAGAAGAATAAACACTACAAGGAGGAGAGCCCTTAAAATCAACCCCATGGGCCCAACCATTGGTGGCCCTTACCACCCCAACCATTATCTTGGTGGAAGGTTTTAACAACCAAGTACTTAGGAGAGGTAAGAGGTATACATAGGATATTGAACCACCAATAAAGACTTTAAAAAATTATCAACACAAACACAAGAAGTAATGCAGTAAACATAAAACCATAACAGTCAGCCAAACTAGTTAGCTTGGGTAATGCCTAAGGCATACATTGGATCATTATGGAGGATGATTTACATCATAAATCAGCATTTAGTATATCAAATTCATAATATTGGATGGTCTAGCTAAGATCCAATGCTCAGTCCAAGAGGCTTATGTGAGATTAAAGTAATTAGACTCAATAGAACCAAACCCTAATAGCTACATAATCTCAATTAAGTAAAATTAGGGGAGAGTATAAAAATCATTAAGATAATTTAACTTTATTTGGATTTTACATATCTAGGTACAAATAACATGTATTCCTTCAAGTAATTAAACATATTTGAAAACCAATAGAAAAGTGTCCTTAATCAATCAAAATAGAATAACCTAATAATAGTCTTAGACCGGTAATTTTAACCCAATCAATTGAGGGAAAAATCCACTCCAACAATATGAGTATAATAGAGATTTACAATCAAGAATGATAAATCATTTTTTTATTATAAACCATAACTTAAAATATGGCAAGGGGATATGCATAGAATATAAGATAAGCATGAACATAATCACATAATGGAGGGTGTGAGGTTTCAAATAGATCTATCCACCTCACACATAATATCTAGAAAAAACATTATCAATATACACAATCCCATAATAATGAATCCAAATTAAGCATTGAGTTTAGTGCTATATTTAGGTGAAAAACTACATATGATATCCAACATAGTAAGATTTAACATGATACATAAAAGAGATCATCAAGATTCATATAGATTTACCCCCCTTTCATATGATTCCCAACAACACAAGCTCTGAACAAAATTACATATAAGGTATATGTCAAGTTTTAGGAAAATCTAGCCATAGGATAAAACCCCATGCAACTAAATTAGTTGAAATAGGGTGAGATAAACTTACTACACCAAGGTGGGGTTAAGGCAATTTATAAAATATTCCCATTTGCTCTAATCTTCAAGGTTGAAACCCCCATACCCATTAACACAAAAATTAAATCCTAAAATTTTAAATTTCCCCTTCTTTTGTTAAAACATAGTCTAATTTTAAGTCAAGGGGTCTTAAAGCTCCTAGTAAGGGATGTATCAAGTTTTTAATCAATTTTGGTCAATTATATATTTTATTTATTTTTATTGGATAAAACAAGGAATAAATAAATTACCCTCTTAAAAAATTTAGTCATGTGCCATACCCAAGATAATTGCAAATTACCATGGAAATAAGAGTGGTTGCCCTCTCTAGCTACCTACTCTATTATCCATGACTCTTCTATATTTTCTGACATAGTGTAATAAGAGATTCGAACCATAAAAATGTAATACAAATATTCTAAGCAAAATAAAGTTTGAGCCAACATCAGACCCTACATTAAAGAGGAGACATAGTCACCTTCATACATTTAGTATTTATTTTTGAACCTAAGTATACATGTCATTTCTACAATATTTGCAGATAGGGGTGAATACAATGTTTACTTTGTTTTAACTTATCTTCCTTCATAGGTATTTGAAGCACACCCAAATCTAGCATTAACCCATAACCAACCACACACAACCCTGCCATTTTCTCCCTAGGTGAAGTGAATAACCTACCTTTTTGTTGATTCAATGCTACCTAGCTTCCATTTTTGGTAGAGTAATAAGAGATTCAAACCCTAATGTCTTTTCAAACATCTAAAGCAAAGACCAAGTTTTGAGCCATCATTTTGATCTAAATTAAATAGGAGGCATGGTATCTTTCATACTCCCCATACCCAACAAGGGTTTCAACACTTGTCCCCTATTCCCAAAACTAAAAAAAAATGAAAATATTCCCTAAAACATAGGGTGCAAGTCAATGAACCAACCTCCCAACCAAACGCCAACCAAAAATTCAAAAACCCATAATAACATCCTCCCCTTTGTGTCGTTTAGAAGACAAGAAAATAAAGATAAAATAATATAACCTTTTCCCAACAATAATTTCATACTAAATAATAACTAGGATTACTTAACTCAAGAGATAATTAATAGAATAAATTAAAAATTGTAGTTTTAAATAATAAAAAATATTACCAAAAATTCTTAAAATAATATTCAACAAATTCATAAAAATTTGATAATGAGTATCCAAAAATCATTAAGATAACAATAAGGAGATAATAGATAATAAAACCATTAATAAATAAATATTGATTAACATGAATCAATAATAAAAATAACAATAACAATAACAATAACAATAACAATAACAATAACAATAACAATAACAATAACAATAACAATAACAATAACAATAACAATAACAATAACAATAATAATAATAATAATAATAATAATAATAATAATAATAATAATAATAATAATAATAATAATAATAATAATAATAATTTTAAAATTAATTATTGATAAAATCAAAATCCTTGAGACTAGTTGAGATCAATAATGTTGATAAAGGCTCAATGTAAGAAAATCATCCATGAAGGAGGTTCCTAAAGATGTTCTCCAAGGTCAAGAGACCCACTCTGGTATAGATGAACATGAATCAACCTAGCTAAAAGAGAAATACTCATACGGCTCAAAATTAAGTGTCTATGACACCCAAAAAGGACAACCAAACATGAAGGTATAATCTCCATCACATGAGGAATGGACAAGAGAAAAGTGCACATACGCACAAAAGAGGTAATACCAAAAAGGATGAAAATTAATTTTAAATAAAACATAATCAATGGTGGTTTAGTATCATATAGTGGATGTTATACCTATTGAAGTGACATTCTGACTGCTCAATCACCCATGAGTATACTTGAGATGTCTAAACCCACCGCCAAGCCTATCTCATGACCTAGTGCCTACATCCATCGATAAAGACATTAGAATGAATCATTAACATGAGCTGATACTTTAAGCATAGTCATCAGTAACTAATAAAAAATAACCATAGTTAGTCTTGATAACCATGACCTCGAGTATGCCCTCCAACATATAAAAAAACTACAAGAGTAGGAAATGTTAAACCATATCTATTAAAACGTTACATATCAATAACATATAACAACGTAACTAAGTAAAGTAACATATACATATAATAGGATAAAATAAATTTAGTTTAGGTAGTATGCATATCATAATATAACAAATCCAATGTGAGCATCAACTATGACATAACATATCACAATGGCTACTGAAGGTACCCTACATCACAACCATATAAAATAGAAACAACACTAATAATCATTAGTCTATTGATATCAAAACATGCTAAAATAAGCTATAATCACATATCTTCAATAGGCCTTAGCATCGTTTCATGACATATGAATCTCATTTTCTCTCTTTAGACAATGCAAATGATACAAAACTATATTGTGATTCTCATTTTATATTTGACTATTTTCTCTCTCTCTAAACAATGAAACATGATAAAAAAATATAATGTATTTCTGCTTTACTCTTTCTATATAATGAAAATGATATAAAAGTAGAATGTGATTCCTATTTTTGTTGCTATAGAAATCATTTGTGTTACCCCTTATATGTATATAGAAACATAAACAAATGCACATGAATATAATATGCCATAGTTAGTCTTGATAACCATGACCTCGAGTATGCCCTCCAACATATAAAAAAAATACAAGAGTAGGAAATGTTAAACCATATCTATTAAAACATTACATATCAATAACATATAACAACGTAACTAAGTAAAGTAACATATACATATAATAGGATAAAATAAATTTAGTTTAGGTAGTATGCATATCATAATATAACAAATCCAATGCGAGCATCAACTATGACATAACATATCACAATGGCTATTGAAGGTACCCTGCATCACAACCATATAAAATAGAAAAAACATTAATAATCATTAGTCTATTGATATCAAAGCATGCTAAAATAAGCTATGATAACATATCTTCAATAGGCCCTAGCATTGTTTCATGACATATGAATCTCATTTTCTCTCTCTAGACAATGCAAATGATACAAAACTATATTGTGATTCTCATTTTATATTTGATTATTTTCTCTCTCTAAACAATGAAACATGATAAAAAAGTATAATGTATTTCTACTTTACTCTTTCTATATAATGAAAATGATATAAAAGTAGAATGTGATTCTTATTTTTGTTGCTATAGAAATCATTTGTGTTACCCCTTATATGTATATAGAAACATAAACAAATGCACATGAACATAATATGTCCTTATCTCCTTTTGAAAAATAATGTGATAATCAAATTATACTTGAAAGTTTTATTGAAATTTAAAATAATGCAATTTGTATTCCTTCTTTGTGAACTTCATGTGATACAAAATTATGAAATGATGCTGTCTTCGAATGTAATCATATAAAATGCAATGATGGTAGTGATTATTCTATCATACCTATGTTTCATGTAAATAATAAATTAAAACTTGTATGTACACCTTTCCAAACTACTATTGTTTTTACTAGCCATGTTGTTTACATCATGCATCTTATAAGAGACCTTAAAAATAAAGTATTGTCTCTTAATCTAAAAAAATAATCATGTCATTATAATATTAAAGATGATAACATTAAATATCAACCTCTCACTGAAACTGCATTTGAGTATCCATACCTAGAATAGTTTATCATGTCTATGCTTCCTTTATTTCATGGTCATGGAGACCCTGTTAGACATTTAAAAAAATATGTATAATATTTTTTCCATTGGGAAAATTATGTACACATATTATTAAAATATATCCATAGGATTCTAACATGAGATTCCTAAGATTGGTTTTACAATACTCCTTATGGTTATTTATGTACATTTAAAACACTAGAAGATATATTATTACTAGATTATCAAAAGTATGAAATGCCTAAATTAACATTTGAATATCTTCAAGGATTAAATCAAGTTTATGAAAAGTTTATCGTCAATTGCATTATATGATTCAGGATTAAATTACACTCATTGACATATCAATCCAAATATTTAAAAATAAAATATATATTTCATAAGGTTCTTGTTTCTCAACTTAGATAAAAAAGAATTGGATAATCCTTATTCTTATTAACAATAAATTATATATGCTTTTACTCAACTATGCATGCAATCTAGATGGTAATAATACAATTTAATTTAGAGCACCTTCATCAAATAAATAAACTACCACTCAAATAGATAAATCTAATTTATATTCCCTAAAATATACAAATATTTTGAAATACATGTAAAATGATAAAGAATTGACAAAATAGGTTCTTACCACTAAGATTCATGAAAAATAACCTATTATTTCTCCTTTAAATAAATCATGGCAATGAATAATATGCAAATGTTTTACACAAGGGAAAAAGAATCAATTTATATAATAACACCTACAAAAAGGTTATATAATTTTACTAAGAGGACACCACTTATTTGATAGATTTAGAGATTAACCACATTCCTACACACATAATAGATAAGAAGATGATTAGTCTTCATCTGAATTACTATTATTAATCTCACAATTTTGAGAATATAAATGGTCAAGCAATATGGACTTACCATGGTATTAATGGAAATCATGATAATTATTGATATGTTTTTGTTAATGTAAGTTTTTTATCACTATGTGGTTTTACCTACATGGTTAGATATCATAAAAAAGTGTAATCAAAGTCATTGGCAAAGATAATCTCACATTTATGAGGATGTCTAATTTTTACCTATATAATGAAATTTCCTATGTACTTTTGGAGAACTAACTAGGAATGTTATTGCATTTGAATGATTTTTCACATTAATAGTTTCTTCCTCTCAGGTGTTCATGATTTCACTACTTTATACAAATTCATGTTAATGCATTTTATCATATTTAGATGATCCTCAATTTTGGTCTACCTTGACCTGGTATCATAGTGGTGCAAGTAGATGAATGCCATCAATTATATTTTTATCTCACTTTCATTCTAGTTGTTTTTAGGTGTTCTTCATGAGTTTGATTTTTCAAGAGTTTGGGGGGTTTCTAGAATATTTGTGCATATATATACATCTAGAGACCCCAAATAAAAAAATTTTAATTCCTTTAGATTCATAAGGTGTAAAAAACCATAACATCAACTATAAACATGACCTAGTTATTCAATAGGTCATTTTTTGCCATTTTGGACAGTTTGAAGGCAAATATTTGTATTTCACACATGTCCTTACCATTTGCTACTTGAAGAGGAAAGTGTTTTCTAGGTTTTCATATGTATTTCAGAGAATTAAATGGGACTCATCATATCCCTTAACCCCTTGGTAACATGAAAAATTAATCCCTTGGTCACAACGAACCAAAAGTGGCTTATATTTTTAATGAAAAGTTGAGTCAAGCTTTTTACAACCAATTTTTTTTAATTTTTGGAAGATAAAATTAGTTTTTAATTTATTAAAAGTGGTGATTTACCTTTATATCAACTTCAAATGCACATAAAATTTACCTTGTTTCTCCTTTTGAGTTGTCATTTTTTTTAAAGTACAAGTTTTTTTGATATCTATGCATTGGTAATATTATTATGCATTTTAAATCTTAAATTTTATAGTTTTAATGGGGTTTCATTTCTTATTCTCTTTTTCATACTTATGTTACTTACATATTATGTTGATTATATTTTAACTCAATTATAAAGTGTTAACCTATGTAATATCAGGGGGAATTTGGTGACTATTGCAAAGATTATTCATTTGGATTCATTTTTAGTTGAGTCTAAAATCCATCACATTATATATTCATGGTTACTTGTGGTCATATTGACTAACTTATCTTGAATTATAATATGTTGGATGATGATAGATGATTCTACTCCAATGGTTATTCTTGGAAAGAATAATTATGCTTCATGGAATATGTACATGGAATGTTTGTTCACATAGCAATAACTTATTACATTTATATACAAATACATTACTTACCCCATTCATCCTTGTCAATACAATGACTAGGACAACTCTTGTGACTGCTTATATGGTCACTTATTGATGCACATTTCATGGGATCTACAACACCATCTTGGACACATAAAGTGTCCTCCATTGTTTAGATCACTCATCAGACTCTTTTTAGAGATCTAACTAAATTTTTATCATTCCTCCTCTTATTATTGTCTCTTCATATAATACTTTACTCTCTTCTCATACTTATATTTTTTATAATGATAATTTATTGAAGGATAATGATCTTTTTTATATTGAGCCATGACTAGTGGAAGATATTATGCCTCACCTTAGTTATTCTCTTATAGAATATACATCAGTTCCTATTCAATATTTTTGTCTTTTAGAACCATCACATATTTCTATTTTGAGGATTGTCTCAACTTCATTGAAAATGTTATCACACCTATGGAGAGCATCACTAACTCATCTCTTCTTATGGATATTAATTTTGTAGATTTATGTGCTTCATTTGTAGTCTATTGTTTAGTCTTAATGGTTGTTGAGTCATGCTCTATTCTTCCCATGGACATTATTTTAGTGAATGATCCATGTAATTCTTCTAAACTATCTAATTTAGTGGTATTACATTTAGTCTTTATGGATGATCTTTCCTTGGCTATGGCAGATGTTTGATTTGGACCATATTTAGATATCTTTGTACTTATGTATTCATCTTCCATTATGGAATGGGTAGACTTTCAGTACACCTATTATGTTATGCCTTTGGCTAACAAAATAAACATTGTTTGATGCGAATGAAATTTCATAGGTATTCTTTTATAGGATCTCATCACAGACCATGGTAAGTTTACAAGCTCTACTATAGGCATATTCAAAAACTTCTATTCAGAATTATTTATTCTCTATTTTAATATAGACTTGGGTACCTCATCAAGCCTTTAGACTAGGTCTGAATTCTTCTACACATATAAGTTACACTTAAAGGGGGTTTTAGTGTATATTTTTTCTCATTATATGGTTTCACCTACATGGTCTAGTTATTTGACTATTTATCACTTAGGTGTGTAATAATTTTTTTTGGGAAAAATAATCCAACATTCATGAGGATCTGAGGAAATTTATATCTTCCACCTATATAATGAACCTTCCTATGTACTTTTGGATAACTAACTAGGAATGCTATTACATTTGAATACTTTTAAACATTTTGAGTTTCTTCCTCTCATGTGTTAATGATTGAAATAATTCATACATACTCACCTTCATGAATTGTATCATATCTAGTCAATCCTTAATTGTGTCCCACTCTAAAAATATTAACAAAAAATCTCACAAAGGGTTTTAATAGATGAGTTATCAAATTTTATCACAAGAGAACAAGGTCTTCAAATCCCACTTTTTCTAGTAATTATTTTAATAAGACTAAGACACCTCAAAATATTAATACCAAGGAAAATATGATCTACCAGCCTTTAAAAAAATAAAACATTATAATAAGTCCTTTTTCTAGTTCATAGTCTATCACAACTGAATTATCCCAAGTTATTCTGACTCGAGAACTATTGATCATTCAAGCTATCGATATAGGTGACACTAAAGAATGAATTGTTATAATTTTGAAGGAACCACATGAAAAAAGTGTATGTATATCTTCTCAAAAATATATATGAAATAAAAAAATTAAATCAAATATCCATGGATCAGTCTAAAGTACAAATTATTTAAATATTACATTAGTAAGAATTAGAACCATTTTGAATTGTTCAGTAGTAGATTTGTGTTGGTCAGACTTATTACCTAGTTAATACCATATTTTAAAATCTACTTAACATTAATTTTCAACCCAGTGTATGTAGGCTTTTTAAGGATTTTGACACTATATATGCATTATTGAATCACAAGCTAACTTAATTGTTGGTTATAGTACAATGAACTTATATTGATTTCACCATATAGATATACAAGGAAATTATTATAATACAATTCATAAATTCTTCACATTTATGAGTCACACATGCATCACACTTCATATAATCAAACTAGTAATGAAATAAACTCATACAACACACTTTAATCTAAGAAGATCCAAGATCTTCACTGCAACTCCTTATGAGTGACTTACAAAAACTTCTTACAAAATCAACCTTTTCATTACTCAGATCTATAACAATTAAAGATTGATATAATAGATTACAATATTTCAAAAATTAGAATGCCAATAATTTCTAAAATTCCATCCCATAAATCTAATCTAGGTTCTACCATTAAATACATAAATATGTTTATTAACTCTAACCCAAAACACTAAACTAGGAAAGGTATAAATACTTTACAACTATCTCAATCAACCTTCAGGTGGTTAGTAACTTAAAGTTACTTAATCCTAGGCCTGATTGGGTAAAGCACAATATATGTTGCTATGTTATTTTGCTTCTTTCTCTCTTTTCCATTGTCCTTGTCTTATTCATCCTTTGGAAGCACATCCAAGTTTATTTGCATGTGAGGGGTGCATACAACTATTATAGAGGATCCTCTTTAATCATGACTCTGTTTCTAAGATAGATGGATGTGTCCTTAAAAGTTAATTACTTATTATAAAAATAATTGTTTGTTCTATGTAGTGGCTATGGGCTCCTATAGGTGTAAGCCTACAGTTGTTATGGGAAACTAATAGGTGAGAACCTACAGTTTCTAGGGGTAACCTACAGGTGGAAATCCTATAGCTTGGGAGTTGATATGAGATAAAATCCCATTTTACCGTGAGCTTCTCTATAAGTTCTGTGACCAAGTAATATTCCTATAGTCTTATTCCACCCTTCAAATGTCTATTAAATAAGGTTACAAGAGTATAATCTAATCAAATAAAATTCACCATCAATCCATAACACAACATGTATATATTAATGCACACATATAATCATTAATTTACATAAGTCATGGATAGTTAGGCAAAATATATATAACTGGGTATGGATGAGGCTATAAATAAAACAATTAGTGTCCTTATCACACTACCTATTTAACATCTTTCTTGTTCTCAAGTAAACTTTATCTACATTTTGAGTCCACAGTATTTCTTGAAATCCAAGGGCTTAATATAGCCCATCCTGTCAAAGGTATAAAATATTTTAGCATCATCTATGCTTTTACACCTTTTCTTCTCTTCTTCTTTTTCAGTTGGCACTTTTCCCTCCTAATCAAGAATCGAGAACCAAAACATGGGTGGTTGAAACATCAGCCCTAACTAGCTTATCCTTCTTTTCCTAACAAGCTCACTGTACATATATACTCCATGTAATGACTCTTTAAGGTTCTAAGGGTAATAAGGCTCATTTCTTTTTAGGGCATCTGAGAGGTCTACCCATCCATGAAAATAGGAAACAAGAACTTGTTTTCCATCTCCCCCCATGAGGCTCAATTAATCATTTTTGACCTCTAATTATTTCTTTATTACCCATGCTTATGGAGTATTTATATTCATGAAAGTCATCCATTCATTTATTATAGCTTTTGAATCAACAAATTCAACCCTAATCAATAAGGTAGCCTCTTTTTATTTCTCTTAATAGTCTTCCACCTATGTTTTTAATCTTATTTCATTGAGGACGTATGAGGTAAAGGCATTAAATTAGACATCCCCTAGGTATATATTGGGATTCCAATTTAGATCATGTGGCACAACATACTAATGCATGTAAAACTCACTCAATTATGATTGAAAATCAAGGTTAGCATGCCTATAAACCTCAAAAGACTGACTTAGGATCACATACCATGTAGGATTGATCACTGTATATCTTATCATATCTAAATCTAAGATACCTTTCCTCTAAGTATACAACATATACCCTAGAGGGTGATTTGTATTCCATTAACATCTCAATGGTCTCATGCATTTTAGTGATCTTCTCTTTCAAATAAGTGTTCTTAAGCTCAGCCTTTTTTAAGCTCTCCTTTAAATCTTCTTGTTACTCCATTGATTCAACATATAATTTAATACTTTGTATCAACTTCTTATGATAAGTTTCATCATCACTGAAATTTTCCTCAAGAAAATTCAAAAGGTCATCAGTTTTACCTATTTGCCTAGAAACTAAGAGGTCTATATCAATCACTTCTTATACTATTAGTACTTTTACATTGGTCTCTATAGGAGAAAACCTATTATGATAGGGAACCAAAGCTAGAGCATTATCTACTATAAGTTCCTCTAGGGGTACACTAATGCCATTTATAAGTAAGGTGGATGAAGTTTCTATAGGCACTTCTGAGGGAGTTGTTGAAGGCTCTTCCAATGTCCTTTCCTTGTTTGAATCTTTTTCCATAGATTTATCTATAAATTTTTCTACCCCTAGAATTATTTCCAGGCCTCTCTTGCCTTTTAACTTTGTTATTTTGTTCCTTAGCCTATATATCTCTTCCATGGCTTGTTCCAATGTTTGGAACTCTTAGTCATGAGAAATTGTGTCCTGTTCTCTTGCTTCTTCCATAGTTTTTATTTTGTTTACCCTATTTGTTTGAGTATATCCATGTCTTCCTCTGTAAATTTGGGTTATTTTGGTGACTGCATTTCCTCTTTTTTGTAGATTCTTATTTAGTAAATCACTCTACTATCTCAAACCCATCAGAGGTCCTAAAAATTTTGGGCTCTTTCTTCTTCGCTTCATCCTCACTAATGTTTATAGGTGAGGATGTTAGGGTTGTATTTTATCTTTTAATTTTATGAGGCCTCATATGAGGAGGTATCTTTCTCTTTGATGCAGAGGGCTTCTTCCTTTTAGTTTTCTTTTTCTTGTTAGGAGAGGTAACTATTGAAACTTGCTCTTCTTATGCAATTGGTGATGGAAGAACTTCTTATCCTTTTGAAGAAGCCATAGAAGAAGAATCTACTTTTTGTGATGAAATAGTTGGAATAGTAGGAGAAGGAATATTTTGCCTAATTTTTTTTGGTGGACTTTCTTCCTCTGTGTCCTCAAGAGGTAGCACTAATTTTCTTCATCTTTTCTTACTTGTAGCAACTACTGGTGAAACTTTAGTGGCTATGGGCTAACTAATTATACTAGTGCCCATAGTATCATCTTGTGTTATTTGTTGGACCTATCTCTTGGGAGATTCCTCCTAATTTGTTTCCTTCTCTTGCTAAGGTTCAATAGTCCTTATGGTTAGAAATCATTCCCAAGTAAGGTCAGGATTAGTAGTTCTTATTCCTTGTTTAACTAGAAACCAAACCAGACAATGATGAGACAAAGCTTTCTCTACCCCCTTTGGTATTTTTTAGACATTTTCATCAGGATATTCCATAAGAGGATTGGGACATTAGTAGTCCTAACATGCCTTAAATGATTCAAAAATTTAAATTAGAGAGTATAGATCAAAGAATACCTTCCTTCACATATAAGATATTTAATGATATAAAAGGCCACTTCTCTCTAGGATGGGGGTAGACTCAATCTCTTTACACCTCCTTTCTTTAACACTAACCTTTCATTGTCTTGATAGAATTGTTATCTAACTAGTTTGCCATTAGGTTTATCTTCCTAGTTTTCTCTTATTCTTGGTAAGCTAGTAACCTAGTTTACCAGCTCATTTGTAACTAGAAATGTGATGCCAAATACTATCACCTATTCTCTTGAAAAATTCCTTTAAAATTCTTTAATGAGAGGTTTTAAAAAATGTTATAGTTTCTCAAAATAGGTAGCCCATCCAAACCTATTGAAGATGGCCTAGCTGTCTAAGTCTCCTTTACAACTGCCTATGGTCTGAGGGTTCCCTTCTCACTATTAAACCTCCCATTTTGACTAGTTTATCTTCCTATCAAATTTTTCAAAAAGATATCTCTTCAAAATGCCTAATTTTAACTTCAAATTTTTGCCTGTAGAAAAACACGTTTCTTCACTAATGGTAGTTTTGATTATAGGGTGTAGTAATATCTTGCTTAGGTATTTTTTGTTGAATGAGATATGATCTTGAAGTAGAAAACAATAAAATTGATTATTTACTCTATCGAATGTTAGCATAGTTATGGTATAATCATGGGATTTTAATCCACACACATGGATCATCTTAGAGTGATTGCGATTGGTTTCCCACAATAGGCTTCCCCCTACATGAATTATCACTTGTCTTCAAGTGATGTAGTACATGTAGGATGCAAAGAGATATGATGGGGTCATTATGAGGGTGTGAGTGGTGATTTGACATAGCTCATAACAAGACTTGATGAATGATTAGATATACATTTTTAATATAATGCATACTATATTAAAAAATAAAGTTCTTTTCTATGACTAAAAGATACACTATACCTTTTTAGCCATTTGTTCCTAGGGTTGCGGTATAAGAAATTTGCATTTGAGTGTTTACCGAAATGGAAGCTTAACTTGTTATTTCCTCATGTAATTATTACCCTAATTATGTTGTATTGTTACCTATGGGTAATTTTATAATCATAGTATCTTATCCTTTAATTATTCCCTTAGCAACTTGCATGCAATCATGATGACCTACAAAGGACTGGAGTAGTGGTATGAGAGACTATTTCAATCCTTTCACAAGGTGGTTGCTATCAAATCCTTTATGAACATGGAGGAAGGAGGGTGATGGTATTTTATTTTCTTGATCTCCTCTGTATGAGCCTACTGATGGCTTACTTCTCTTCTATTTTACTCCTAGTGAATGATGATGTTTGTTGATAGAATATTTGTTTAGTTAAATTTTAATTTGGTTATTAAATGCTTTATCAAACTTGTGACATATGCTCTAAAAAGGATCCTAGATCTCTCTTATTTACATATTGAAAGTATTTTCCATGAAGAGACCATAAGCTAAGAATGGTTCCTTTGTGTCCTTGAAGCCAAATTTTTTGGTCTATAACACTTCCAAATGGAGATTGAAAGTATATGACTTTATTGTAGCACTTACTTTGTTATTCAGGTATGGTCATTCCTTAGAAATGTTTAAAGTTTATACTCTAATATTTATTCACTCCTCCTCTAGATTATCTAGTATCTTCCATGAATTTATCGATAGCCCATATCCAAAGCCATAGCTCATAGTTTGCGAGGAATTAACTTGCAACTACTAAAGAGGTGTATATAGGGCTTAAGATGTACTTGTAACAATTAGAGGTTGAGCCTGTAGAAATTGGAGGAATTATTTCATTGATAAAGGTGCACGTAACAATAGTGAGGGTGCTTTTAGTAGTTATGAAGATGCCTTTAACAACTCTAGGGGTACCTACATCCCCCTTTTTTTAGAGTTGTTTCTTACTTTTAGTAACTACAAGTTGAACCCGTAGCTACTAAAGATTGAGGATAAAAACAACTGGAAGGAGAGATGTTTTATCAAAATATGATAATTTTTAATCAAAATTATTCTATGTTATCCATTTTTGGTTTTTATCCCTAAATAGCTGGCAAGCTAGTTTTTTTATTTAAGCCTTTTTATAGTTTTGGGCAGCCAACAAGTTGATTTTTTCCCCAAAAATTGTCAACAATGCCTAAAAGGGGTTTTCATTGTTGGGTTGTTTAAATTCTAACTATTACATGTCATAAAATGTTTATTTTGTATCCTTGACATGTTACCTATGAGTTTGGATAGTCAAGGACTATACAAAGGTCTCAGTCTTCATGCCAGAGGAGGGCTAGAATGTCCTCTCATTCTTCATCTACTTATTGGCTTGCTCTTCTTATAGCTCATGAGACATCATATTGATCCAACACATCATTGAATCCATTTTGTAATTTTTTGCACACCTGCTTGGTAAATTCCTCTTAAGTGAGTGTATTTTTGTATAATTTCAACCTATGACCATTGACCAGTAGATGAAATATTACTGGATCAATGGTTTGGAATTGCATTGTTCTATTGTCATAAATAGTTCAATCTCAAATAGACCAAGTCATCTGGTCTAGAGTTTTCCCTTGTGATCCTTGTATTTTAAATCAAAAAGAAGAGCCCATTCTCTTGCATTGAATTGGTTGATATTAATATACCTGTTATGCCATCTAATTTGTTGCTACTATACAAGTTATGTGTTTTGTAGTGCATGCTACCTATATTCATCTAAGGCATTAAGTTGTATAAGCCTTTCTTTTTGTACGTTAGATATATCTATCCCAAGTTCTATTTTTTCCATATAGTCTTGTGCTCAAATTTAATTAGCAGTAAAGGTTTCTTCCCATAGACCAACTCATATGGGGTGAAACTTGTAGTGGTTTTCCACATGATTCTGTATGCCCAAATAGCTTCAGGAAGTCTAGCCTCCCAATCCATATAAGACATACTAATAGTCTTGGTGAAAATATTTTATAATTCCTTGTTGGTGACTTCAACCTATCCATTGGACTATGGATGATACAGAGTTGAGTTCTTATGCCTAATCTCATATTGTTGGACCAAGGTTGTAATTAAACTAGTAATAAATTATGGTCCCTAATCAATGACTATCTCTCATGGAACACCATATCTTGTGAATATTTATTCATAGAGGAAAGTTACCACCTTTTCATCCTTGGCATGTGTAAGAGCCTTTACTTCCACCCAATTAGTGACATAATTAGTACATATAAGGATGTAATATTTATTGTTTAATTTTGGATAAAAAGGTCTTACAAAATCTAGGCCCCATTTTTCAAATGGTTCAAGCATCATTTGAGGTTACAAAGGTATTTCATCCAAATTATTTAAAGGCTACATCATAGGTAGGAGTGCATACGAATTCAACATATTTAGTTAGGAGAGTAAATAATGGTGCTACTACTTTGATAAAATTATTGATAAATCTTATATAGTAACCAACCTCTCCTAGAAAACTCTTGACATCCTTATATTTTTGAGGTACAAGAAAATTATTTATTATGTTATTTTTTGTAGGGTCAACATTGATTCTTTTAGCAGATACATGGTGGCCTAGGACAATGCCTTCTATTATTAACATGTAGAATTTATTATGGATTAAGGACAAATGTTTCTCTTGAAATAATTTTAGAACTTTCTTCAATTTCTTTAAGAACTCATCAAATATTTCTCCATAGACAGTGAAGTCATCCATATAGATTTATACACATTCATTGGCCAGATCTGAAAAGATACTCAAGACAACCCTCTAGAATGTTAAAGGAGCATTGAAAAACCCAAAAGGTAATAAAATGTAAGTGTAAGTACCCCATGTACACGTGAAGGTGGTATTCTCTTGGTCCTTAGGAGAAATTATAATCTGGTTGTAACCAATGAAGCCATTCAGAAAGGTAAAATATGGTTTCCCTGCTAGTGTGTCAAGAACCTAATCAATGAATGTGAGAGGAAAATGATCCTTTATATTTGCTATATTAAGTTTCCTCTAATCTATGAAAACATGCTACTGTCTATTTTTATTTGGTACAATTACCAATGGTGAAACCCATCCACTATCTAAGATGGGATATATAAATCCATCGGTTAAGAGTTTCTATAGTTGCACTTTGACTATTCCTCTAAGAGTTGGATTCATCCTATGTTGTGGTTGTCTGATTAGTCGAAACTCCTCTTTTATATAGATGTGATGTGTGCATGTTTTTTAGATAATTCCTTGCATATCCTCATAATCCCATGTAAAATAATGTTGTTTTACATGCAACATGTTGACTAGGCACTTTTCCTCATTTCAATCCAACTTGCTATTAATAAGCAATATTTTTTTTAGAGAAATTTCAATTTGATTTGTGAGTTCTTTTATCATTTATAAATTGCTAATGAATATATTTTGGCTATAGCTATGAGGCAAAAAATAGTGGAATATTTTTTAACATATACATCAGATTTATCTTCTTCTAGAGGTTGGAAAATGGGCACTTTATGCATTGCAGATTGCTAGGATCTTCAAGATTAATTTGGTAATTATTCTAGAGAACATTTAAGAAAATTGTATCTTCCTCTTGATTAGCTAAGGTACATACATGGTCTATGGTGAATAAAAGAATCAAGGGAGGCTAGTTTGACTCTTCTTCTTCAACCCAGAATATATGTTTTGGTTCCAAGGATGGTTGTGCTAGAGGATAGAGGACCAACTTATTAGTGTGGTTGCCATTGGATATCAACATGTTATATGGTCTACAACTGATGAAGGCATCTCCTATGGAAAGACAAGGTAATTTTAAGATGAGAGGGTATCTATCCAAATTAGACTTTGATTCCAACATAATGAAATCTATAAGATACTCTCAAGAATCTATAGTAATGATAAGATCTTCAATGACTCCTTTTGGTTTGACTATAGATCTGTCAGCCATTTTCAACATTGTAGATGTGGGATGAATATTATTCATCTATAATTTTTTCATAGTTTTAATTGTCATTATATTTATTGAATCCCCCAAGTCTATCAATGTATTGGATAAAAGCTGGTCATAGATTTGGACTATTACTACTAGGCATCCTGGATCTAAATATATCTTTGGTGGGGTGTTTCCTAGCATAATGTCTATCAGCCAACCAATCACATACATTGTATTGGGATCCTTCTTCTTCCTTTTTGGTTTATATAGACATAGGTCTCTTATAGATTTGAAATATATGGGCACATATTTGAAGGCCTAGAAGAGAGGAATTTTAACACATAGATTCTTCCGCTACCCTATGAAGTCATATTTAGGCTCAATTATGTGGCACTAAAAGCTAAAATGTTTTGTAAATGATGGGGTTGCTTCATTAGTGGCTTTATTTACTAGTTCAAAAATATCTTGTGGTGGTGAAGGTGGGTTAGCATGACCTTATAGAGTTTCTTGAGATAACTCTATTATTATGGGTGGGGCTGTGGGTGGTAAAAATCTTCTTAAATGTAGAAAAACTTTACTGATGTTCACCATATATGTTAGGTTCTAAACAAGTTTAGTACTAAATGTCAAATGTATCAACTTATTTGTAGGATTTTATATGAGTTGGGTATTTATCTGATTAGGCTTGGGTGTAGCTTATGTATTAGGCATAAGAGTAGGAGGTTGTTATTTCTACTATGGAGGAAATCCCCCTGATAGTTTCCCTAGGGCTAAGTGGGTCTTTAGGAATATTACCAATAGTTTGTGAGGGGTGGGCCTTGGGGTGGCTATCAAACTTGTATCCAAGGTGGGGATATATTTTATAGAGGTTTCCAAGAGGTGGAGGGGTGGATTTTATGAGGTGGCTACTAGGTGGGATTAGGAGGTGGGAAGTTCATCCATGGGCTAGTCCAATTACGAGTAGTATTTAAAAATTGTCAATTAAAAAAGGTAGAATTTAAAAAAGTGGATTTTATCCCATACTTAGATACGATGGTCATTGAAACCATGGATTTATTTATGCAACATAGAAAACTTGGTCTCCATCTCCTCCTATAGCATGCAACTCCACTATTTCTAGTTCTTCAACTGTGATGTTAGATACTTTATCCTGAACGTCATGACACCTACAATATGTCTTCTTCTTACAATCTAGATAATAGATGGTCAAAGATTGATCCAAAGATAATTAATTTTTCCTTATGTGAAATCTATCTAGTTAGGTGTCAAAGTGACTAATGATATCCTTTTTCATGTCTTGTAACAGGTTACTAACTTCAAATTTTGATAGGCCACTTGTGGCTACTAGTAGAAGCTTACTACCCCAAACTTTATTTATGGTAGATCTAGAATAACATTTTCTCAACTCTTTGATATATATGAATTTCATTTGGGATATATATCCCCCACTAATTAGGTTTAAGGATTCCAGATAATCTTCTGTGACTCCTTTCAAAAGATGAATTTTAGAGGCTCTTCTCCTAGTGCTCTTTGCTTGATGTTTTATACACTGAGCATGAATCATTTAACATAGTCTTCTAAGTATTTATCCTCTTCTTGAGTAATCATGAAAATTTTGTTTCTTCTATAATTTATTCCTCATCCATACTCTTGATGCTTGGCCAAAATTTGTTTTTTCATGTCTTTCGAATTGTGGACTAATTACTACCCAGTCTCATAAACTAGCGAAGTGCTGAGTCTTTGAGGGTGGTAGGAAAAAGTTTCAATTTCTATGCATCTTGCCTATAGCAATATCTTATATAGAGGATATAAAATTCAAATAAAAATGTGTCTAGATATTCTGATAATGTACCTCTAAAATTGGGAAAGGCTTAGGATAGGTTATTTTTCATTTGTGTTATGCTTGTTGCATCTAGAATAAGAAATTTAAAAGTAACTTTATCTGGAGATCTATTATCTTATACAAATTCTCCTTGATTCATGATGGCTTTTCTTGTGATATCGATAACAAAGGTACTTAGGATCACATCCTCAAATTCTTATTAATCCCTTGATCATCATTATAGTAAATATTTATCTACTGATCCACGGTCTTTTTACCTAATGAAAAGTCTAAAGACTCTCTTGAGATTTCTCTGATTTGTTTAAGAAAGCCTTGTTGGAATGTTATTCTGATGTTACTTTCTAGAGTGTTTGGTTCATGTAGTTCTTCTCCTTCATTTCTTCTTAATAAATCAACTATTATTTCCTCTACTTTTATTTCCTTTTTCAAAGCCAATAATAATTGTTTTATATGTTGTATCATTCAATTTGTAGCATTCCCTTCTTCAAGAGCCCTCCAGCTTATGGTATATCTTCTAGTAGGATTCTTAGTTGCTACAAGTACTTGTGGTTCTTTCCTGGTAGCAACTTGTGACTTGTTTGGTAGGAATATCCCTTGAGAATATTTTTCTCTACATAAACATTGAGCCACTCCTTCAACTATCATGTCCCTTCCTACATAGGGTTAGTTTTTTTCCTTTTTGTGTTTCAAGAGTTGTTTCAAAATGAGAAAAAATAAAATGTGAAAAATGAAAAAAAAATGAAGGAATGTGGAAATCAAAATAACATGAGTTAAATTTTTATCTCTAGAAAGTAATAAAGTTATCTAATTAAAGTAGAAAAGCTAATTTAGAAAGAAGTAAAGTTATCTAATGAAAGTAGGAAATGAAAATAATAAAATTAATCTAAAAACCCATAATTGACAACTTCCTTAGCAACAGTACCAAAATGTTGGTCAGACTTATTACCCAGTTAATACCAAATTCTTAAATCTACTTAACATTAGTTGTCAACCCAGGATACATAAGATTTTCAAGGATGTCAGCACTATATATGCATTATTTATTCATAGGCTAACTTAATTGTTGGTTGTAGTACAATGAACTTAGATTGATTTCACCATATAGATATACAAGGAAATTATTATAATAGAATGCAAAAATTCTTCACATTTATGAGTCACACATGGATCATACATCATATAATCAAATGAGTAATGAAATAAACTCACATAACACACTTTAATCTAAGAAGGGTTAGGATCTTCACTAAACTCCTTCTGAAGGACTTACAAAATCTTCTTATAGACTTATCCTTTTTATTACTCAGATATGTAACAATTAAATATTGCTATAGTAGATTACAAGATTTTAGAAATTAGAATGCCAACACTTTCTACAATTTCATCCCATAAATCTAATCTAGGTTATACCATTAAATATATAAGGCACTTTATTATCTCCAACCAAAAACAATAAACTATAAATGGTATAAATACTTTGTGACTAATCCAGTCAAGCTTCAAGCGGTTAGTAACTTCAAGTTACTTATTTTTAGGCCTGACTAGGTAAAGGACAATATATGTTACTTTGTTGTTTCACTTCTTTCTCTCCTTTCCATTATCCTTATCTTATCATCCTTTGGTAGCACATCTAAGTTTAATCTCATGTGAGAGGTTTGTACAGTTATTATGGAAGATCCTCTTCAATCATTACTTTGTTTTTAAGAAAATTGGATGTGTCCTTAAAATTCAATTACTTATTATCACAACAATGATTTTTTTATGTAGTGGTTTTTGACTCCTATAAGTGTAAGGTTGTGGTTACTACAAGAAACCTATAGGTGAAATCCTATTGTTTGGTAGTTACTATGGGGAACCTATAGGTAGAAACCTATAGTTTCTATGGGCAGCTTGCAGGTGGAAAGCTTGCAACTTGGTAGTTACTATGTGTTGGAAGCCCCTTTTATTGTGGGATTCTCTACAAGTGTTGTGACCAACTAAGATTCCTATAGTATTATTCTACCCTTCAAATGTCTATTAAAAAAGATTACACAATTATAATCTAATCAAATAAAAAACATCATTAATCCATAACATAACATTTATATATTAATGCACACATATAATCATTAATTAATTAATTCATTT
Organism: Torreya grandis; assembly: GCA_037957365.1. Classification (NCBI taxonomy): domain Eukaryota; kingdom Viridiplantae; phylum Streptophyta; class Pinopsida; order Cupressales; family Taxaceae; genus Torreya; species Torreya grandis. The sequence goes on along the minus strand of JARHVA010000743.1, from coordinate 4,088,549 downwards.
ACATAAGTCATGAGATAGTTTTAGAGATTCATATAGGCAAAAAAATATAATTGGTTATGGATGAGACTATAAATAGAACAATTAGTGGCCTCATCAATTTGCCTACTAGATTATATCAATTTTTACTTTCATAAATGGTTAAAGAAAAAAAATTATGTAACATTGTCACATAAATGATAATAATAGTCACGAATGATAATATACAAATACCATACATCCATGTCATTTTATGATATTGCATTAAAAACATTTAACATATGAAAATCGTAATATGGAGTATAAAACATATAACATAATCATTTTAACAAGATAAAAATATATGTATACATGCATACATACATATACATACACATACATACATATACATATACATACATACATATAACAAATCTAATCAATAACTCAAGAACCCTCATTATCTTAATTATCACTAATGATTTCATCCATATCCTTCAAAGTCAAATATCCATATGTTACTAATGATCCCCAAGATTTAAATATTACATTTCACTAATAATGTATGGAATAATGCAAGCTATCAACATTTCAAAATGCTTTCAGGTCCTAGTTTTGAGTTTTTAAAAAATATTTATATTTTTTTTTATGTGTATGTGCATGTGTGTGTGTGCAGGCATGCATGCACGTGTGTGTGTGTGTGTGTGTGTGTGTGTGTGTGTGTGTGTGTGTGTGTGTGTGTGTGTGTGTGTGTGTGTGTGTGTGTGTGATATTTTTGGGAATTTAAATCATATTTAAATATTTTCTTAAATTTTTAATATCAAGATTTGAAATTGCCTAAGAATTAAGGTTCTTAAAACAAAGGAAGATGGATCAATTCGAATAATCCTCAACAAAAACATAGTGTGTCAAGAAGGAAGGAAAGATATGTGTCCCCAATGTATGTGTAAATGAGTAATATAAATATAGTTTTAATGATTTAGATGCATAATAATGTACATGCTCATTATCAAAAAGAGAGATATAATGATGTAAGTGTAATGAAATCTCTAGTATGACGTAATAGTAAATAAATTATCATAGAGATAATTATTTTAGAAATTTTAAACTACTTTGAAAATAAATAATGTATTTGTGGAAAGTAATAAATATATCCAAGAGCTAGAAGAATGATTGCATGAGGGATATAATAATTACTAAAGAATATTACAAAAAATCTATGTAGTAATGAAAATATGCAAGTATAATGCAATGATATCATCAAGGGAATGCCTATGCATAAGACATAAATAATTAGAATCATATCGAACATGTGTAAAATTAGGATTATAGTCATGAATGTAATCATTATCATAGTTGAGAATTAATTTTGTAGGTTGTGATTGACAATTTGGTGTTCCATTTTGATTATGTTTTTTATCTGTCTGATAAACTTAATTTACCATAGATTAGACTTTGTTTTTGAATATTGTAATAATTTTTAGGATATTACATGCCATGTTAAACTAAACAAAAATCATGTTTTAAGAAGTAATTTGTGTTTTGACTTTATTTTTTTTTCTATGCATGGAGTAGATATAATGTTTGATTATTTAGCAACCATATTTTTATCATTGTAATTTGTAGGAATGTTATTTTCTCTTAAGGATAAAGGGTGGGTTTTTTAAAACTAGGGACCAAGAGCCTTGAAAAGAAACACACAACCATGGACAAAGAAGCCAAATTTTATAGAAAGCATGGTATCACTACAATATGTAATAAAACAACAAACAAAGATAATAAAAAAATAGTTTCCAATGACCCACTAAATGACATAAATATTTGATCTCCATCATCCTTTCACCATACTAGCTATTGCAAAACTACTATTGAAGCTACTCCCTCGCTTCATTATGGTCTTTGAACCTATGATCCTTTCATAGTATTTTATTTTATGGATCTGAGGATCATATTGGAAGGTTCAATGTTACTTTTTCCATGTCCCTTTTTCTTGCTACAAGTAATAGTCCATTCATTCTCATCCCCTTCACCTGGATAAATGGGAATGTTAATATGAAAATAAATAACTGATTAATATTTTTCTAGTAAATCAATTGGCTAAAAATCTACATTAGGTTCATAATTAAATTTTATTTTCAGAAATATTTTATCTCCTTTAATAGGTTATGACAATATATTCTCTTTTTATGTTACCTCTTCCTTTAGACCCTGAAGAGTCTTAAACACTTCATTAACTAAATTCTAGTCCACATTTTCAACATCATCAAGTTATGAAATGTTATCCTTCCACTAATGGAAAAGCCTCTTGTTCTTATATAAATTACAACTTGAAGATAAATGTCTTGTAGCAAAACATCTTCTACAATGAAAATATAATCTCTCGTAATTGATATATTGTTTCCAATTTCTATCCTTAATCTTAATCATAATAAACTCAAGGAGATCTATAGAAAAATCTAGATTAACAATAATTTTAGAATATGTGGGATGGAAAATATACTTTAATAAAATATATTAAATATTTTTTAGTCGATTTAAATAAATATTTAGTCCAAAATAGAAGTGGTAAGTGTGGTAGCCTTACCCATATTAGCATGACATTAAAATATTTGTTGGGAGGGTTAAAAGTAAGGAACCATGGCTTGAATAATAGCATGTTTTATTCCCACTCCATAATCTATCCTTGAATACCGCCTCATGATCCTTAATATTGTTGAAGATAACCATAAAAAATCCATTTGCAGATGGGAAAATTTTTAGTGAATCCTTCAGGAGAGGATTCTAGTTCTCTGTGATCTAGACATTAAGATCCTTGAGGGAAGGACAAAAATTCTAGAGGGAATGTTTTATTTTGACATTTATTCATGATTTTTTAAAAAGTAATTTCTTGATTATCTAGATTTTTTATTGAAACTTTTATTTTGTTAATTTTTATTTTAAAATATTACTTTGACATCTTATTCTTATTGTAATTTTACTTTCTCTATTTTTATTGTTTGATTATATTTTATTTTTTTATTTCCTTTTGTCATCCATATTTTTAATTTGTATTCTTTATTAGCTTATTTTTAGGAGATGCAATATTAGTGGGTTCCTTAAATGGGTTATTTATTATATGATCCCTAATATCAATGATCTTGTGTATTTTATTATTTAAATCCAAATATTTATTTTTATGATGACCATGTAATATATGATATGAACAATAATATTTTGATCTTTTTTTAATTAGTGCTAGGGAATTAATTGGTCCCTAGCCCTTATAACATATGAGATATGAAAGAGCAAAAGGATAGTCTAACTTAATATTAAAATATTAATTCTTATTAACCCAATGAAAACCAAATTAATACAATATTTAGGTTATCCAATAGTCACTATACAACAAAAACTATCCAATAGTTCCTATTTAACCCATAAAAAAAACTTACCAACATTCACTATAAAAATTGCTTAAATCATAGTCTGTCCCAAAAAAGCTAAAAAAGTCTAGACAAAAATTTTCATTCTAAGATTACTAATTCTATCAATTTCCCATTATTGGGTAGGAAATCATCTAGCTTGCATGAATTAGCAAACTTATTGAAATTGATGGCATGACCATCCAAGTCCTTTTCCTCAACAACTATTTTAGTTGACACCACCACCTTCCCACGTTATGTTCCCTTAAGCTCATGCAAATTAGAGAAGAGCATACATGATTGTGTGTTCCTTGAGTCCTTCAACAATAATTTTTATCTTTTCACCAAGGGGAAGCTTGTAAACCCCCCTCGACACTCCTTTTTCCATCCATTTGATTGACTTAATAAGTTCTATTTGCCTACTTAGCACCCACCATTCTTTGAAGCTCAAGATAGGTTCAAGTAGATCTTGGACTCTAGGTACACATATAACCCTGTTCCCTACCACATTCTTCTTATTTGTGTAGGCCTCATCCACCTCTTGAGTAAAATTTACTAAGACCAAAAACCTTGATTCTAAACCATGAAAGACAGAAAATGGAATAAAACCCAAAGTGTCCCTATAAGAGAAAGGGAGAGTGGGTGATAGACAAAGATGGAGAGTTTTTATTTTAGATAGTAGACCCTATTTGTATTCCATCCATACAAAATAATCCTCTATTTTTTGGACCTGATCTGAATTTAGCATAATCAAACAAAGATTATTTGTGAAAAGTGAAGCCAAGTCAGAATTGAACCTTAGTCGATTACTCACTACCATAGTTTTCATCCTTAATACCTACTTAATTACCTACACCACCTCCATCATAAGAATCTAGAAGATGTTGGAAAGATGTACTTGAGACACCCAACCTTCAAACCCCATTTATCTATTCTTGGCCCTACCAAAAACTAATGGTCACCTCATATATTCCATACAAAATTGATCCATTTCACCAAAATAGCATGCAAAAATGACCCCAAACCAAAATCTTGACTCTTAAATAAATCCATCTCATGGTTATTACACTCACGAATCCATTTACATCAGTTAATGCATAAGATTCCAAACTTATAGAGGCCATGATAGCAAATCAAGGCATGCCATTTCACTTGGTAGTCAGGAAACCTTCACCATCAAAGCCCAAAGAGACACACACTTATGAACACATCAACATAAAATATTGGATATCACCTTTTTAAATACATAATAGGATGGATTTAAATTTTATTAAAAAAATAAAATTAAAAACACCTAACCATTATAATTAATCTTAGAGATCAATTTGATCAAAATTTCTAAAATATTCCCAACTAGTCCTGACATTGTCCATTCTTACATCCATGGTTTGGTCAATTGCTACATTAAAAAGAAATTCAACAACTATATTGCTTTCCTAAAAGCAATGATTTCATCACTAGGTTTCAAAATATTATAATTTGTGCTAGACACTATCTAAAATATTATCAAATTTCAATGATTTTGCCCTCTGATTATTCAAATCTTGAATCATAACCTAAGAGTCCCCTTCAATCTCTAATGAGGTTATACCACATTCTAGATCCATCTCTACTCCTACTATCAAATCTTGACCCTAAGCTTTATTATTAGTCCCATCTGGTAATTTCTAAGATAAGGCTCTAATTGGAGAACCATTGTAATCCTTTATCACACACTCTACTCTGAAATCCCTTGGATTACCTCTGCAAACCCCATCAAAGTTCAATTTAAACCAACTAGGTTTAGGTGTTTTCTAGACTGCCTCTTTTCTATTTTTCATTTCCTTCTTATTTACCATTGATCACATAATGGGAGGATGTTTGATATATTTATATTTTTCACACATTTTCATGTCTCATTATGTGAGCATACATTTTCCTCTCTAAAAATGTGAAGAAACTACTTCCGATATAGATATTTCAATATCTTTCAAAATCAAATGCAAAGGGCATGATTTATTTCCAAAAATCTAAGCATTCTTTTCTTTCTAAATTGTCCAAATTATGATGGTTGTGAAGTAACTCCATAAGTTGTATAAACAATTCTTCACATCCCCTACCAACCAAGAAGCAAGATACTAAAAAAGTGTCTTTAGCCAAGCCCAAAACTAGTGGAATTTATTACACATCCAAACCCAACACCAATTAGTGAAAGAAAAGTTATATAGTAGATGATCCATTGATTCCTCCTCTCTCTCACATAAATAACATATAGATTGTCCCATAAACATGATCTTTTTCAATTGATATTGAGTCAAAATATGACCATGAACTGCCAACCTGGTAAAAGCACCTACTTTTTGCAAACCTTCTATACTCCAATAAAGAAAACTCACCCAACTTATGGAGTCATCTTCTACCATTTGATATCCTAATTAGACCAAATATACTCCCATTTTAGTCCCAATCCAATGTATTTGGTCTTCCTAATTTTAAAAAAAAAATATTTTCCTAAAACATGCTTCAAGAGAAAGAGCCTCTTCATAAAGAATGAGAAGGTCCTAAAAAAAATTTCACCTACAATCAATTCTTCTTTATTAAGAATAAAAAAAAACATAATCCCTCATTATATCTCCCCAAGTGTTTTCTTTAAGATTTTTAATGTGACTATCCCCAAACTCCTCCACTAGAGGGCGATGATCATTCCAAGAATCATGCCCAAAATTTGCCTTTCTACCATTGTTAAAATATAAGAAACATGCTGAGAAATGACTGATCCACAATTCAACAAAAGGATTTAGATATGGAAACCTCTTGGAGGATTCATAGTTTAAATCATTCTCTTAGGATAGTCTCAGACTAGATACTTTAATCTAAGTAGTTAGTACCATAATCTACCTAGATCAGACACCATCTTCCAAACCAATTTAGTTCCCAATGCTATATTTTTATAGTGGAGATATTTGATACCTGCTCTTCCTTTTTATTGAATTTTATAAACACACTCCCATTTCATCAACAAAATTTTCATTTCTTCTCCATATCCTTGCTAAAGAAAGTCTTTCATGATTTTATTCATGGAATTTATTACCCACTCTAGATAGCTAAGAACCGAGAAACAATATGTTGGGAGACCACTGAGAACTACTTTGATTAGAGTTATTCTACCAGCTAAAGATAACCATCTTCCTTTCTAAAAACTAAAATGGGCCTTAAATATTTATAGAAAATTCTTTTAAATTTTTAAAGAACTGGCCACTTAAAAAAAAAAATCCCTAGATATTGTCTTAGAATTTTACTAATTTTAAAACCTAGAATATTACTCAAATTTATTTCAATCCTATGCCAACAATTCACAAAAAAAAATTCAGCCATACCTTCATTAACTCTTTGCCCAGAAGATTCTTCAAAGATTTTCAAAATTATTTAAACTCTAAAGCTTCTACTACCGCTACTTTTCCAAAAAGGAAAGTATCATCTACAAATTAATGATGACTTAGAGTATCAAAATTATCAATAATTTGTAAACCATGTAGCCTTTCTCGAGCTTGTACCTCTCAAACTAATCATAACAAGTCTTTTATCATAAGTATATAAGGAAAGGAAGACAAAGTGTCCCCTTGTCTCAAACTGTAGACATCCAATTCCTAACACCATTTGTGTTTAAATTGTCAATCTTACTTGAATTACACTCAAATGCATATTTTAGGTCAAAATCCATAAAACACCCTAAATAGTTTAAATTTGTCACTTACAAATGCCAGTTTAGGTCAAAGTATCCCTAAATAGGGAGATGCATTTTATGGGCCAGCTAACTCTAATCACATCATTTTGAGTCAAAATGATAATTTCACCATTTAGTGCTCCAGTTCACTCTTTTCTTCTAATTCATTGGTACACATCACATAACTTTATTATTTATTTTTGGTAACATATTAAATGGGAATACATCTCCAATGCATCTAACATCACCTTTCAGTTCCTCTTTAGTTAAATTATGACCTAGTAATATAAATTTCTAACCATTTTGAATAATTGTGCACTAATTAATAAAGAATTGCACTAAACTTGATTAAACTTAATTAATCTAATTTAAGAGTTTATGTAAGAATTCCATAAATATTTTTGAATATCTCATTATTGGAAATTAATTTTTAAAATTTTCATTACCTAGTGACATCATCTATGGGGTGGCATCCATGAAGCCATAAGTGCATAAAATATTAGGATTATGGGTCACCCACGCCTACTTAATGCCTCCCATGCCTCTTTAATGCTTATTTATCTTGAGGATATTTATGAGTTTAATTCCAAATATTAGGACTATCCATGGCCACACATCTCAATCTTGATATGGATGGTCATGGTTGATCCTAACCAATCTCAAAAATCTATAAATAGAGAGGCCATGAACATGAATTTTAAAATTGAATATTAGAAACTTATAATGTTAAATTGTTCCCACAATCCTTTTCATTTGATCATTGATTTTTTTTTCAAGCTTCATTAATAGGTTAGTTTAGTTGTTTGGGATCATGAGCCTAGGTTTTATGGAGTGTTATTGAGACATTGGAGGAGTTTTCCACCTTTGTTGACAAAGACAAGGATGCTTGATCAAGGGAGAACATGTTTTTGAGCCACATGGGTATGGTGAATCCATTTAAGAAGGTAATATGATGTTTTCTTTGTTTCATTTGTTTCTTGTTAACCCTTTTAATTCCCATAGGAATAGATAGGCTTAATTAGTTAGTTCTTTATGCATTTTTCATTATTTATGGACTAATGTTTTACTAACTTGATTTTTAATCCTCTCTACATCTTGGCATGCTTGGTAGGACCAAATGCATCCCACACATGAAAAATATCATTTTTCAACTTTAAAATATTCATTTAGACCATTAAAAATCTTGAAAATTGATTTTCTAACTTGATTTTTCCATTTTTGTTTGCCACAAGTTTACACAGTAATTGACATCGACTAGCAAGAATGACATTGATAGGATAAATTAATCGATGTTGGTTAGTAAAATTAACATTAGTTAGATACCTATCATCTGTCACATTGGTATAAATGATGTTGGCTAGATAACTGCCATCGATTAGAAAATGTAACCATCATCAGTTATATAACCAACATCAATCACTGTGTTTTTTTTAAAACACAGACTTGAGAGCTCTTTTTTTTAAAGTTCATTATTTCAAACCTAAAAGAGCTTCAAGGATAAATGACATGATAACATTTTTGTTTCATGACCAAGCTTGACATTTGTTAAAAAACCATGTTTATATCATCTTTTTCATGCTTAAAAATCAATTAGGAACCATGTTTTGATATTTAACATTTTTTTTTGGTTTATGGTGAATGTTTTTAATGTTTGCAACTAAGACCAAGGGGTCAAATGAACACCACCTCATTTTCCATTTGGGCTTAAAAATGAACTCACCTTTCCAAGTTTTTGTATTTACTTAATTGTTTAAATTAATTCTTTATTTGGTAAAAAGAGGGGTGCCACGTGTATGCTCTTCCATTTATCCCCTTTAGGGAACCCTTGGAATCAAAACCACCATTCCAATTGTAAGTAGCCTAGTCCAAGACTTAGAAATAATTTCATCTAAAGTGTTCCCCAAAAACTTGTTAAAGTTTAAGTGATCTTGAAAATAGCCCTAAAGTCTTCTACTTTCATGCTTTCTTTATTTTTATGCAAACTTGGCTTGCGAGGGGGATGTCATTACCTCCTATGAGTTATTTAGGGGAGCTTTGACTTGGGGTTTCACCTCCTATAATTGAATTCATTTGGATCCTAATTGGATTTTCACATGGGATATATTTGTATTTGGCTATCACACTACACTGAGTGAACAATAGGATGTAGAGGTTTTAAAAAAGACTAGACCTTTTTACAACTAGCTAATGCCATGATCACCCACTTTTCATGAGTATATTCTTCATCATTTGACATGAAAATCATTCTGTAATTTATTCCCCTAGAATGATAAAAAACTTGCTAGTTTAGTAGACCCCACTTTACCATACCTTGTTAGTTTAGACTTAAGATGTTTGTTTTTTGTCATTAGCTTACTTGGTCTTGATTTGTGTCTAAAACTTCTTGTTAACTCATTAAACTTAACCAAAACACATTTTCCTCAATTTTCTTAAGCAAGGGAGGCATTACATTGTCCAATTGGAAAATTCATCTTTTCCTTGTTCAAATTATTATAAAAAACTTTGTGTCATATCATCCATTTTGGTGTAGTCATGTTGCCTAATTGAGTTTAGATCTTTCACCCAATTTATTTAAATTCTTCATTTAAGATCCACATTTGAAATTAAACCTTTCTAAATTCTAAGGATTTGTGTGTCAGATTGGGTTCACCATTTGCACACTAGAATTGTTCTAACTTGGTTTCAATTTTACATTTGGATTGAAGGTCATTTATTAAGACTCAAAATCACATTATCATCTTGGTGAACTTAAGTCATCTTACGTATCGCTCATGTTTTGAGTCCTAGAACATATTTTATCCTAATGGAATCATGTGGTGATGTTGTGCTACCTATTTGGTCATAGATTTATACTTAGATATTCATGTATGTTTTTACATCTTGAGTTGATTAGTCCATTTATTCTTCTTCATAATTTAGAGAGTTTTCCTCTAAACTTCTAGGGTTAACTTGTCAAAGTTAAAACTAGCTTTTACAATATGGGTGTATCATAAAGATCTAGGTTTAGGTGTACTAGTTTTGACCTTAGGTCTTTGACTTACCTTACCGTGTTATAATTTATATGATTTCAAGCTTACCAAAGGTTGAGTAAGCCCATGAACAAAATATTCTAAATTGTGCATGTTTTCAAACCACCCTCCCTTATAGTCTCATTGGTACCTTGGTTATTTGTTTAAAAGAGAGCCAAAGCATACTTTGTCTGGTTGCTAAGCATCAGTCCAAAGTTAGTTAAACACACAAAACAACTCTTTTAGACATGACTCAAAGGTTCACTCATAGTGGGGCTCTTATGGACTTAGTTATGAAGATGAGAAGTTTTATGATGGTCAAGATAACCTCATTGTTTTTTATGATATCCCCAAAATAGTAGGATCTTAAGATGATTACAATGAATATCGACCTCAATAATATCAAGATGAAGCCTTTCTTAGATTGATAGAATCAGGTGTTAGACTACCTTCTAACTTTCCTACATAACAATTGCATACCTTAGTTAGGGAAGGAGAAAAATGATGAAAATAGCAAGCTTTTGCATGAATAGATATACCTTCTGCTTCTAACAAAGGAAAATAAATACAAACAAAGTCAAAACCCACAAATCTAGATCTTCTAGCTAAAATCAAGATAATAAGTCAATGATATGTAGATCAACTTGTTGCAAACTTAACGGACTCCCTAGTTGCCACTTTAATTCATAATGATGCTTCAAAAGAACAAGGAATTGTGGTTGAAAGTATATAATAAATATTAGATGAGGACATTACCATAGTGGATCAAGGTAATATAAATCAATAGTTAAAGTCACAAGAGACCTTACAAAATGTTCCATTTGACACAAAACATACATTCTTAAATCATGAAGAACCTCTTATTATTTTATAAACTCAAAAACACAAACTCAAGACAATTTGGCTAGTTCTTTTCAACCAACACAAAAATTGGTAAATAAACATAGAAATTTCCAAAATCAACAAAGTACAAAATAGCCAAATTTAGGGAATGTTTTACAATTGAAGAATAAATAACCTATATTATCAACTCAAGGAGAAAATCAAAACCAAGTCATGGATCAAAAGGTATACACTCCATTTAGATCTACACAAAACTAGGGGCACATTCCACCCCAATAGCAACAAAAAAACTAGGGGAACATTCCACCCCAACAACAATGAAACTAGGGGCACATTCCACCCCACCAATAATGAAACTAGGGGCACATTCCACCCCAACAAAATCTTATTCAATCCACAAATGCACCAAACATGAAAGAATGGAATTCTATGAAGGAAAATTTTTAAATATTGGAGATGAATAATAGAGTTAAAAAGTACAAATTTGATGAGATATGCCCATATCCATTTGATTTATCTATTCTCCAAAACTCCCTTCCACCTCATTTTAAGGCACCTAAATTTGGCAACTACAAAGTAAAAAGGAGATCCATGTGAACACATACAAACATTATTCATCTTATTTCAAGAGGTTACTTATAGTAGCGAGTACTTACTATGACTTTTTACACAAAGTTTAGTGGGACAAACTCTTGATTGGCTATTTAAACTACCCAAAGGATCAACTACAAATTGGAATGACTTATCAAAAAAGTTTGTTAACCATTTCTCATATAACATAGAACATGAATTAACTATTGTTGACTTATGCAAATGAAAGAAACATGATGGTGAAAGTTTTTCTGCATATCTGTAAAGGTAGAGAGCATTGGTAGGCCACTTTCAACATAATTTTCTAGACAAATAGTTGGCTGATATCTTTACATATAATTTACAGCCTGAAGTTGTTCATAATCTATGGTTAGCTTGTGCTAACTCATTTGAAGAAATTATTGAAAAAGGAGTACAAATTGAGAAGGCTATTATTATTAAGGGCCTTGTTAAGATTTTTGTGCATATTCAAGTGTCTAATCAGACTAAGTCACTAATTCAAATAGTTATGTAGGATAATCCTTAAGGCTTTAAAAAAATAATAACATGGTTGGAAATGGGGTGACTGAAACAAGACATGTACAAATGGTACATGTTATGCCTCCTCCAAATGTACAAATAACTCCCCCAAATCCACTACCTACTTTGTAGAGACAACCTCCATGAAGGACATTTCATGACAATTTAAGAGTCTTTAGCAAGTTAGGAGAATTGGTTGAAATAGTATTACAAAATCTCATTATAACTAATTTAATTTTATGTCCATTATCATATCCATTTCCTCGAGATCAACCAAACCCATATTGGTTCAGAGAGAATAAATGGTGTAAATTTCATAATGTTGATAGTCACGATGCATATAATTGTATTCAATTATGACATATTATTGAGGAATTTATTAAAAGTGGTGAATTAGAAATTAATTTGGCCCCTAATCATGAAAAAAATCAAGATATGGGAATCTATAAAGACCCCTTTCTTTGGCATGATCCACCACCACCAAGAAACAATCAAAATGGTCACAATCAAGGACAGAGGTAGAATCAAAACTAACAACAAGGTCAAAATCATAATGAGCATAATCGAGATCATAATGCCCATACTAATAATGTGGCTTATAATAACATAGCTTATGACTATAATAATATTGTGGGATGAATTTATACAACCCACGTTTCCACTGTTACTATAAAACCACATGGCCAATCTCATGTTCCTTGCAACATGGGACCCATCATTATAGGGTCAGCACCCTCTCCCCCTAGTAATACCATGTTAGGTTTGCATCATCATGTTGTTACTCCATTTACATGGGCTACTAATCTTAAACAACACCTTTCTTCTAATTATAAAGGCTCCTCATTGACCCAAAATTGTATTAATATAGTTAGTCAATTGTGAGTCACCATCCAAGGCCCTTTGCCTTCCTCTTCTAATTATAATAACTCCTTGCCACCTCTAGGTTGTGTAGTCACAACTAGATGCCCATGAGTTACTATCCAGGGATATTCACCCACTTCTTCCATAAAAACCAATGACAACATTATGCCAATGGTTCTAAAGCTGAATATTATCCCAAAAAAGACTAAAATCATTCAATCCAAAATTTAAAGGCCTTATAGTCTGATGGATGAATTAGATAAAACCCATGCATAAATTTCCATGTTAGAACTCTTGCGGACATCTAATGTCCATAGAACCATCTTCAACAAAAAAATTCAAGAGTCTATTGTGACTAATGATATAAACCTTGATTAGTTCTAGAACCTAGCTAGACACTTATATTTATTTCATCAAATCATATTTGATCAAAAAGACATGCCCACCCTTGACCCAAACCACAATAACCCACTATAAATTGATATAATCATTGCAGATTAGAAGATCAAGCAGGTTCTTATAGATAATGGTTCAGGGCTAAACATCATATCTCTTAAATTGGTATGATGATTGGGCTAAATGGATAAAGACATTTATTTAGAAACTATTACAATCAAGGCTTATGACACTGTTGAGAGGGAGTCATTTGGTACAGTTTGGTTTTTAGTCATGGTTGCGTCTATTTCTCATCACATATTATTCCATATTATGGATATTGAGCATATTTATAAGATACTTCTTAGTCATCCTTAGATCCATGAAATACATGCAGTTCCATCTACTCTTTACTAATGCCTTATGTTTCCCCATGATGGGATCAAGGTTATTATTCCCACTGATCAACAACCATATCAATACTAAAAACATCTTGAAGTAGAGTTTCATAATTATAACTATTGCCTAGGTTCTAAATTTATTATAAAGAAGAACAAAACCATCATCTCTCATCCATCTCCATCTAATTATATAGACCTTGGTGATCTAGCCTCCACTTTGACTAATCCATTTCTTGTAGCTTTGGCCAAGTAGGTTATTATTAAAGACGTAGGAATTTCCATGTACTATCTGAAGGGTGTCCTCCGTATTGTGAAATATACTAAAATCCCTTAAAAAATTTGGTAAGCCTAAAACTTCCCAAACTCCTAACAAACCTAATCAGATTTGGCAACCAAAGAAGAAACAACTAAAACCTCATATGGTTTTTGTACCTATAATTGCACCAAAGAAAGATTGAGAAGATTTTACCAAGGGAGATTGGTTATGTTCTAAAGGCCTTATTAATTTTTTTCAAAATCCAAAGTATCCTATCCCTAATAGAATAATGGATCATCTTGACTATACAGGGAAAGGCCTTAGTCCATAGGCACAAGCAATTTTAGAACCCTTATCATCTAGAGTTATCAATTAGAATCATGGTCTTAGATTTAAACCACCAGAGGATGACCTCATCATATTCGATAGTGACTCTTTCAAAGTGACTACTAATGAGACTCCTAGCAGTGACATATTGTCCCATTATAGCCTTTTTAATGAGCTTGATGACTCAGGTTTATTTGATTCAAATGCCATATTGACCATGATGCTTATTAGAGCTTCTTGTCTGGAAGTAAAAACCCATGCTAGTGGTGATTACCTTCCTAAAGTAGGGCATTATATCTTTACCATTGGCACTTCCCATCCTGAAGTAAATCCTCACTATAACCTATGCTTTTGCCATCATAAACTCATAGATTGGGATCAACAAAATTGGGTCATATGCCTCGATGACTTATAAAATGAAGAATTAATTACAGAATACGTGGGCCTATGAGATGCATTCCCCATTGGTGATCATAAGTAGGGTTTTGATTTTTCATTAGATCCTTCTACCTACTTTAGAGAGTAGGCAAACTTTCTTGGTCATAATAAAGAATAAACATCAATATATTTAGGTGAAAACCTCTTTGAGGAACTTGTAAATCAAGGAAAAAGTAAAGAAAAAGACAAGCCTTTGAGTGAAAACCTATTTTAGGCACTCCTAGGAGGGAAAGTTTTCTCATCCCATCAGGATGTAAAAAGTCCATCTAGCCCAAGTTCCATAGCTAGTAAAAACATCTCTTCAGAACAACATTAAATATTTGAGCATCTTGATGTTGATATTTTAGAGGTTTTTACCAATTGGCCTTTACCTGAGAAGGCAGATTTTGATTCTTCATATTATCTAGATCTTTGGGAGGAGCAACAAGAAGATATAACAAAGGAAAGTGATCATGACTGTACATCACCTACAATTCTAGAAGATAGATCCACACTCCATATGGAGAGCACAATAAAAGTGAATTTGGGAACCCATGAGGATCCCAAAATTATTTATCTTGGAGATTACCTTACTGAAGTAGAATGTGAACATATTATATCCATTCTTAAGGATTATATAGACATCTTTTCATGGGCATACTCTGACATGCTAGGCTTAGACCCAAATTTAGTTGTGCATCATCTTGTTGTTCACCCTGGTGCTAAACCAATCAAGCAAAAATTAAGAAAGATGCATCCATGCATCGCCCTTTTAATTAAGACCAAGTTGGAAAAGTTGTTAGGACCCAATTTTATCATACCACTGGACTGCTCTAAATGGGTTTTTGACATAGTATCGATGAGTAAAAAGACCCCAGGCATACATATTTGTACTAATTTTTGTGATATCAACAAAGCATGCCCCAAAGATGATTTTACTCTACCGAACATCGACATGATCGTCAACACAAATGATAGGTATAAGATGTTATCCCTAATGGATGGATTTTATAATTATAATCAGATCAAGATAGCCCCTAAAAATTAGCATAAGAATGCATTCACCACTCTGTGGGGGACATTATATAAATAAGTCATGCCATTTGGTTTGAAGAATGTTGGAGCCACATATCAGCATGTAATGACTATCATTTTCCATGACATGATGCATGACATTGTCAAGGACTATGTTGATGATATACTAGAGAAATAAGGAACAAGAGTTGGACATCCTACCATTCTACAAAGAATATTTGAGAGGCTTCATGCATATATAGTTTGCTTGAATCCTAAGAAATGTGTCTTTAGAGTCACATCAAGAAAATTTCTAGGGCTCATTGTATCAAAATGAGGGATCAAATTTAACCCTACAAAAGTCAATGTTATTTTGGAAATGCCTCCACCAAACAGTCTTAAATAGTTGCAAGGTCTATAAGGAAAGATCCAGTTTATACATTGGTTCATTTCTCAGTTGATAGATAAGTGCCACCCATTTACCCATCTCTTAAGAAAAGGGGTAACATTTTAGTGGGATGAAGATTTTTGATAGCATTTGTAAAGCTTAAAACATACTTGGCCAATCCACCAGTTTTATGACCTCCAACCTAAGGAAAGACACTACTTTATATATCATCCATGGAACATGCACTGGGGGCACTTTTAGCTCAACATTATGATCATGGTAAGGAACACGTTGTTTATTATTTAAGCCACATATTGGTAGCCTATTAACATAATTATATGCCTATTGAGAAGACATGTTTAGTTATGGTGTTCTCCACTCAAAAAGTATAACATTATATGCTAAATAGCAAAACTATTATTATCACCAAGGTAGATCCTCTCAAGTTCCTCTTATCTAAAGTAACTCTTCAAGGATGCATGGATAAATGGATTATTCTTCTCAGTGAGTTTGATATTGAGTACCTAAATCAAAAGGAAATCAAAGGAAAATTCTTACTAATCAACTTGTAGAATATCCTATTATGGCCACTCAACCTCTCAATTTTGACCTTCTAGATGATTCTATCATGACGATAGTTTAAACATGACAAGAACCTAAATAGTGGACACTCTATTTTGATAGATCCTTCACATATCAAGGGTCTGGAGCTAGCCTATTATTGATCATGCCATAGGGGGATTTGATCCCCAAAGCATTCCATATATAATTTCAATATACAAATAATATGGCCGAATATGAGGCATTGGTTGTAGGGCTCTGTCTTTTTATATAGTGGGATATTTAAAGCTTAAATGTATATGGAGATTCATAGATAATTATAAATCAAAAAACTAACTAGTATTAAATAAGGGATGATAAGCTTGTTCTTTACAAGCAAATTGTTGATAAAATCAAAACACATTTTAAATCTCTGTAGTTTGAGCAAGTTTTACAAGTCAACAAATGATTTGCCGATGTCATGGAAATAATTTTCTCCATGTTTAAAATGCATGATAGTGCTAAAAAGTATCATTTTTTGATTGAAAATCTTCTTCAGCTGGCACATATTCTATCAGATTCAAAGAGGATATACATTGTTGCTAATCCTAATCCCTCACCTGAGCTACCATGGTACCAAGATTGTTATAACTATTTCCATAGTCATTTATTTACCACTAACATTTCCAACAACCAATAAAAACTATTCCTTCATCACTTAACATGTTATATCCTCCTTGGAAACATGCTTTATCATAAAGGCTATGATGGAACACTTCTTCGTTATTTATCTTTAGAATGTGTGGGGACCATACCAATGGTGTAGTAATAACCAAGAAACTCCTCAGAATGGGCTATTATTGTCCCAAAATGGAGATAGATGCTTGTAATTATGTAAATAAGTGTGCTCCTTGTCACAATCATGGTAACTTGATACATGCACCTTCCTTACCATTACAACCGATTACAACACCATGGCCATTCTCAACATGGGGTCTTGATCTCATTAGGAAAATTAACTTGACATCTTCAAATGGCCATAAGCACATTTTAACTACAATTGAGTACTTTACCAAGTAGATTGAGGCCTTTCCTCTCACTTACGTTACCAAGAAACAAATAGCCAAATTTATTCATTACCATATCATTTGTTTATATGGCATCCCATCCTATATTATATTTGAGAATGGTGGAGCTTTTGTGAACCAAGATGTGAAATATCATTGTGCAGAATTCAAGATCAAGTATAATAAACCCACTCCATATAACCCATAAGGCAATGGACAAGTTGAGGCATCAAATAAAACCATTCTAGCCATCTTTAAAAAGATTGTCAATGATGTTGGCCATAATTGGCACTTGCAACACTTTTCTACCCTTTGGGCTTATTGAACCAATCATCATACCCAAACTAGAGCTACTCCATACTCCCTTGTTTTTGGAACTAAAGCTATCATCTTGATTGAGATTGAGATCCCATCATTAATAATATCACTGGAACACATTGAAGATAATGAAGACTATAGAGCCTCATGACTACACAAACTAGAGCTTCTTGATGGTAAGTGTTTGGATGCCCTAGAAAACTTGTAGGCCTATTAGAATAGATTGTGGAGGACCTACAAAAAATGTATTCTCCCTCAATAATTTGAGATTGGTGACTTAGTTTTCAAATAGAACTATAAGAATATGAATGTTAAACCTAAAAATAAAGGCATGTTTTAGCCTAATTGGTTAGGACCATATATTGTCACAATAAACTATGGATCAAGAGCATATTAATTGGCTAAACCTAATGGTGAAATTTTTTTAGAGCCCATGAACATCATAAACCTTAAGAGGTTCTATGCATGAATAACTTTGAACCATTGTCTAAAAGACCCCTAACTTGGGGACAACTTGTGCTAACATAATTTTATCATACCCTTTTATCTTACCTTGAATGAATTTTATACTACCCTGGTCTACTTTTCATGATTCCAGATAGTAAAGGATTTGAATCCTTGGCACTTTGAACATATTATTCATCCCATTCTAGATTACTCTCTTCGAAAAACATCTTCTTTGTTATGTCTAAGGCATGTTATAAGCTTGAATGCTTTTTATCCCTTGACCAATTATGATCTCGATTATGTCTCATGAACATTATGAACATCCTTAATAATATTTCTATAAATTAGTTTAACTAGGATAGTATTGTGCAGTTTTAGACAATTGAACAAAATCATCTTCTCAATTCTAGACCATTGCTACATTATTACAGATAGGTGAATACTGATACTTCTTTTTTACTTTAGGTTACACATTATTCTATATCACATTTTTTATCTTTATTATTTTATCAAAGATTACTCACTCTCACCAATTTATGAGCATGGGCCATAACAATTGGATTAGTTGTCTTATTTGAACCTCTACTCTTAAGACGTACATCTCCTCAACTAGATGGTCCCACCTTGTTTATATTTTATCCTAAAAACACCAAAAACATTAGAAATACTTTGAAAATACCAAAAACATTAGAACATGATCCATAAAAGAACAAAAACATTATCTCATGCTTATATACATTTTTACATTCCCATTCCACCATGCTATGATCTTGCCATTTCATAAGCATAGAAACACCAGTTAATTTCATCTTATCACACACATTTTCCATTTTGTAAGATCATTCTTTGTCATCTCGTCAGCTTTTTATTTGCCACACCATTCTCATTTATTTGTTGTATCTTCCATTTCTTCTATAACACTATTCATGTTGGTCTAATAATAATTTTTTTCTATCCCATTTCATGGGAGAACTACATTTGCCCTAAAGTTCATGTTGGAACATGCATCCATGGAACTATGTAGACAACATCCACTTGTCTTATACATCTGAGTCAGATCGGTCAACCCCTTCCCTTTTTTTTCTTCCCTCATTTCTTCTATAATTATTCCTCTTGAATTAGGTAACAATTGTTGTGTCATTATTATTTGCTATGATGTGGTGGAAAGTAACACCTATACCACACATGCATGAACATTTGTCTTTAAACTGTAATAAATTGGTTATTGTTTGTGTGTTTATTTGAGTTATCTTGATGTTTTGTTGTGTTTTCTTGGTGTTTTGTTATAATTTCTCACCTCTCCTTTTATTTTTTCTCCTTTTTATTGATTCTTGTCTCATTTTGGTCTTGTATTTCCTTGATTTTTTTGCTTATCTCTTTTGTGTTTTAGAACATCTTGATGATTCACATGGATCTTGATTGTTTATATCTTGATCCTATGTTATTACATTATTCTTGGACTCTATTTTGTTTATTTTATTGTCATTGGTGTCTTTATTTTTTGTTTGATTTTCTTTTCTCTCGTGTTGAAGAATGCCTTGATGGTCCACATAGATCTTGATTATTCTATCATGGTCTCATGTTGTTAAGACATTCTTGAATTTTATTTTTAAACATTTTTGTTCATACTTAAGATCATATCTTGATTTCAAGTTAGGTTCATTTATGTTTATCTTTTTCTTTGTCTTTGATTTTTTGTTTAAATGTAAATCACTGTAAATATGGGTTTGGTCATTATTTCACCATTATCCTTAGTTATAGATATTCACATTTGAACTGGCTCAATGTAATTGGAATCTTATGTCATTATAAGTTATTCATACTTATGATTCCTAATTTATTTTTCTATAGCAAGAAATTTGTGCTCAGGTCTCAAAGTCTTAATGTCAACATCAGATCTAATGAACAATTCTCAAGAACACTTTGCAAAACCTAGGCTCATGATATGGAATTAGGTTTCTTGGTAACATGCATTATAAGATTCTTTGTCTATACTTAGATGTGCATATTTTTACATACATTATAAGTATAATCAAATTATTTTTCCAGTTTCATCATTCCTCATTCCATTCTCTCCAAAACTTGAGTGAATTACATTGGCCTGAAGTTCACATTGGAATATGAGTCCATGGAACTATGTAAATAGTTCTCAATTTCTATTGAGGTTAGCTCAGCTATCTCCATTATTATTTTCATATATATCATCACTGTGTGCATTCTCATATGATTGGCTTTATATGTCTTTCTAATCCATTACACCATCACATATACGTTTTCATCCGCTCACTTTAATCTATCTTTTTGGTTATATCCTTGAGCTATTTTACTTGCCAATTGCCCATGCTGGGGTACAACATTTGAACAATATATAAATCAAATCAGATCTATAGGGATAAATAATTATTTATTCTTTATCCATGAACAAGATTCAACCTACTAGGGCAAAACTATTTAATCATGATGACATTTTCTCTACTGGAGTATTTATTATATTCTCTTTAGAGACCCTGTTCTAGTGGTGCTTCCCTTCCTGAAGTAGAACGTTCTCTCTTTTCCTCTAATTCTAATCTCTCCATATTAAATCCCATGATGGTATTATTTTAGTGTGTAACTTGCCT
>JARHVA010000743.1:4052500-4062500 GCA_037957365.1 Torreya grandis | reverse complement strand
TCTATTTTTATATTAATTTTATTCCAATTAGAAGTAATAAAAAACCTATCTAGTTGCTCCAAAATATTTTCCTTACCCATACACCTATTATTCTAGATATACCAGCGTGAGTTAGGTAAAACATATTCTAGATATTTTAGATCAATGAACTTACCAAAATATTGTGTCACTTGAGAGTCTAAAACCAAACCTCTTTTCTTATCCTTTGTACTCAAAATGGCATTATAATCATCACCTAACATAAAATTTTCCATACAAAAGTCCTTGAGATAGGATGAAATATTTGCCCGTAAGGCATATTTAAGCAAAACTCTTTGAGGTGCATAGATGTTGACCAGCAAAAATTGCATATGACAATTAAAGCTTGAGATTTTTCCCACTTGCCAATTTTGCCTGGATGCCAACAGTTCTAATTTAAAAGAAAATAGTGACCAAATAACATCCAAACCCCTAGATGCTCCTACTACCTCAGCAAAAACACCATTCTAATAAAGCCCAAAAGAAATAAAAAACTTTTTGCTTCATCCTTATTTCCTTTGGTTTCTTTTAGTAATAAAATATCTATTTTTCCAAAATTGATTAGATGTTGTAACAAGCATGTTTATTTAAGGGCATTTATATCCCTAACATTCCAAGAAATTATCTTCATAACTCTTAAGGAGGGAATTCTACCCCGTGCATTACAACATCCACAAATTTCTCTAGAGTGCCTTGTCTTCTTATTAAAATTTCACCTTCAGTGTGATCTTTTTTATTTTTTCTACCTTGGCCGTTCTTGGGACCCCGGTTTGGATTCAAAATATTAATTTGAGATTGAGAGATGGATATAATTTCTTTTGAATTTAGATCCCCTTTAGATTTTTCTTTTGATTCTGCATCATCATCTGAATCCTTATCTAAACTAATAATATCCTGAGCCTCTACGTCTGAAATACTCAATACCTTGTTATTATCAAAATTCATCTAGATTTTAGGATTAATATTTTTATCTTATTGGAGGAGACATATAAGGTATTATAATCAATGTTATTTGAGTCATTCTTTTAGAAGCTCACTTTGACACTTATTATCCTTTTGTATACTTTTTAAAGCATTAATTGTAGATGTATGTTGCTTGTGAGGTACATGATAGATATATGAAGATACATTGTTGACACTAACATATTATATATTATTTTTGATATTAAATTATAATTATGATTTGAATTATTTAGTTTTGAATATCTACTATTGATTATGACATAGTGATGATTTGATTTTTAAGAAATTCACTAGCACAAACCTTATGGATATCTAATTGAATATGTAAAAAATCAAGATGAAGTGGAGGTATAAGCTCTTCCTTTAGATTAATTTATTCATTGGTTGTACATGAGATACTTATTTTTTATCAATAACATTTAGAGAATTGTAACTAGTAAGGGATGCATTTCCATCATGTGTTAACTCTATGCTAATATTTTGACATTTTGGCACAATATTAACAGCATGGGAAGAAAATAATGAGGAAGAAATAGATGGAACATTATAATTTTTATGAGAAGTAATGACATGGCTTTTAATTAAATCTTGTGATGCACTAATGGATGATAAAGGAAGTTGATTGACATTGGATTAAAAAAAGGGAGAACTTTGACATGTAGGCTCAATATCCATCATTATAAAGGGGCAACATTAGAAACAAATTCATGATAAGGATAGTAGAACATGGATTCATGATAGTAATACTGGAAAAGGATGATAATCACTTAGTTAAGGTTTTAACCTTTGAATATAGAAACAAGTAGGTATCACATTTGGGTGAAGATCATGGACATGGTAAGTTGATTATTAATGGCATTAAAACACTAATATAGTAGATCTAGTTAATTATAGTGGATGATGAATGAAAGATAACTACTAGATTGGTGAAGGTGGTGTATCCATAGGTGGAATGTTTAGGGGTTATGGATGCATCAATGGTCACATACAATAGACCTAAGTATGTAGGGTCATGGTATAAGATCTTAAACTATAATTTTGAGGGGATTAGGGGCCATGACATTAGATTGGATTAAAAATAAATCAAGAATTATAAAAAATTGAATGAAGGTAGGGGAGGCCGAGCAGTCAACCTCTTATATATAAGTTTTTTCTAGAAAGAGGAAGGAGAAGGATTTAGAACCATCCAAATAAAACCCCTAAATCATTTTTAAAGGGGATCAATTATAATAAATTCTTATTCATGAACAATGTTTGTCAAAATATTGTATGATTTTCCATTTTTTTAATTTATGGTCATCTCTCCCTAATCTTAATAAATGGAATATGGAGAAATGATAACATCTTTGGATATAGATCAAAGAATTATGATTTTTAAGCCATGGTTTCCTTATTTAAACCCTATCACTAAGGATTTTAATAGCATACCTATCTAGGTATGGATATCTCACTTACCATTACAATTTTGGAAAGATTTTTGGTTCATATAAGTGGGAAATTCTTTAGGTGAAATTTTGTTAGTGCATTTTTTATTCATCTTATTTATGATCATATGCCAGTAAAGTGTTATTGTAACTAGATAGTGGCTCAAATAAAATAATTCAAGCATAAATTAAAGGTCATATTTGTTAATGTTAGTTTTTTGACACCACTATTCTTCTATGGATAAATGACTCTTTTGATATATTTGATTAGGTGACTAGTGGAGTCCTTTATATCCCTTCTAGTATGTGTGGCATAACTACTTGGTGTAGAAGTGATGTTGGGGGATTTTGTATTGGTGAATAACCAATTAACTTCAAGGAAATAAGGTTAAAAAAAAATTATGCTTAAATGATAATGACATATCCTCATTCAGTAATTATATTATGTTAGAATAGAAACTTTAGCTACTATTTTAAGATGAAATCTAAGTCTCTAGACCCTAGAACATTACACAAATTCATATACTATAATAAATTTTTAATATCTCCTTATGGTGTGAGTAAATAGCATAGGTGATCATATTTATGAGAAAGAAATGACTTAGACCATTTTTGAGTTCTAAGCTTACCATGTTACACTAGTAGAGACAATACATTGTCGTTGGTGAAACAAAGACAAGTAAAAGTAAAAAATAAGATATAAAAATATTAATTTATTATAATTAAATTATTATATATGAAGTTTTTTGTAACAAGTCTTTAACTAGTGAATGTATAAGACAAGAATTAGTAATTTGATTTGATTTGGGTTAGAGGTAAACTATTTTTCTACATAGGATAGCTAGGAGTATGTAAAAATACAATTTCCAAACCTTCACATCATAAAGTCAAGGATTAAATATGGATAAAATTTAAATACAAATGTTGAAACTCATAAATGTCATTCCTACATGCACTAAGACCATTATATTATACATGGATATCAAATTTACAATGATGTCAGTCCACAACACATAAATACTACTCTACATCAAATAAATACCATTATATAGTGCATAGATGCACTATAGAGTACATAAATGCTTGAATATGATATATTTCACTCTATATCACAAAAACACCACCATAATTATAAAATAAATCATGATATAGTACACAAATGACACTCTTTCATAGATGACACTCTACAACACATAAACACCACTATAGAGTGAACATATGCCATTATATAGTACATAAATGTTACTCTTGCATAGATGCTACTCAATAGCACATAGATGCCAATATGGAATTGACATACCCAAATAGATTATATATATGACACAATTTCACATATGCCACTCTAAAATCAATAGACACCACTATATAGTGCATAAAAAATGTTCCCGAGGATGGAAATACCACTACACAAAATGTAGACACTAATATGTATAAATTGGAAAAATAAGTTGGAAAAATTTGACTCAAATTTGATAGTAATATGATTATAATAAATATTGATTTGATAGTGCACTTCAAGACAAAGGAGAAATGTAAAATAATATGGGGTTTTCCCCATTGTGTGTGCCAAGAATGTAATAATGAAACAACTAGAGATATTCAATATAAACCAAAATAAATATCAAATTCAAAATATAAATTTAGTATAAATACATATTATTAAGTTATAAATAATATTATACCTCCACATATGATCAAGACATATTTCTTGTATGTCTTTTCTTAATTTGAGTGTAAGTTTTCAATGTATTTTGCATAATATTTCAGCATCATGTTCTTATGATTTTTTATTGATTGATTAGATGACAAGGTTATTTTAATGTCTTCTTATCACAATGGGCATTATCTCTTTAGACTGTTAAATCTTTTTAAAATTAAGGAGAGAGGCTTAATTTATATATCCTAGATGGGTAAAATGGACAATTATATATGATTAAATTTTGATGGCTAAGAAAATGTTTTAATTAAATGATGGGGGTTGGATAATTGAATAATAGAGGTTGGAGAAGTATGGGTTTGCTTTGATGAAGAAATGGCATGAATAATTTTAGTTTTGAATTGGGATTTCATCATTTGATTTAAGATTGATGATTTGATTTATTTGTTTTATGTTATTTGGAAGAATGTGAGTATTGATTTTATTATTGTGGACTAATTACATAAGTAATAAATATTAATTAGATAATTAATCAAGGGATAATGTTAGTTTGATTGGGTCACATTATGATCATATTACAATAGTGTGATTAATTTATTAGTGGCAATGGTGTGATGTAGATGGATTTTCTAGGGATGTGTTTAAGATAAGATTAGAGATGCTAAGGGATTATTAGGGATAATTATGGAAGAATAGAGGTAATTAAGGATAATTAGTTATGATTAGGTATGATTAAAGGTGATCAAGGATAACTAGGGATGAATAAGCATACTTATGTATAATTAGGGATAGTTAAGGATGATTATGGATGATTAGGGGTGATTAAGGATGATTAAGAATGATGATGGATTAGATGTTAATAGAATAGTGATGAAACTAGGTTGTGTAACTAAGGTGTATACATCAGGATATAATAAAAACACTTGATAACTAGATCACTTAGATCCAAAATAAATATATAATTCTAGGTAATAAAATATAGTAAATAAAAAAAGACCCAAGTTTGATTATGTTTATCACTTTTGGACACTAAATCAATCATCTAAATAAATAAAATTTTGAATATGATTAAATGGCTAAGCTGCATATTAAAACCAAATTCACTCATAAAAATACTCTATCTATTAGGAATATTTATAGGCATTGAAAAAATCTATCTTTATAAATAAAAATCAAATATGTTCATTAAAGTTTTCCATAAAATACGTAGATATTTAGGCATAATAATAAAAACCTAAAATGTAAATAAAAATTAATTTTTATCATTAATTTTTTTCATAAAAAAAATGTCTTTACATAACCATAATTGTCTTAGATATAGAATAAAATTATCATTGAATATTTCTATCAAATAAAAAGAGATCTACAGGCATAAACTAAAAATTCCCTTTTTTATTATAAAATTCAATTTTAATTAATAATTAATCCATCATATAATCAAAATTTCAAATGATGTAAATAAATTATTTTGATAAGTTTTAGTTATACCTATTTATTCATGGAATCATGAAAGCGATTACATGCATTAAATTTCTGAAGTTTGAACCTGAAGGAATGATCATAGGCTATTACTAGATTTTAATTCTTAGGAAAGTGAAAAGATAATAATAAAATTAATATTAAGAGGGGAATGATACCCTATAAATGCCTTCTCCCTCCTCAACCATGGTGTTTTTACTTAGTCTACCCCATAATTCCCTCCTATGGTGTGACCTTTCTTCATATACATTATCTAGTCTTTATTTTTACATTCTTTTATTCTTATTTGATATTTATTTACCACATGGGATAGGAAATCACATATCCTATGATCTATAAAAAAAATTTCATATTAAAAGGTGAAGTATATAACTAAAAACATTTTTCTTCAAGCCCAGTTCCCCACCGCCCCCGACCACCAACCTACCCCTGACCCAAGGTCAACATGGGTTGGGAGGGAATATTTCAATGCTCCATAAAAGTATGAGTAAAACATTTAAATTCCAAGTCCTAATGTTTTTTTAATTTTTTTAAATACCTATGTTGGAGTTACCCTTGACATGTGTGTTTTTCCTTTCATCGTTATTGTTATTTTAATATTAAAATGATTTCACTTATGACATGATCCAAATCCAATGATCCTTTTTTCATAATGAGGTAATATTTATTTATAATCATGCTAAGGTAAAGGTCCATTTTCAAAGTCAAGATCACTGAGCATCATTAGGACAAGAATAAAAAAGGACCCTTTAATCATTATAATCAAAACATAGTCTTTGATGCCACATTTTTCATGGTTATTATCACCCTTAGATGATATTAGAGACATGTGATACGCTTATATGGAAATGCTACTTTCAAGATCATTCTATGTGATAAACCACACTCTTATAGTTGTAATTTTGCCATGCATCTTAGGTCTAATAGTGTGCTAACACCGCATAAACAAGTAATAAGAATTAGAATTAGTAGTTATTAGTATTCATATGATCAACATATAATACATGTGAGTATGATTCAATCCATCTAATGAGATTATCTAATTGGGACCAAGACCATTTTAGAAAAGGATAAGAACATAAATAAGATGGTATTATGTAATTGTATAAGTAATAATTGAAAAACGTAAAGTTAGAAAATGAAAACATGTATAAAAAGGATGTGTTAAAGAATAAATTTTAAAAAAATGATATGAATTTAAAGTGAATCTAATAATATAAATGTGGGTATTAGTATATATTTTATCATACTTAGACCTTTTAATTATTACAATTTATATAGATAATAATCAATGCACTAAGGTCAAGATTACAAACATGTTTGAACTTAGTGTACATATAATTATTCTTCCTAAATATCTTAGATATGACATCAACCATTTGAATAAGAATATTTTAGCTAAGATATCCATTGCATTCATTACATTAACTATAAATATTGGTTCTAAACAATGTAATGTTTTATTTAGTATTGATCAAACATTGCATCAATACAATGATATAATATGAATGCCATGCTTAATGGAAGTGAGAGTAACACTTGGTAAGAATCATAACTATGTTACATAGGATTATGATCAACTACTAGCATTCTAAGAGAAGAATTGTCTGTAAAAAAAGAACCAAAAGAGGAAAACGTTTTTCAATTAATATTCAAGTAAAGATATACAATTCAATAAAACTAGAGAATCATAGTATTAGTTAAAATTATCACATTGAATAGCAATATATATTTAATAAACCAATTAAAAAATATGCTACTATAGTTATATATCAAAACTAGAATGATACTCCTAACTTACAAGACAAACATCATAATCTACTTGATGAATACAATGCATATGATACATAGAATACATATAAACTCATCTTGATTAGATCTATGACTAGTAGGAACATGATTTATTATATATAACTTATTGATGTTGACTTTTATCTTGATTTATATTTTGCTTGACATACACATATGTACATGTATATATGCTCTTCCATTAATAATTATTCAAGATCTTACATTTTATTTAACTTGGACCTTGCATTTCTTATTTTTTATCTTAATCATACATTAGAAATATATATCCCATAATGCATCTTTTTAGAACCACCTTATTGAAATTGAAATTATATGTGGCATCCTCCAATCTCACTCCTATGCATAAACAATGTATACCTTTTATGGACGACATTAATTTTACGCAATGATATAAATTTATGTAAACATATTATATAATAATATAAAATCATTCTACTTCATTCCCATCAACCTCCATTCCATCTTAAGACATGATGGTGCAATTTCCATATATAGTGGTGCATGTTTCTTTTGTTTTTTCATCTAAAAAAATTTTCTATTATCATTTGGTGCACAATATTCCTTGAAACATGTTATGTATTATTATTTATTTTTAGCCTTACCACTTGGTTATACGTGATTCCATACATGTGAAAAATATTTTTGTATTATTTAAAAAATTAAAAAATTAAAAAAAATCATATTATAAGTGTAATATGTTTTACTAGTTACTACTTTGAGCTATATTATTTATCACATGTTTTGTAGATTACATATCTATTTCCATGCCACATGAATTTCATAGTATACATAAATGATTTGTAGGACATATAGGTTCACCAACATCCTTCATCCTTTATTACAGATAAAATTGAGATTTATAATTTTTAGTATTAGTTTATAAATTTATGCATTTAAATTAATTCTAATGTTAGTTTTACTTGTTCGTATTTTATAGCATGCCTACTTCATGTGGATCCCTAAAAGAGGATAATGTTATGAAAAGTTGACGTCCTTCCTCTATTTATAGGGGCTTCATAAGGAAGTATAATTTTTATTTTTATTTAATATAATTTAGAATTTTAATTATTTATATTATAATTTTTTTAATAAGTTTTGACAACAAATCCACTAGTAAGATGGATAATGTTTGACTAAATCAATGTCTTTTTTGTAATATTAAGGAGTTGAATTGAAGGTATAATTTTAATATAATTATTTTAAAGTATAAATATTTAATTTTTTTCTAACATTTTATGGTATTTCAAATCCACATAATGTGTGCCTCATGAGTTCCCTACATTAATTAATATGAAAGGCACATGATCCTCTCATCATCATGTTCCATAATCTCTAAAATGTGTGAATGCCCCCATATAGAATTTATAATGTCCTTTCACCCATTTATTGGGTGATAAATGGTATAGCCCTATCATGATCTTATGATTATCATCACTCTCATTTGAAAAAGTATGAGTAAAAACATTGAATGTTTATAAATATAAAATTAATGTTATATATGAATAATGACATGGAAATATTCAAAAATTCTTAAGACAAGTAACCATTAAAATTTGTATTGTTTATCTTTTAAATATAGTTACAATACATTTGGGATTATATTTTATTAATTTTAAATATTTTAAACAAATAAATTGAATGCATTGCAAAAAACTTTCTTTAATATGCTAATATTCCATAGAGAAAGCTTTCGATAGAGCATAAATAGTGACTCATCAAGGTAATTTAAAGTGAAGTGAACAAAACCTATTACAACCCAAAATTAGTTGGAGTCTTTTCAACAACTAAGATTAATAAGATAATGAGGCATATGATAATTTATATATATTAAAAAAAGTCATTTTTATATGATATATAAGAACAATAAAAATTTAGAGAGGAGAATACTCTGACCACTCAATGTGACTAATATCAAATATTTAAAGTTGTGTTATTATTGGCTTGAGTCTAATATAAATAAGGCTATCTCTTAGTTATCAAATTTATTGAGAGGTGAAAATTTATGAAAATTTTATATTGGATTATTTATATGCTTTGAAGTTATTTTTATTTTAAAAAGTTAGAATTAGTCAGGATTATTGGGACTCATCACATAAGTAGAGTGAGTAAAAAAGAACTACGTATAAATTTGAATGTTTTTAATAAGTTATTTTAGATAAATTTATTATGTTATTTTTAAAAAAATCCACTTTTTTATATTATTAATTTTTATTACAAGAGCAATGTTATGATTGAAGGGCCACCAAGAAAGTGAAAATATAATTTAAATATTAAAGATTAAACATTTAAAAAAATGAAAACAAAAAATGAGAGCATAGGGCAAGATCTATGTAAGTAAATAAATTAATATTTAATTTGTTATATAGTTTTCAATTTTAATTAATTATGTAAATTGTAACCTTATGTACTTACATTACAATTAAGATATGTCTAATTTTCTTATGTATAAATATTTTATCTATAATTTATAGCTTGATATTGAGGAGGATCCATATTACATCGATTGCATCCATGAGGATTTTGAGTAACAGGGTGCCTCATTACATGTTCCTTGTTTATGACGTCTATATAAAAAATGAGGAAGATAAATAGGACTTACAATAGTTTTTTTTTATTTGGATGGAAGATTATGTAAATTTAGATTTCT
>JARHVA010000743.1:4045000-4047500 GCA_037957365.1 Torreya grandis | reverse complement strand
AAATTTATTTAAAAAATATATACACTCAGGAATTTCTTAGATGATTAAAAAAATCATATAATTTGTCTATAATAGATTATTAATTTTATTTATATAAACTATAAATCATTACTCAATCATTTATCAAATTTATTGGAGCCCATAGTAAATTCCATTTACTCATATTTATTGATTGTGTTGTGTTGAATTTATGCATAACATAAATTCTAGGCACTTCTTCATTAAAGTGAGATTTGGGGGATATTGAGCTCAACCCATGATTTCACACAAGAATATCCAAGGGGCATGATCAACCCATTCTCAATTATCTCCAAAAGATAAGTTTAGTTTTCATGCATACATGTATACATATTCCTTTAAATCTCATTTCACATTTTTTAAATGTTGATACATTTTTATTTTATAACATAAGTAAAAAATTATTTCTAAAATTATCTTTGCAAGTTTTAATGGATAAAGGTGCATCACATAGTACATACTTGATAAAATCCATCATAGTTATCCTTAGGTATCATCTTCTATCCTTTTACTCTAGCTATTCCATTACTAGAATAAAATAGGAATAAATATGGACACTCATGTTTGGTATTAGACACTTTAAAATTTGTAATTTGACCAAAACTTAAATTACTTAACCTATGTTGACATATGTAACTCTTATCGTGATTCCTCATATCCATTTACTCTTATATGGGATTGACCCTTAAATTTTTTTGTTACTATTACACATGACATTACTAGTTCTGCTTGAACTAAAAAAACATTATCAAACTGTTTGTATGATCCAAACACATTGTTCTTGTTTCCCAAACAAGTTCATGCTCCTTAGACAATGTCAACACCACAAACTTATCCACAAGGGATAGACCCATCTATATGCCATTTAATGACTACTTTATAAAATATAAATTATTTATTTGGGTTATATTATACATTTATCATGTTAGTTTCAAGGAAACTACTTAAAGAGTTAGATATATAAACATATCAAGCTTAATCATTTATCTATCTAGCACATATCTAACTAAAAAATATACATCACTTTACAAATTAAGAGGAATTATTCTAAACTTATCAATTCTAAAATATCTCAAATGATCAAGACTTGAGTTAAGTCAAATATCACCTATAGGGTCAAATCATAATTTTTTAATATTTGAAAGCCATATAAATGATTGCACTACATGCTAGTATTATATAGGATTTCACATGCTAAATTAGGTGTAAGAATTAAATGAAGTTTGATTTTCCTTCTAAAATTATTAGATATTTAAGGAGTGATTAGTCATAGAGGGATGTCTGAGCCCAAATTAACCCGTCCATTTAACCCCTTTCCCACATTCATAGTTGTTTCATCGTATAATGTTAATAATTAGGTTTTTGAAGAAAAGATAAGGAAAATAAAGTTGTTCACACCCAATCAAAGGAATATAAATATAAAATAACCATTTTAGACATAAGTGCATATTATATAGTTGTTATATAATTTTCACATTCAATGCAAATGGTTCTACACTATAGTAGATGGTTCTGTACTATACAGGTGTCCAAGGAAGCACAAATTTATCCCAATAGGTGTAAATATTTTATTTCTATATCTTATCATTCTCATGCCCATTTTATTTATTTTTATATTAATGTATCCATCCATCGAATTGCACAGACCTAAAAAAAGCTAAGTACATTATTTATCTATTGTTTCCCACAAATATAAAGATACTATATTTGGATAGTTACACTTATATTTTTTTAGTAATTATCTATCATAATAAATTTAATTTATCATTCAATTTTATGTTATTAGGGTCACATTAGTCCTAAAATAGATAAAACAATAGTAAACCAAAAAATTGCTTTTCATACTCATGGATTAGACATAATCTAAAAAAGGAAGACATGGAAAATAAGACAATCACCTCAATAAAATGGTCTCCATGTACTTTATTGTACTCCAACATTATTTTTTTTAGGCACATGTAACAAAAGAAAGGAAATAGATTACCATTTATATATCACAAGAATAAAATAATAAAAAAGCAAAATTAATACATATTATTTTCATCCTAGAAAATAATGATTAACCTTCATGGAAATAAGTCTTAACTACATAATAACATAATTACAAAATTTCCTCAATGTGATATTAAACTTTCTCTCATAGATTATGACTTTATATATAAACTATTTTTTTCATATGGGTTTGATATGTTGTTGATTCTACCCTTCATTTGGGTTAATGACACATCAAGTGAACTTTGCATTTTTACATGCACATTAAAATATAGAAAAAATTAATAGCATTTAACACATAAACATTATTTTTTGCTAGTACATCCACATCGATGGAATATTTGATAGAAACCACATCGACAACAACCAAACTTGACACTATGATGTGGAGGTACCAATATACAAAACATGTTGGAAGTAGGAAAATCCACTCATATTCATCTTCTAAAATCTAATGTGGATCATTGATCAAGTATGAAAGGTAAGGCTT
>JARHVA010000743.1:3895000-4035000 GCA_037957365.1 Torreya grandis | reverse complement strand
CACTAAAAGGTGCATAAATTTAAAAATAATCAACCAAATGGTGTGAAATTTTGTAGGAAGGTGTGTGAAGAGGTATATAGAGGATTATATATTTTTAAAAATATTTTTAATACATATAACTAAATTTATTTCAAAAAACATAGTCTATAATTTTTAAGCAAGAGCGAGAAGAAAAAATTAGTTTTCTATTTGTTTGAAAATATCAAGTAGCTTCCAAAGAGAGAAGGTATTGATTGGGTTAGATGAGGTCAATATAATACATATAATTAATTTTTAATCATATGTGTTTGATTTAATTAGGAAAATATTCATTTGTGGAGGGTAAGAATATGGCAAACCTAGAAGAGTAAGGTCTAAAATGCCAATTTTTATCTTTTGTGAAAATCAAG
This sequence comes from Torreya grandis, assembly GCA_037957365.1. Taxonomy (NCBI): domain Eukaryota; kingdom Viridiplantae; phylum Streptophyta; class Pinopsida; order Cupressales; family Taxaceae; genus Torreya; species Torreya grandis. The sequence goes on along the minus strand of JARHVA010000743.1, from coordinate 4,034,611 downwards.
CATATAAATGTGTGATAACCTATTATTTGAATTGAATAATAATAATTCACATACAATTAGTATTTAAATAATAATTTGAATTCATATGAATGTTTGTTGTGTTTTTAATGAAGGCATATAAGTGAACCCCTTTCATTAGATTGTCATCAAAGTTAGAGAAAGAGTTTTTGTGCTCATCATATAGTCATATAAACATATATAGGATGAGGGAGAGATATTATGTAACATTATATAATCCATGTGAATAATGAATTAGGAGACTTAGGTAAGTATGTAAATTATCTATGTGGTGCATTGGTTAAGATAAGTTGCTTCGTTTTTTGTAATAGTATATCAGCCAATGTTTTGTTATTTGAATGAGAGATGGGTTGATATATACCCTAATCATTTTTTTAAAAAAAATTATCCTTTTTATCCATAGTATAATAAATATCTAAGGCCAAGATCAATTTTATAGGATTGTGAAGTAGGATCATTTATTTTTTGGACTATTGCATGATGTTTGAAAAGATTAATACCCATTGGACATGTGTAAATAAAACTCTGGTGGTTGATTTTTAAACATGAATTCAAAGTAGATGTAATTGCATGCATTTCATGTATCCAAGGCCATCCCAACATTATATTATAGTTTGAATAATTTAGCAAAAAATAGGTAGTGTATGGGGTCCCATAATAATGTCCAATGTTATTTTCCCCAATATTTGTCATGAAATATTATCAAATCCTTTGATGCTCATATTAAAAGGTTAAAAATCATTAATAATAATGCCAATTAAGGAAATAAAGGATATGTTAAAAATGTTTAACCCTAAACCATTATCCACAACTACACTTTATAATTTTATTGCACACACCAATCTAAATGTATAATGATAAACAATAATTTATGAGGTCTTGAGGTGGTAGATCCTCATTTTCAAAGGATATATTATGTTCAATTCATTTGAGGACCATTACATTTTATTAACAAATCTACTTATTTATTTGGATTAACCTATTAAAATATCACACTATCACTACAATTATAAACAATAATATAAAATGAACTACACATGTATCCATATTGAACATATGAATATAAAGGGAAATCTAATTTTTAACTTGTAGAATCTTGTTAATTTAGGAATAAAAAATTTAAAATAGAGAATTAGGAAATCCTATATCACTATCTAGGGTTTTTATGATCAGAGGCCAAGTTTACCAAATGTTTAACCCTAAAATATAGATATGGGGAATCTAGGGTTAAAGGGGTAAAGATAGCCTAGGGTAAAAAGATGGTAGACTATTCTAGAGCATGTTGATTGTTTGAAAAACTCATATAGAACACATACTAAAATTATTATGTTGAGATATACTATAAATGGAAAGTACAAATATTCTAGATATTTTAATAACAATGAAAATAAAATACTTGGTTCTAATGCTAGTGTTGATATGAACTTAGAATAGGTAAAAATTAGATCAGGTCTAGATTCTAAGATAATTGTTTGATTCTAAAAAATTTACCTTTATAGCTAGAGACACTTATATTGACCTAGGATAGTTACACTAATGCTATTGTCTAAATTAGATGCAAGTGTCTAGTATTGAATACTTGCTAAAACTAGATGTGACCTCTAAAATGCTTATGGATTCTATGTTACCTTTTCTCTAGTGCACTCAGATCTAGGTCATGAACTACCATTCCTTGTCAAATAGTAAAACCCTAGTTATTCATCTCCATATTGGCTATGGTAAAAATGGGTTAGTGGGAACAAAGTTTAAAGTTTCTCCAAATACCCCTCTATCAATGATCACTACCTACATAGCCAAAACTTTGAAGAGGGCCTCAGACTTATTTAGTTCTCCCTTATGTGTTAGCTTGTGTGTGAATCATGAAATGTGTGAAGAAATTAAGTGACCTATCTTGTAACTTAGAAAATATATCTCTTAATTTACTCCTTTAGTACTTCAGACCTTTAGATGTGTTTTCTCTATGACTAATATAAAAATAAGATAAAATAGGGAATCTTTTGCTCACTCATGTGCTTGATTAAATGCTTTTGATAAGTTTCCTAGTGAGTAGGTCAGAAGTTTATAGGTTAGGTATGAATGGGGTTTATATTATATTTATACCAATCCCTATAGAGAATATCTCACATTGAAGCACTTAGGCTAAACATAGGAATATGTTTTAATTAGAAATTTAATGACATTAGGGCATTGGACACTTATACCAGAGTGGGACACTTGCATTAACATAGGCATCTGACTGGGATGCAAGTGTCTGGGTAGTTATAAAATAGGTTCAAGTATAGAACTTTTAAAGATGGAAGATAATTAGGTTTATAGTATTTTTGGAATGATAAAAGGTCTAGGTAATCATAATAACATTATTCAGACTAAGAGATAAGTAATTAGGCATAAAGAGATAGTGTATGTGATATTTTTTTGTAATAGAAAAAGGTATAGAAGCTGATGGTGCATCCATGAGATGTATTTTTCCAAGTGTAAAAGACTGAAATTCTATATAGTTTATAAATAATGTCTACCATATTAGGAAGGATTCAATTTTAGTTAATGAATAGGGTGGTGAAAGGAGGTCAGTGCATTAATGGAAGCCAAAATAATTAAAATATGATATCAATAAAGGTTTTAATGTCACATTGAGCCCACTAGCTATGTCTACATAGGTGACACTATGTAAAACTTTAATCTAGTTATAAGGTCAACATGCTCTTATACTATCCATGGTACCATATAGATTCTACATTACAACAAGAATGAAGAAGCATCATATCATATGTTAGGAATATTATTTGAGTAGATTCACACCATCAATGGCACACATTAAGAATTCATCACAAGTCATAGATGAAGATGTTGCTTGTTAAGGAGATGATGGTGGTGTATTTTAATATTTTATAAACTAGGGGAAGGTAACTAGTAGTTGGGTGGGATCCAATAGTTGTTACTGCCATGATGAAGTGATTCCCTAATTATAATTAAAACATTATAATTTAATTATGAATAATTATTTGTGTATTTTTCTCAAAGTGTAGACACAAAGTAATATTTAAGTAAAAATAATGCACTTGTGACCACTCTTTTACACACTTAGCTATGGACCTATCCTATGACCTTTTTGATCACTTTCAACCACCTTAGGTGAAAAAGACTCACTCTTCTAAGCTAATTAATGACCCTAGAATATACTTATCCATCATGTTATCAACCTCAGACATTATCCAATATAATACAGACCTTTAACAATGTTTTTTTTATCCTTATTGGATAACAACACCCTATTGGATAGGAGCACACCACTTTATTGTCCAATCCCCTTTTCTTGTCTTCCCACCAAATAATTTCTAATTTGAAAAAATTAAAGTTGTGTAAAGGATGGAATATGTCCCTAATAACTCTCATTTAAATTAATTTCAAATATATGACTATATAAACACATTTTAAACCATTTTACACACAAAAGGCTTTCGCACTTAAAAGCACCAAAATTCAAATTGCATAGTGAGAGAAAATTCCCTATTTCTCCCAATTTGAATTGCATACAACCCTAATAGACTATATTTAAAGTATGAATACATTTCCAAGATTTTAATTTGTGGTTAAGGAAATTAATCATAATATTATTTCACTAAAATTTAGCACTTTATACTAGTTATTCACACAGCACCATAGTATGGGAGAATGACAATGAAGTTTGATCCCTTGACAAAGTATTAGTATGTAGGCAACATTAAACATGTGGTGTTATGGTCATGCCCCAATTCAACCATTTAACCCTTTTTTCTCCCATTGATTTACATTGGTATCCACATGTCAATAAATTAGGGGTTTAAAGGTAAAATGTTATATAATGGTCATCACATCTAATTGAAAGCTCCCATAAGGAGCACAAAATATATAGATGAAGGCAAACAAAACCCAAAATTTCCAAATATTTATTATTTATTGGAAAATACCAGCCTTATTTAGGATAAGATCTCCCTCCTCTCCTATACAACTTAGGGTGTTGTTATCCATTTGTCATTTCAACTTCAAATTTAGTTTCATAGTTACCAAATCCAACCACCCTACTAGTTTCAAGTTTTGATTCCTCCCAATACACCCTTTTTCTAGCTAAGTCTTAGTCTTTATTTTTAAATTTCCTTATGTTATGTTACATTCCTTTAATTTATCATTAATTACCCTAGTCACGTATGTAAATAGTATAAGAGATACAACTAGCTAGCATGTTGGCTTATCACATGAGAAATGGTTATGAACTAGGAATTTTATTAAGAAGAAGAGACTAGTGTTGTGTTAGTGACAAAATGAAAAAAAATATTGACAAAAAACACATTAGACTAACATCTTCATGTCTAGTTACTAGGGTGAGCTTGGCAAAGAAAGAAAAATGAACAAAGCACAACTAAAATACAAGAAAACACACATTCTTTGCCTTCCTTGATGCTCTAAAAGTATTCTTCAATTGGCTTGCTCAGTTTGTGCTCATGAAGTCCTCATCAATGGAAGCTTGGCTACCTTCATCTCTCCTTGGTACCTTTGGCTTTGGCTTAGCTTGTCTTGGAATCAATTTATCATGGTAACACTAGTTTTCATGAAGCTTTTAGAACCAATCATTCATTATAAATTTTCAAAAATTAATCTTTTTAATTCATGTTCATGGCCTCTCTATTTATAAATTTTTAAGATTGATTAGAATCAACCTGAACCATCCATCGTGAGATGAAGATGTGTGGTTGAGGATTAATTCAATTTTTTGTAATTAAGTTTATAATTATCCTCATCATGACATTGGGAAAAAGGGCAATTAAGAGGCATGGAGGGTATTGATGAGGCATGGAGGACATGAATCCTGATATTTGTAGCATTTATGGCCTAGGGATGTCTTCCCAAGAAATGAGATCACCTGATGATGTAGATATTCAATATTCATTTCCAAAATAAACTATTCAACAAGTTTCCATGGATTTATTGATTAGGCTCTAATTTTGTTTAATTGGATCTTAAGCATGTTTCATCACTTTGTACACAAATTACTCAAATTGATCAAAATGCCTTGTTATTGGTCCAAAATTTGACTGGATTAGATTGGATGGTGATGTTAGATGTGTTGGATCCATTATCCCATTTAGGATATTATCAATAGAAAATAACAAAGGCACATGTCTTGTGCAATATATTTGATAAGAAAGAGCAATCCAGAGCACCTAGGTGCAAAATTGGCATTTTGACTCAAAATAATTTGATCAAAGTTAGCTAGCCCATAAATTGCATTAACCCATGTATGAATACCCTAGCTAGAATCATCACTTGAATATATCAATTTCAACTCATTTAATGCATTTTAGTGTTTTTAGGCCAAATTGTGCACTTTAGGTGGAAATTGGTCAAAAGCTTGTTGGAGGTTATTAGTGGCCAGATTTAGGTGTCTACAGTTTGCCCTTGTTTGGGAAGGTGTTGTAATTTATAATCATAGTAACATATTCTCAAATAATGAAAATGTCTTATATGCTTAAAAATGCAATGATGATAAACTAACTCCATGATGCCCCCTTAAGGGAATGGTTGGCAAAGTAGGTCAGAAAACAGTCCCTTGAAAAAAAAGAAGTGAAATGAGGGGACCAAATAAAGGAAAGATGAAGGGGTGAAAACACAATTATATTGAAAAGGTTGTCAAAATAATTGAGAATACAAGTGGAATTATGTACAATGGTTTGCCCAAAGGCAGTTATAAGCATTGTACCCCAATAGTGGCAACGTGGTATGATAACACAATGATTTTCTCAAAGATGGTTATAATCATTGAGAATATGGAGCTACCCTAGTTAGGATAGATAAACAAGATAATAACATGCCCCTGTATGAGTAGAAAAAGGGAAGTGGTGATAATACAATGATTTGTCTAAAGGCAGTTATAATCATTGAGAAATGTAGGTGGGATGGTGTGCAATGATTTGCCCATAGGCAATTATAATCATTGGACCCCGATTATGGAAAACATGAGAAAATTGGTCAAGGATGATGATAACTAACATAGAGGGTAATGATGAGTTGGAAAAACCTACTAGTAGGGAGATGCTCATCTAAACTAATAAAGGTTGAAATTCTTTCACAGTTAATTACTCTATTTGGGATATGATTGGGATTGAATCAAGATGTTGGTGTTGAAGAGATGTTGATACCACCATTGCTGAATAAACTTCTTGAAGCTAAGGTTTATTGTAGCACATATTGGTAGGCATCATGGTATAACATCATGAGGACTTGGGCAAAATATGCATGAAGATTGACTCCTGTAATCCAATACTCAATAGAAAATAATGCACCAATGATAGAAACCATCATGACAATGTAAACATATGAATATGGATGGATTCAAGTATAAGTGTGGGTAAGGAATCACCCAATGAACACACATAAATTGAGTCAATGTAATAGTGTTGAAAGAAAAAAATACGCAAACAAACAAACAAAATAATTAGAGACAAACAAATAAACAATGTAATAGAAAGCATACAAACATTGCCCCTAGAAAATAGGCTACAATTTAACAAATAAACAAAATGAGGGAATAAAATAAAAGGAAGGGGGTGGCCAAGCTATCTGCATATGCACTAGGCAAGTGGATGCTACCTACATAGTTCCATGGATATAATATCTAATAAAAAACTTTAGGTTAAATATAGTTCTCCAAGGGAATGGGAAGAATGTGATAACTGATGAAAATAAACATAGTGGATGTAATAGAAGAATAGGAATGATATTGAAAATGGCAAGTGCATGAGAGAAAAGGCCAAAAGGATGAGGAAGCTAAGTGACAAGTGGTTTGGTTGAAACTTAGTAAGGGTTCCTAGAATACTTAAGGCAAAGAAATGGTCAATGTTTTTGGTTTTTTCTAATGATTTTACATATATTTTTGGAATTTTTTGAAATATCTCAACTCAATCAAGAATGATGAGACACTAAATAGTTCAAGCTCATAAAACGGTGAGAGCATTCAAACTTAGGTTGCTCATAAAATGGTGAGAGCATGACAAGGGGGTGACTGAGCTAATCTCAACAAGTATTGAGTGTCATCTACATAGTCCTAGAGTGGGACCTCAAGTCACTATACTTATACCCTAAAACATAGGAATTTGACTAATGTAGTAGTCAATTCAAACAAAACAAGCATAGTTGGTAAAAAGGCACAACATAACATAGGAAGTGGCAAGTTGGTACGTCAAGGATTAATACACAAATGTTTCTCCTAGTTTGCCCATAGGTGGTTATAACTAAGACACAATGTCATAGATCAATGGTACTAATTTACCCAAAGGCATTTATAATTAATAGCAAGACCAGTGATAATAAAGGAATAATAAATGAAGGATCCAACTACTGAAACTTATATCAGACTACTCTAAAATATGATCTTTGTCTAAAGTACTTGAACCAACTAATAAAATTGATCAGATTCCTCAATGCTAAAAATACATAATGAATAGAAAAAACCAAGGTCAAATGGGCTAGGATTTAGAACACACTAGGCTGATAGGTTAGAAATGTAAAGTGGATATGACTAAGAGGATGGATAAGAATGATATTTGTACAAATAATAATAGTGATAAAATGTCATAACTAAAATGGTCCTTATAGATAATATACCTTAGTGCTCATGCACAGTACCGCTTAAGGCGAATAATATTCATTGCCTCAAGAAGTTCATCTCCATCTGGTGTGGCAATCTTGTATGCTTATGATCCATAATTTGTAGTAATGATGAAAGGCCCTATCAAATTTAGTCTAAATTTACCTTTATGCTTCTTCTCAGTCATGATATTCTTTTGGTTTTCTTTAAGAACAATTTCACCAAGTTCAAATGTTCTATACTTGACATACCGATTGTAGTTGCCTTTGATTTGATTATGATATGCCTAAGGATTGTTGAGTGCAACTGTGCATTTCTCATCAAGTAGGTCTAGATCTTGTAAGTTACTCGATAGTCATGCTCATCTAGGACATGCTTAAAAGAGATGCATAATGAATTTAATTCGACCTAAATGGGAAGGATGGCTTTAGTACCATAAACAAGTGAGTATGGAGTGGATTTTATGGGGTATGATGATTGGTAAGGTATGCCCAAAGGGTAGGGGAAATTTATAGGTGCCAATCATGACTGACATCATTGATAATATTTTTGAGAATATTGACAATGGTTTTATTTGATGCTTCGGCCTAGCCATTACCTTGAGGGTAATATGATGTAAAAAAATGTTGTTTGATGTTATATTTGATACATAGGTGGTCTACATCTTTATTTTTGAATGATATTTCATTATAAAATATAACATTAGAGGGGATACTATAGTGGAAAATGAGATGGTTGAAGATGAATTTGGAAATTTATTTTCCAGTCACATAAGTGAGGGGTATAGCTTTAACCCACATAGTGAAATACTCAGTGGTAGTAAGGATATGTTTATGGCCATCAGATGTAGTGGGGTTGATATTCCTAATGAGGTCAATTCCCCATGTAGCAAATGGCCATGGTTTCAATATTAGTTTTAGATTATGGGCTAGGGCATGAATCAAATTAGTATGTCATTGAATTTATCACACTTCTTTACATATGTAGTTACATCTACATCCATCATGGGCCAATAATAACCAATACATAAGACATTTTTGGATAGGGCTATACCACTAGAATGATCTCCACATACTCCTTCATGAACTTACCTTAATGCTAGTGTAGACTCTCCTAAAGTTAAATAATGAATCAGAGTTCCATCAAAACTATAACAGTAAAGGGTGGACCAAGTAGAGTATAATGAATGGAATGATGAATAAAGCCTTTGGTTTGTTTTTGAGATAGGTTAGGTGTTATAACTTGGTCATGAGGGTAGTTGTAAAGGTTTGAGTACTAGATAGAATTAGGACTAACAATATCACAAATCATTGCAATAGTTAAAGGTTCATGAGCTAGTGCTGACAAATTCTCGATGAGGAACTGATACTCTCTAGCTTTATCTATTTGTTAAATCAGAGAGCCAATAGTAGCCATGGCATCTAAATTTCTATTAAAAACCTTTTGTATGTGCTCAAACTAAATGTTGGAAATTGTTGCTTAAGAGTGTCAACTAGGGCTTTATATAGAACCAACTTGTCATCTTTGGTCTAAAAATAATCTGTGACCTAATTGATGATTAAATAAGAATCACCATAAACTTGGATATATGATATGCTCCAATGCATTACCTATTAAAGTCCTAAAATAAGTGCTTCATCCTCAACCATGTTCTTTGTATAAGGAAAGCTGATTTTGAATGATTTAGGGATTAGATCCACCTATGGTGTAATAAATAAGAGGCCTACCCCTAATCCATGTGCAGTAAATGAACCATCAAATATAGCTTCCATTGGTAGTACTCAAGAGGTGTGTTAATGATTATCATTATGAATTCATCAGGGAAATGCAATGTGAGTGGCTTTGTGTCTACAAGAGGTGCTTTAACAAGTTGATCTACAAAAACTTATCCCTTGATTGCCTTTTAATTGACATAATCTATGTCAAAATCACTAAGAAGCATGATCTATTTGGTCATTATACTTTGTAAAGATATTTTAGATAGTAGATACTTGAGTGGTTCTACTTTTGAAATGACTATGGTCTTATTATTCAACACGTAATAACATAGTTTTTGAGTTGTGAAGACCATGGCTAGACAAGCTATTTCAATAGGTACATAGTTATGATCATATGCGACATAGGTACGGCTTAGGAAATATATTAAATGTTATTTTCCATTATTATCATGTTGAGCCAAAATTTTCCCCCAAGGCATTGTCAGTAGCCAATAAATAAAATAAGAATGACCTTCCTGGCATAGGAGGTAACAAAACTAGTGGATTAACTACATAGTCCTTGAGTTATTGAAAAGTTGTTTGGCAGTGGTCATCCCAGTGAAATTCAACTCCCTTTTTTAGAAGATGTGTAAATGGTTGACACTTGTCTTCTAACTGATAGATGAAACATTAGATTGATTAGATCTTACCCTGAAAACTATGGAGTTACTTCAAATTGGTTAGTGGTGACATCTCAGTTATAGCATGGAATTTAGCTAGATCAAATTAAATAACTCTATGAGACATGATGAAGCCAAGTAATTTTCTTGAGGTTACACAAAACACACATTTCTTTAGGTTGAGTCTGACTTTGTGCTCTCACAATCTTTCAAATATCTTATGTAGCACTACTAGATGGTTGACCCCAATTTTGGATTTTCCTAATATGTTGTCGACATAGTCTTCAACAATATCATGCATCATATCATGGAAAATGATAGTCATGGAACTTTGATATGTATCTTCAATAATTTTAATACCAAATGGCATTACATGATAATAAAATGTTCCCCATGTGGTGAAAATTGTTTTATATTAGTCTTAGTGTTATTCTAACTTGGTTGTATCCTAAAAAGCCATCCATGAGTGAAATAATTTCATAACCTACCATGGAGTCAATGATCATGTCAACATTAGTCAATGGAAAGTCATCCTTAGGACAAGATTTGTTGATGTCTTGAAAATCAGTACAACTTTTAATTCCTTTAGGATTTTTTCTAACATGTACAACATTAGATATCTATTCTAAGTAGTTAATGGATTGGATACATCCTGCTTCTAAGAGTTTTTCCAAATATTTCTTTACTAAGAAATGAAAGGATGCATCTTAAATAGCTTTTGTTTTACTAGTTTGGCATCAAGATTGACCATAAGGTGGTGCAGAACCAAGGTGGGGTCTAAACCTAGTCTGCCAGAATAAGCCCATGTAAAGATGTCTACAAATTCAATCAACAAAATGGTTAACATTTTATGTTCCTCCTCAGTGAGGGATGCACCTAATTTTATCCATTTTAGGTCCAATGGACTCCTGATGTTTACGTCTATTATATCTTTGACTAGAAAGATCAAACCATCTTTTAGGATAGTAGGCAAAGACTTGAACTGTTGAACTATATCAGGGTCCTCTACTATAAATTTATCTTCAAATTCTCCTAAGCATGATGAATCTGAGTCCCCTAATGAGAGATCTAGCCATGTGATAAAAATAGTTAGAAACTCTTGAAGAATTTGATCAAATATGTGTTGTTTCACAAAACTAAATTTAGATCCATAGGCAAGCTCATCATTGGTGGTATCTTGGTATAAATTCGAAGAAGAATGAACACCCCCATCTAATGGCATGTGATTATGTGAAATAAGAATTTAACTAAGAAGAGGATACTAGTGATGTGTTAGTGACAATATGAACAAAATAAATTGACAAAAAACACATTAAACTTACATCTTCATACCTAGTTACTAGGGTGAGCTTGGTAAAGAAATACAAATGAACAAAGAAAAACTAAAATGCAAGAAAATACACATTCATTTCCTTCCTTGATGCTCCAAAATTATTCTTTGATTGGCTTTCTTGGTTTGTGCTCATGAAGTCCTCATCAATGGAAGCTTGGCGACCTCCATCTCTCCTCGGTAGCTTTGGGTTTGGCTTGGCTTGGCTTGAAATCAATTTGGCATGGTAACAATAGTTTTCATGAAGCTTTTATAACTATTCCTACATTATAACTTTGCACAAATTAAGATTTTTAATTGATGTTCATGGCCTCTCTATTTATAGATTTTTGAGATTGATTAGAATCAACCTGAACCATCCATCTTGAGATGAAGATGTGTGGTTGAGGATTGATTCATTTTTTATGAATTAAGTTTATAATTATCCTCATCATGACATCATAAAAAGGAGCAATTAAGAGGCATGGAGGGTATTGATGAGGCATGGAGGCATGAATCCTGATATTTGTGGCATTTATGGCCTAGGGATGTCTTCCCAAGAAATGAGATCACCTAATAATGTAAATATTCAATATTCATTTCCAAAAAAAATTATTCAAAAAGTTTCCATGGATTTATTGATTAGGCTCTAATTTGGTTTAATTAGATTTTAAGCATGTTTAAGCACTTTGTGCACAAATTGATCAAAATTCCTTATTATTGGTCCAAAATTTGACTGGATTAGAATTGGAAGGCAATGTCAGATGTGTTGGATCAATTATCCCATTTAGGATATTATCAACATAAAATAACAAAGGCATGTGTCTTGTGCAAGAGATTTGATAGGAAAGAGCAATCCAAAGAACCTAGGTGCAAAATTGGCATTTTGACTTGGAATGATCTGATCAAAGTTAGTTAGCCCATAAATTGCATTACCCAATTTAGGAATACCCTAGCCAAAATTAGTACTTGAATATATCAATTTCAACTCATTTAATGCATTTTAGTGTTTTGAGGCCAAATTGTGCACTTTAGGTGGAAATTAGTCAAAAGCCTATTTAGAAGTTATTGGTGGCCAGATTTAGGTGTCTATAATGGTCTTGTGCACTCACCCAAAGTACATGGCTTAATATTGGTTCTCGTTATTTATGTCACATGATGGTGTATAGATTTGGCTTTATATACTAAGGTGATTTAACATGCACTTATTTCTAATTTACTATATCATAATTAATCTCTATTCATACCATGCAATCATTCCATACTTAATCAAAATATCAAATTAAAGAGGGGAACAAATCAAGAAGAAAAATAATAGTACCATTTGTTCCATAGAAATTTTACATGTATTTGAACACAAGTATTCCATTTTATTATGTCATTGGTTGCCATATGCAGTTCTTGATGCATATCAGGAACACAAGTTCATGATTAAATTTACCATTATACTCTAACAACCAACAATATAAATAACCTTCTAAAGTAAAAATATACGTATTTATATATGATTCTACCATGATAATTTAGTTACAACATTAATATAATAATGATGACTTGTTAATGACCATTAAGTAGGAAATGATTCATGTCATGTCATTACATTGAATCCCTATATATATGGGCCTAATTTCCCTTATATACCTAATCTATGATAGATATATGATGTCATGCACCTATATTTTCATGAGTTGGTACTATATCCATGCTTGATTTATTCTCCTCTGATGCTCATGTGAATCATTTTCTTAACCATTTATGCCTTTTGTTCCCTTGTCCAAGTCATACAATAATTTCTCATGTCTTATGCCCTTTGGTTCCTCCATGTTTTTACATCCTTTTTATTTGTGGCATGCTTCTTCTGCACCAAGGTGTATCACACCTTATCTTACTTTTGTGCCTAGGCTTACTTTCATGCCCCTCTCACCAAAAGACACTTAGAATAAAATGATACAAAATTTAGGCTCTAATATCATCCCACACTAAGTCAATAATCTATCTTGGACTATGTGCCCTCCTTAGGTCCCTCAAATTTCAAAAATTAAGGTACCATTTACTTGACCTGGTGCTTGACGTCATTCTAATGGTTTAATGTAGTTTGTATTTTGGATGTAATCTCTTCTAATTCTCCTTTGAGCCATTTGGTATCCTCAGCTTGCTCCATAAAATCAACTGCTTGAGTTGCAAAAACCTAAGTTGATGCAATATCATCCTTTTAAACATCTTCAAATATTCCAACCTCTTTCAAAACTTTTCCTTAAAGTGTCATAAAACTAGTGTTAAACTCTTGGTGATGAGTCATTGTTTTAGTTTCAAGTGTCTCCATAGCCTAGAATGCTTTGGCACACTATGATTTATCCTTTATTGTGAGTAAAATCTTGGCTACTTGTTGGCACTGGTGTTCCTCTAGCTAAATCCTAGCTTATAAAAGTATGGTGGGTCAAGCCAACTTGACAAAAACCCTTTATTCTAAGGAAGTTGTGGTACCCACTTAGGTAAAAAACTCATACACACTTCCACACTTCCATGGATTCATTAAATTACTTTGTGGCCCAAGTTTTCTCATGCTTGGGGTTGACCTAGTATTTGTATTTTAGTAATAAAAGGTTCACCAAAATACCTAAATTATTAACAAGTTATCCTATAAGGGGCACTCAATTGGCAAGTATTGATTCCTATTACAAAATTGATTTACATAGTTTTAGAATCATTACTTGAACTATCATCAGTACTTCTAGTTGAAAATTGAGCTCATTTAATTCTTGTTCAATCTTTATTTTTTTACCACATTCATTATGGTAAAAGGTGATCATCAAAGCCAACTTAATAAGGGCCACACTTTCCTGGGTTGGTGAACATTATTGGGGGTCCACCCAAAATGATTTAGGAATCTCTACCCCCTCTAGCACTAAATCAATGTTGGATGACAAAAGCTCAAAATGTCACTCTCCATTAAACACATCCATATAAAATGAGAATTTCCATTGGGTTCTGTTTGAAGTTTCCTCCTGAAGGAGACACCCCCACATATATAATTAGTTTTTGGGGAAATTTGGATAGAGATATCCTCGAATAGAGAGGGTATCATTATTATTTCCTTAATGATGTGTTAGTTCCATAATAGGTCCCTTGCACTTATTTAGGTTGCATTCAAGGATCTCAACATATGGATCACTCTATTTTTGGGCACTTGAGCCAACATCCTAGTCCCTAGTGCCTATTATTTCACTTTTATTTTCCCCATCTTCACTAGTGGGACTTTTAATGTCCAATTGTGAAACATTAGGGACAAAATATTTTTTTGTGTTGGGGTTCCCTCTTCATGTTTAGGGGTGGATTCCTTAGATTCTTTTTTGATACCCCAATACTTGGTTCAAAATGCCCTTATCCTAAAGGAATAGTTCTCTATTAGGTAGTGTTAAGGCACTTTTGTTCTTATTGTGTAGGCCTGCCTTAGTCTGTAGGAGGTGATGGGGTTAGCCTTTGTCACTTGGGTTACTTATCTTTCATGATTCTAGCAACATTAGACCTTGGCCTCTTTTCTTCTCTACGTTTCCTTCTTTATAGTTTTTATTTCAAGTAGGGGAGGAAGAGTTTGTTTAGGGGTCTCCTAATTTCTTAAAGCCTTTTTTTAGGGTTTGAGTAAATAATAAAATGTATGAATATATCATAAAAATATAATGTGATGCATGTTGATATTCATACCACCTGTCTTGACCTTCTCCATTTATGTTTTCTTAATAAGGTAAATATATAGTTGTCAAAGTGTATATGTTTCCACATAAATTTTATTATCATCAATGGACACCTTGCATGCATCAAAAATGTGATTCACAACATTTTTAAAGTAATTGGCTATAAATGCATATGGTAGCTTGAGTCACCTAGACATGTTATCTATATGTTTCATCTAGATGTGCATAAGTGATTAATGTTACATCACAACAAATTAATCTTGGGTTCTCACTTGCACAAAAAACTCCTTAAGAACATGTCATTCATTTTTGAAAGTCCCCTTCAGCCCTTCAAACCATCCATTCATATTTTTATATGGGAAGGGATGATAGTGATCAGATAAGTGAATTGTTGGAATTGTTCTATAGGGGACTTATTCTCTAATGGGTATACCCACTTCAATTCTTTCATAGCATATTTTGTAATGCCAATATCATTAAATACTAATAAGAGGATAATTGTGCCCCATGGGAATTTATGGTTTAGAAGGCATTGGGCCTTCTCTACATCTTCTACAATCTTCTTGATGAAATATAGGGTATACTTATATTTTTTCCCTTGGGCCATCTAGTTCACCACATAGAGGTGTGCCATGCCTACCTCTTTCCATCTATCTCTACCCCTAAGCTTGGTCATTGAAAAATGTGAATTTATCTAAATGGTAAGGTCATTGAGGTTAGAGATATACATTTTTTGGCCCTCCTTATTATAGTTTAGTGTTTTCACCACCTTTTTTACTTCCTTATGGTCTTATAGATCTATATTGACGTCCACACTTGAATATTATAAGCTTGTCACTTTTATAACTCATTGGGTAGTGATTTAGATATTATTCCCTTAAAATTATAAATAATATTTTTGGATGCACGATACCAAGAATCTCACCACATACACAGGCTTTCCAAAATAAGGCAAGTGAAACAATTAGAAAACCCCAACATCATTCAACTGATTTAAAAATGTGAGGTCATAGGTGACCTTATTGCTTGTATTCTAGCACTTAAATCTATAGTTTCACTATAAGTCTCCCTCATTCTTGGGTTGGTGATGGTTATAGTCAAGCACTTGACACATCGACACCTTTTACTACCACTCTTCTCTATATAAGACTGACATAGGGTATTGTATTTCTTCAATAAACATAGAGGGTAGAGGTGATGTTGTGGACTTCTTCCCCCCCCTCATGCATCATTATTGGTTCTTTTCTAATATAGGTTTATATTTTTTTCTATGCCACACTTTTTACTTGCATGCTAGACTCACTAGGGGTTTCTTCTCAAATTAGAATAGGTCATCATCTTACAACCTCATACTCTACCTGTTTAGGTATGACTAGTAAAGGTTTGCTTATTTGGGCTTTTTAAGTTGACCACATCACTCTCAATGGAGCTCAAAGGTTGAGGAATGGTCGTCTGACTCTTTTGAAAGAATACATGATTATTGGGTTAAATTTATATGGATTTCTACTTCAACATCTGAGTCTAATGGTAGACACTAATACCCACAACATAAAAATTCATCAATAGCATTCCTTCAATCACAATTTCATTATTTTCTTTTTTCATTATCATCACCTTACTCTTCAAATTTGAATTTTTCACTAGATATTGATGAATGCTCCTTTTGGTGGCTTAAAAATTCATCACTCAAGATCTTTAAGTTTGAAAATTCTCAACAGTAAAGTATTAAAATGAGAACCTTCTAGCTTTATATAATCTTAAATACTTGCATACATTTACTCTCCCATGCCTTAATCCATAATTTCACCCATTAATTATCTCTAATGGTATGCCACAATGTCTATTTGGAAAGCTTGTCATTATGATTAATATTTTATCCATTTAATACACATGTTCCATCTTCATGATTTCTTCATAGTGCATGTTTGTTTTAAAATATTTAAAATTCTATTTCCCAAGGCGAGAACTATTTTTTTCCCTCTTGACCCATTCATAACAGCTTTTCCTTTTCCACTCTTTTTCCACACTTTAGGTCACACATCACCTCCTACATCAACTACTTTATTTTTATATGTTTCCACTTGTGTTCCTATTATGTGCATGCCTCCCTCATGCTTTTTCTTTCACTTTTACCTACACTTTCACTTACGTACACACTCACCATGCATGTTATTATTTAACTATGTGCCTTTCTTATGTGTAATTCCTCAAAATTCTTACTTTACATGTTCTATAATTTCATTAATTCATATTTAAACTTACCCCACACTAAAATAATGTCATGGGCCTCTAGGGCATGACTAAAATAACAATAAAAGAGAACTATGTAATGAAATAAACCTAAATAAAAGACATGTAACTAGTGCATCACTTTATTTAAAAATAAAATAAAAAGGCTAAACTAATCTAATAGCACACACCTTATTGAGAATTCATATAAATATTATAGGGAATGATAGGGCTGAAGCTAACTACCATTAAGATGACCTGGAGTAAATTAGCCATCTAACTACCTTAACATGCATGCACTAATGGGATAGATATTATGAATGATGAATGGACCATCCCAATGGATGAAAATTTTACCAGAGTGGCACATGGAGTTAGAATCATAGACCAATATGTGCACATTGAGAGAAATTTTTTTGTTCTTAAGATGATGATCGTGCCATTCTTTATGATTTTATTTTTCAACTCCTTGACTCTAATATATGAGAAAGTGTGCTTCATATAACTATAATAAAGCATCAAGGCATGCTTTGATGGATTCCTTGTCATATATCTAGCCAACACACTAAATACATAAAGAAGGAACAAAAAATACACTAGTAAAACACCTTCAACACTAAAGATAAGATAAAAAGGAGTACTCTTGTTCAATCATTTATATATGGTGTGACAGGCCCATAAGACTATAGAAACTCAATTATCCTAGTTAGTGCAATTGATATTTCAAAATGTTTTCAATGTGTGGCATAGGATCTTTTTAAAAGCTTCAGTAGTGCCATTATCTTGAGGATGATATGAAATTATCTCATGATGCACACTCATGAACTTAGCTAAGAGGATGTGTATCATTTCGTTGAGGAAGTGAGTGCCATGATCACTCATTGAAATTAAATGGAAACCATATCTGGTGATGATATTTTCCCAAAGTAATGGCGGTTGAAATATTACAATCATGTGTGGGCACTACCTCAGCCTAGCATATGAAGTAGTTGGTGACAGTAATGATGTAGCACACATCGACTCATCTTGCAATGTGGGTAATGGGCCTAACAAAATTAATATCCTATTTTTCAAAAGGTTCATGAGCAAAGATCGGATGAATAGGCACAACATCCTTGTGGTTTGGTTTTACTACTCACTGATAGATGTCACATTGGTGCACATAAGATTTGGCATCTTTGAACACAATGGGCTACCATAAACTAGCTAGGATCATCTTTCATGTCATTAAATCACTAGTATAATGACCTATAGTGACATCCTTATTAAGCTCTCAGAGAACCTCTATACATTCATGTCGCATGACACATATGCACAACACCTTTTCCCTTCCCATTTTGTATAGGTTGTTACCAATAAGCTAGAAAGGTGGAACGCATACATCCAGTTACTTTTTATCTTGGGTGTTAAGATGGAACTATGTAGAACTTATTGTAATAAAAATAACTGTTTCCTCAAATTATTTGGGCATGCATGTAACTTAAAAAAACTATACATTAGGTACATCATCCTCTATATCACACGTTAGTTCTCTAGACTCGACACACAAGAGGTGGTCAAGACCAAAATTCACTTTACCAATTTTTACAACCATGGAGAATTATAACTCTTGAAAGAAAATAATTTAGTGGTAGATTCATCCATGTAACACTAGTTTATTCAAAAGGTACTTGAGTGCCTCGAGATCTATAAATAAAGTGAAAGGAGTGGCTAACAAGTACTAGTAGAAATTATAAAGTGCATATACCATGGATAAGACTTTATGTTCTATAGTAGAGTAATTCCTCTTTACTAGTGTTAACTTATGACTAGTAAAATATATAGGATGATCTATATTCCATTCACTAGGTTGTATATGGATAACACCCACCACCATGCTAGAAGTGTTGACATGTACATGAAATGGTGTCATTTAGTTAAGAAACTAGAGGATGGGTATAATTACCAATTTTTCCTTCAAGGCATTAAATGCTTGTTGATGATGTTTGGTCTAGAGAAAGAGACCATTGTGTTTGAACAATTATTTTGTTAAGAATATTTATGTTAAAATACATAATAATTTCATATATTGATTACAAAATATAATATTCCTTTTTGGCAGGAGGGAATAACTCAAAAATCAATTACCACTTTGAGGGGGATACCTCCTTATCAAATTATTTGGCTCTAATTGAATTGATATTTGATTTGATGTATTACAATAGCCTATGCCCCTCTATTTATACTATTATAATCTACCCAACTCAAGGTATGCGGTATTAAACTATTATTCCTTACTATTCACTATTTATGCTACTAATCTACCTCTCTCTCTCTCTCTATCTCTCTCTCTATATATATATATGTATGTGTGTGTTGTGTGTGTAGATATATATATATATATATATATATATATATATATATATATATATATATATATATATATATATATATATATATATATATATATATATATATATATATATATATATATGACATTCCATCCCCCTTGACATTTTTGTCTTTGAAACATGCAAAGAATCACATATCAAAAATATGTAGAAGACCAGATAGAGGCACATCCATGTGTTCTTTTTTTGCTTCCACTTCTTCCACTTGAGTTAGGGTATGAGCATGGGAGTCAATGGGGTGAACATGAGCACTATTACCCAAGGTTGAAGTGAAATTTGAAACATGTCAATCATCTTATCAAATATTTAACAAGGGTACTCAAAATAGTCATCTTGGTGAACCAATTAAGGATACATGCTAACCCCTTTAGCATTGTTTTATGCACACATTATGTTTGGAGTGGCATTTAAATTTGAGGGCATCGAAGCTTCAAGTATCAGCTTGGATACTTCTATTATCTATATGGAAGAGTTAGTGAAGAGAAGAAGAACTAAATTAGTTGACGTTAAGTGATGAAAATCAATATACAATGTGATGCAAGTATCCTCAAAATCCATCCATGTAGTGATTTTTACTTTAGATTCCTTGACAAGAGGAAATAAATCATCATACCATTCTCTATAGTTAGTTTCCCAATAGAGCCATGTAACTATTTCCTCATCATATTGTGTTATGATATGTGAGTGAAGCTCAATTTGATCAAAACCAATAAGCATATCATGTGTGAGTTTGATGAAATTCTTCAAATATTAGCTAAAGTGGACATACATTTTCCATTGTAATAGGTGAGGAATTACATGACATTTTCATTTTTTTCCATAAAATAAATAGTTACTTAAACTACAATAACTTTTAAAATACTTAATAAAATTTAAAACTACAAACTATTATGGAAATCTTGAATATAGGCACATAAAAATCAAATAAAAATTAACACAGTTGTATATCGTTGAAAAATTGTATGTAAGAAAATAGTGAGGTTTTATTTAAACAATATAAGTTACTAAAATAATGATAAATTTTTAAATACTTAATAAAATTTAAAAATTAATTTTTTTTAGAAATCTGTAAATGAGGCTCACAAAACTCATAAATTATTTAGCATAATTCATTACTGTTTGAGAGCAAATTAAAGAAGAACAATCATGATTTTGAGGGAAAAAATGGAAATCTATTCTTATATTTTGGCTTCATATTGTAAATTTGGACAAGAGAGAAAGATGTAGATATGAATTTGTAAAACCCACAACATGCAATGGATAACTTAGATTTGATCCATGAAGCTTCAAAATATACCTTTAATAAAAACACTTACTACAATACCTCTAAAATTCTAGTAAATTCCACTCCTAAAACTAACTTTCTAAAAAATATTCTCTCCAACACAATTTTTATCCACTTTCTGATCACCAAGATACCAAAGGAAAGGTGAGACCATACGATGAAAAAAACTACAAACCCCTACTTACACAACCTCCTACCAAAAAAAGTACAAAAATTGCCTTGGAAAGAGCTCTGAAAGTAGATGTTAAGAACCTCTATTTTAAAATACATAGAATAGCTAAAAAATACTAAATATATAATATTTTATTCGTTTTAGAGAAGGAATCACTCTAAATCACTTGTCATTTTGATGGGGCTACCTCCTTATCATAACAATGGTCTAATTGATTTATATTTATGTTGATGCAGTGGATTGCACCTAGGGGAAGGGTGCCTAGCTCCCACCCTTCCACACGCAACAATGGAAACTCCCCTCTCACCTATGGGACTAGCAAAGCTGGAGGGGAGATTCTCTAGATAAGGGCTAGCTACCTCTAATGTATCTTTTAAGCCCTAGTTTCTCCTACTGATAACAAATAAAATGAAAAAAGGGGGGATGAAAAGAGAGAGAGAGAGAGAGATGCTGGAAACAAAACCTAAGCCTAAAAATGAAAAGGTGATACACCAAAAAAGTTGACCCACCCAGCCTAAATATACACTTTTCACCAAAAAGAAGTGCCCATACACTTCATCTAAAGTGGGAAGTTCTTCTACAATAGTTAGATAGGGGTCCATGGAAATATAGGGAGGAAAAAACTACCAGAGGCATCCTCAAACACACTTATGGCAGCCTATTCATAGGCACCCACACTTTCCTATAGACACTTCTGGTAGGCCTGCCGAAAGGAGACTTCACAATGCACTAGACATGGTGTGATCAATCTATGAAAGCATGAAAGAAAATGACTTAACACAAAAGAAGAAAATAGACATATATTTTAAAGTGCAAGTCCAGATAGAGGTAACAAAGCTAAGTTCTGATTCAAGGTAAAATTTGGCAGCTCTGCCTTACAAGCCCGAGGGATTTTTGAGCAAAGTTTTGCCTTAAGGTTAAGAGAGTGGATCCTTTCTCAAATGAGAAGCTTACAATTTATAGAGGAAGAAAGGGCCTTTTGGCACCCCTGTTACAAATGACCCATGAGCACTCTGGGCATTGAGAAGAGGAAAGCTGCTCAAAGGTAATGTTGTGTCAGCCCTTTGCTTCAAGGTGAAATTATGGGCCACGTCGTTTGTCTACAAAAGACTGCTCCTTTAAGGCATTTTGTGGCTTGCCTTCTAATTAATGCAAAATGAAGAAAAATGGGTCCAGTTATTAGCCATTTGTGCCTCCCAATGATCAATTTGCATACACTATATCACCTGCTAGAGTAACTCCCTGAGTTGACACCTTCTTTGCCACTTGGATGCTTCATCCATTTCTGCACTTGGTCTTTCTTTTGGCTTCTCCTAGTGGGTCACTACATTCCTTGGGCTCTTCCTGCTTGTAGTGTTGAACCATTGAACTTAATAAAAGCCTTTGAACTTTTCCTATTGAACCACTCCTTTGAACCAACCGTTGAACCAATCCATTAAACTGGTTCAACGGTTCAAATAGTTGTTGAACCAAGCCACTAAATCGAATGTGATGAACCATTTGATTGAACCTGTCAATGAACCTTGCATTGAACCTTTTTGATTGAAATTAAACATTGAACCAATCCATTGAACTTTGCTGATTGAACCAAGTGTTGAATCTTGCAGTTGAACTAAAGTGTTGAACCAAGGCATTGAACCAAAGCGTTGAACCGGTTCAATGGCTCAATAGTGCTAACTCTTGGAAAGATTATGTATTTGAACCACTCTTCCAATCTTAAGGAAAAGTGTCTTTGAACCATTTTATCTCTCTTTCTTTATGAATTTCTTCAAACAAGAGTCTGAATAAACTTTGTAAAACCTTGCACTCTCTGAACTAGTTCTTCAACTGCCGAATGAGTGCACCTGTAGAGTTCATAAAAAATGGACCTGCAGAGTCTATAGAAATTCTATAGAGTCTATAAAAATGGACAAATTCATGCAAAATCAAAAAATTAAATGGCCTAGAATAGCAGGGATAGAAGGGGAATGTTTTTTGGCCTATTGAGCAAAAATGGTCAACAAATTAGTGACTCCCAGGGGAAGCATGCCTACTATGCTTAGAGACCAGTTGCCTGTAAGTCCATTGGGCACAAAGTCAAATGAAAATTTGAAGAAAGGTTAGAAACAACCCCAAAAAAATTTAAGAATAAAACATGAAGCCTTTACCCCAGACAAAAGGGAAAACACACACAAGACTAAAAACACTACTTATGTAAACTGCACTTAGGGAAAACAAGAAAGAAACTGAAAGTAAACTACTATATACAGCTAACCAAGAATGTTTGCCTCCCTCCTAGATCAAAGGGAAAACTTCTTAAGTCCCCTTCCTGGAAAGAAGACTTATGGTTCTAGATAAGTGGCTAAATGAAAAGGAGATTTGGTGACCTACTCCTCTTGCCTATCACCTGGATTGGCTTACATTCGAGTGGATCAGATTCAAATATGCTTTTGACATATATGTACTCTTCTTTTCCTTAGAATCTTGTTGAATGCTAGTCCTTCATGCTAGTGCATTTCACTAAGAAATCTGTGGCTATTGGCTCATCACCATAAGCCCTTTGATATGCATGGTCCCTTTACAATGCATCATGGTTTGACTTGATCCCTTCTGCTTTGCTAAACACCCTGTCAAACTCATCCTCTACTTCCTCTTGGTCTTCTTGAAGAAGGGTGACAGTTGTGATGTCTGAAATGGAATCACAAAATGATTTTTCATCCCACAGAACATCACCTCTATGTTCAAAGCTTTCTTCTTCAAGGCCTTCCTCAAGGAAGATAGACCTCTCCTTTTCCTCCTCAAAGATCAGGTTCTCTAGATTTTCAAAGATATTCTCCTGATCCTCCTCCAACTTAGGCTCCTCAGCATAGTAGTCCTCCTCATCAAAATAATAAGGAAGTTTATCAAACAAATGGGGAGAGAGCTCACCATGCTTATGTTCCTCTTCGTATTGCTGGAACATCTACATGTATGTGTGACCTGAGTCTTCTCCATTGTCGATGATGTCTTCACAAAGATCATCGATGATGATTTCTTCTTTGTCATCGCTCATGATAGCCTCTTGAAGAGCTAAAAATTAGATCTTCTCTTCCTCACTCACCTCTTACAAAATAGGTTCCTCCTTGAGAAAGGGTGAAGTAGAAAAACTGTGTGGAAGGGAAGGTAGTCCTTGAACTAGAATCAAATGATTCTACTCCTTCCATTTGGTCAGCACTTCATCAATCTCAGGTGTGGCCTGATATCTCTCTTGGAGGTGTGTAGGTGGGGTGTGTTTAGACATGGAATCTATTATTTAGTCTGAACCATCCATCATATATTGGCTGAGGAATCTCTCTCTGGATTCCAACTCTACAGTTCTTCTAGCTATATCCTCTTAGAAGTGCCTTTATTGGAGATCATAGGAATCATGGGTAGGAGTAGATTTAATTTTTTCAAGGTTTTGAGTAAAACCTTTCTTCTCCTCTTTCCTACCCCATGATTCCATTATTTCCCCCCAGGTCAGGAGGTTGCCATTAGGATCAGTGACTTGAGGGAGTTGAGGAAGACTAGGAAAGTTGTTTGAGGGGATTGCATGAAAACCCTAAGCTTGATTAAAACCATATGAAGGAACACAAGGCCCATGATTTTATGAAAGGAATTATACATACAAAAATGTGATTTTTGATGGCACTAGGATAATTAACTAGCTAATTTAACTCAGAGTCACCATTGGTGTTGATGTAAAAGCCTCTAAAGGCTGGTTAGTTGAAGAAAACACCAAAAATTCTTCAACTCTTTAGACAAAAATTGTCCTAGTTGGTCCCACCGGGTGTGCCAAAAACTATTGACACAGTGGATTACATTTGGGGGTAGGACACCTACCTCCCACCCTTTCACACACAACAATGGAAACTCCCCTCTCACCTATGGGATAGATGAAGTTGGAGGGGAGAGTCTCTAGATAAGGGCTAGCTCCCTTTGATGTATCTTTTAGGCCCTAGTTTCTCCTACTGCTAACAAATAAAATGAAAAAAGGGGGGGATGAAAAGAGAGAGAGAGATGCTAAAAATAGAACCTAAGCCTAAAAATGAAAAGGTGATACACCAAAAAATTTAACCCACCCAGTCTGAATATACACTTTTCACCAAAAAGAAGTGCCCATACACTTCATTTGAATTGGGAAGCTCTTCTACAATAGTCAGCTAGGGGTCCATGGAAATATAGAGAGAAAGAAACTACTAGAGGCATCCTCAAACACACTTATGGTAGCCTATTCACAGGCACCCACACTCCCATGTAGACACTTCTAGCAAGCCTATAGAAAGGAGACTTCACAGTGCACTAGACATGCTGTGATCGATCTATGAAAGCATGAAAGACAATGACTTAACACAAAAGAAGAAAATAGACATATACTTTAAAGTGCAAGTCCAGATAGAGGTAATAAAGCTAAGTTCTAATTCAAGGTAAAATCTAGCAGCTCTACCTTACAAGCCCAAGGGATTTTTGGGTAGAGTTTTGCCTTAAGGCTAAGAGAGTGGATCCTTTCTCAAATGAGAAGCTTATAATTTATAGAGGAAGAAAGGGCCTTTTGGTGCCCCTTTTACAAGTGACCCATGTGCACTCTGAGCATTGGGAAGAGGAAAGCTGCTCAAAGGTAATGTTATGTCGGCCCTTTGCTTCAAGGTGAAATTATGAGCCACGCTATTTATCTACAAAAGACTACTCCTTTAAGGCATTTCACAGATTGCCTACTCATTAATGCAAAATGAATAAAAATGGGTCCAGCCATTAGCCATTTGCACCTCCCAATGATCAATTTGCATACACTGTATCACCTATTAGAGTAACTCCCTGAGTTGACACCTTCTTTGCCACTTGGATGCTTCATCTATTTCTGCACTTGGTCTTTCTTTTGGCTTCTCCTAGTGGGTCACTACATTCCTTGGGCTCTTCCTCTTGCTTTGGCCACTTTCCATTGATTTTTAAATAAGTGACACATGGCACGTTCCATTATGAAATGGGTAGGACACGTGGTAGAATCCACTTGACTCAAAGGAGCTTTAGGCACCCTTTAAAGGTCCTGTAGAAGAGGACATGTGTTAGCTTCCACTTTCTTTAGCAATTCATTTGGGGCCCACCATAGTTCTCATTAGACAAAAGAGAGAGACTACAGAGGCTGACACTTGTTGACTTCCACCGAGCCTTGCAAGGGACACGTGGCACGTTCTGCTACTCCTAAAAAAGCATGTCAAAGCCTTTTGCAGTTGCCACTGGCACCTTTCATGCACTGGATTTCTTGGCATAAAATTTGATGTTCATGGGCCCATCATAGTTTGAAAAACAATGGCTAATCTATCTTTTTAAAGTTGATATCTTTCGAGACGTCACCATCCTTGGCAAATTCCTTTAGGCCTCTTCTTTTGACTTGCCCTCTATTTTGGACCCTCTTAGAGGGGGAGTGTCCCTTCAACTTTGGAGAGATGCCCTTCATTTGGTCGATCGAGAGCTCCCTGCAAGGGCACCTACCCTTTGGCAGCCTTTTGTCTCTTCATCCCTTCCTACGAGCCTTTTTTCTGGGCCTTTTTCCCACAGACAAAAAGTCCATGAGAATTGTCCACTTTGAATTCCCTGGGTCCTTTATTTGTGTTGGTGGACTTCCTCTGAATTCCTTCAGACAAATTTTTGGAAAGAATTCAAAGCCTTAAGACTTTCTACACAATTTTTTGAAATCCTTCGACTACCTTCAAAGTGATCCTTACCCTCTGCAAGGGATTTTGAAAATGAAACTACCCTCTATAAGGGCATTTGTCCTTTGGCTTTAGGACACTCACTTGAACCAAGCCATTGAACCAATCAATTGAACCAAAAATGGTTCAATGATTCAACAGTTCAACGGTTCAACACTACGTGCCATTAGTTTAAACTGTGCCACTTTAAAACAAGCCTTTGAACTTTTCCCATTGAAATGTTCCTTTAAACCAACCATTGAACTGGTTCAATAGTTCAAATAGTTGTTGAACCAAGGTGTTGAACTGAATGTGATGAACCATTTGATTGTACCTACCAATGAACCTTGTGTTTAACTTTGCTGATTTAACTTAAATGTTGAACCAATCCATTAAACTTTGCTGATTGAACCAAGCATTGAACCTTGCAATTGAACTGAAGCGTTGAACCAAGGCATTGAACCGAAGTGTTGAACCAGTTCAATGGTTCAACAGTGCTAACTCTTGGAAAGATTATGTCTTTGAACCACTCTTCCAATCTTAAGGAAAAATGTCTTTGAACCATTTTATCTCTCTTTCCTTATGAATTTCTCTAGACAAGAGTCTGAAGAAACTTTGTAAAACCTTGCACTCTCTGAATTGGTTCTTCAACTGCCGAAAGACTACACCTATAGAGTTCATAGTAAATGGACCTACAAAGTCCGTAGAAATTTTGCAAAGTCTGTAAAAATGGATAGATTCATGCAAAATCAAAAAATGAAATGGCCTAGAATAGCAGGGATAGAAGGGGACTGATTTTTGGCTCGTTAGGCAAAAATGGTTAATAATTTACTTAGATAATTTACAATAGTATGTGCCCCTTTATTTATACTACTTCTAATCTACCCAACTCCTACTTCTTATGCATGTGGTACTAAACTATTATTCCTTAATATTCATTACTATTTACTGGGCTATTATTTATGATATTATTCTACGCCCCCTAGGTATATTACATATTATAATGGATCTATTATGTTAGCATAACTATGAATGAACTTATGATAATAACTTGTGTGACCAAGGAAGGCACAAACATCACACTGAGTGGTTGAAGGTGAAAGCTAAACAATAACCACTATCTTGGTTAGATCTATGAGTAATTCATCCCAATAAATGATGTTTCCTAATAAGATCCCCAAATGTTTGGCAAATATAAACTTTTTTAGGTTTAAGGGAATATGAAGTTGTCGATAGTAGTCAAGCTCCCTCATCAACTTGGCATACAACCTTTTGCTTACCCTTTCAGATTTATTCTCTATGGTCATGTTAGGATTATCATGTTCCTAGAAGATGGACAAGTCATCCTCAAGTTCACCATGCATGGTCCATATTTTATATTTAGCTAGTGTTAGATCACCTAATATTGTTTGAAAAATCACTTACAAAGATAAATTCAAATATAATTGGGGCGAAGAAAATGCAAAGGTGGTGAGAAGACCTTGTTTGATGTGTTCCTAGGTATTTGTATATAGGCAACTCTTTTGATGAGCATACCACACTCTATCCCAAACACACAAAGTGACATAAAATGTATGCACCCATAAGGATTATAGTAGAAACATCTCATAGGCATTCTAAATAGTCTCACAGGTGGCTATATGGTCACCTAGGGAATAAATACCATTATAAATGATTTTAGTGTAAAACTTGGTTGTCATGGAAAAAGTGATACTTGTTCCCATGTCAACAACTTGTATTAATGAGTATCCCACCAATGGGTAGATGTTATTTTAATTAAAATAGGGAGTGCATACATACATTCATCTTCAAAAACATATTAAACCTCTAATTATTTCAAGTATTCCTAGACTTTGATTTTGCCATAAAATCCAGGTGTTTGATCCAACTAGAAGGGTGGTGCATTCATTAATCATACACTAATGAGTCAAATAGACTTATAGTGTTTAGGTAGCTTACATGAAACATGTATTTGTCAACCAAATATAACACAACCTCATTTTGTGAGGTCATATTCTCCATGTGCCCAATATTTGCAAGCAATGTTGGTGGTGTTAGAGATGGATTACGCATCCCCCTAATGAAGTAGACCAATCGGATTATGATCTACATGTTTATTTACTTACATCATGCTGTTATAAATGTGGTTGAGGTCTTCTTCATCATCATTTAGTTCTATAAAATGGGGACCTTGATTGTTAGTGAGAGGAATGACTATGCACTGGTTGTTATTCTCAAAGATGATGTAATTCTTCTTAAAATACAAGTTAACATTATTGGCATAGCACCATGGTCAACCTAATATAGGTGTAATATCATCAACTTTGGCTAGTTTAGTTACTTTAAAATCACCTTTGAAAGGGACACCCATAGTGTTAATGGTGGCATCCTTGAGAACTCCTATAGGTACCACTTGAGTATTGTTAGACATAAATAAAACATGTGGGGGGGATGAAAAGTGGGGATCCCTATCTTCCTATATGCATCCTTTATGAGAACATTCACTTCTACACTAGTATCCACAAGTACATCTCATATCATCCAACCATCAATGGATACATTTACCATTATCTCCTTGTAATATTTAGCATCTGGTTAGCCATATGCTTCTTGTCAACATGCATAGTTCAAATGATGCTCTATAAGAGTCTTGGTTGTCTTTTTTCATAACCATTTATTTAAGAGGGTAATAATGTTTTTGTTAAGGAGTATTTTTCATATCTCTCAAAATTCATTTTTCTCAAATTTTATTGAGATAGTTTATTTTTGCATCTTAGTGTACATGATTGCATCTTTCTCCTTTAAAAACTCAATTTCACCTTGTAAATCATTTACTAGGGCCATTGTGTCATAAAATACCTCTCTCTATTTTTAAGTATTAATGTAGTGTTGATCATGTGGTTCTTCATGTTGAACCTTATCTATAGGTGGAACTGAAATGGGTTGGGAATGAACACCACTTCATGTCATAATATTTACCTTAGGTCCCATTGGTGGGGTGGTAGGACACAATCTCCACTAATAATTTATATTTTTAGCAACATGAATCATCTTAACACCCTTAACATTATGATCATTGGTGATATCCATATATAATTCAGGGCATTTTTCTAGACAATGCTCATTTTTACAAAAGGTATAAGTTAGATAAATCAAGTAATCACATTGATAGTGGTCTAGAGATCCACAATTGTAATAGGTCATGAGTGGAAAATAACCACCTCTTGCTCATTTCCATGTCCTCAACCCCAAAAATATTATCCTCCACCAGGCTCTTGATTATTAGCAACATAAATTTGGTAAGTCCCTCTTGTGTGTGCTTCATGGATCTCATTGATGAGTAAATAGTCATTGGTATCATGTGTGTATGCATCACATATTTTATAGTATAGTGAAACTTTAGCCTTGGTATCACACTAGAATAAGAGATAATTCCTTACATCATGATCCTCTTAGAATATTTTACAAGACTATCTTATTATGATGTAAACATTCCTCTATGGGTAGTTATTCCTGTTATGGCCCTCTAAATCATAATCAACACACCATAAGTCAATGCAAGTGTCATGAACATTATTAGTTATTAGATTCTATAGCTATGATTCCATAGTAATAATTTGAGCCTCCATAAAGGAGTTTATACCCATATCTATACTCCTCATAGCTTTGATATGGAAAATAACTTCCATTTCCTCATGTGGGTTGATAAAGGTCGTTTATGATAGAGTTTGATGAAACAAAAGCAACAACCCTCCCATAAACCATTGAGCATGTTGTGTGGAGTTAATCTCAAATGATATTTCTGAAAGAATAATTTTGAAATGTGCATCACATTCATGCACATTCTCAGTGATTTTTTGATTTATATCCTTTAAAGTAGCAATGTTTTATTGCTCAAACTTAGGAATGTCAAACTCCTAAAGGAATGTAGTTGTTAATGTTTCATAGCTCATAATTTCCTATTGAAAGTAAAATTTGTGGTACCATTTATGTGTATCATTAATATTATTGGTGGTAAACTAAGTAGCCTTTTCTTATGAATAAGTGATCCCCCATGCTTGCCAAATGAGTTCGAACTTATGAACATGTTCTGCCACATTTTTGACACCTTGATATTTGGGGAGATGAAGCATCATTTTGATGTACACCATTTATGTGCTTGGTGATTGTAGTAGACCATGTTGTGGAGTTCCTCTATCTCCTTCTAAACTCTATGGTGGAGGTCTATTACTATCTATAGTCCCAATTCCTATTCTTCCTCTAATAGAACCACTATTGATGCTTTCACTCGTGCCTCATGTAGTAATAGGTACACTAGAAGTAGTGGGTGATGAAGAAGGTATATTTTATATGGTTGGGCCTATATTTTTACCAATACTAATATTAGTTCCAATTGGCATTCCAAATTGAGCCATATATGGTATTTTTAATGGAAATTTCAATGTTAAATGTAGATTTTTATGTTAAACTTATACTCCCAAAGATTCCTCTATTGACTAGACTTCAAACTTTTCGAACTCTACACTATCACTATCCCAATTTATTATTAGGATTTTGTCAAACTCAATTGCATGAGCATGTGTTATGGTGGGGGAAGTGGGTTTATCTGGATTGGGTTCTCTTATTAATGCCTATCTTGGTTATTTTGTGTGTACTAATGCTATATAAGGGCATGAGCCTGTGGGCATAGGGTACTCTTTGTGCCTCTCCATTCTCTTCCAATTTCTTGAAAAACTTCTAATACCTCCCATTAACCCTCTGGTTTGTTACCTCTCATATCCCTATGCTTGGCCTCATTATAATTTCACTTGTGACATTCCTATGCTCTGAGTTCCATGTTGAACTCCTAATCTCATACCAGTTCATACCCCACCATTTTTCCACTAGTCATGCTACTCATGCATGAGAGAGTTTAGTCATCAATGGAAATGTTCTCAAGTCCATAATTAACTAAAAGTTTTTAAATCTCTAAAGGGAATTGTTTGATATACCTTCCTCATGGATATATTTTTAATTCAAATTGCACTTCCTTTGGGTAAGAATATGTAGAAACTAGATATTCCAAAATATAAATTTGAAATGTTCCTTTCTACTCAATGTCTATTGCATGTGCCTAAATAACTTATAACTCATCTAAGGTTGTTTGACACTCTACTGACTAGGAAGAATTTCCCCCATAATTTCATGAACATTTTTGCACATACATTGAAAGTTAAGCATGCAGGTGCACAGGTAATTATACAAAGAATTTTTCATATAGAGAATCATATAGCATCTTCTATACACATGATCATACATAAATTCCTATTTTAAGGTATCAGATTGCAAATTTCTCTTTTGATGTACCAATCCATCACTCAATATTATCCAAAGAAAGTCACTCAACCATTTTCCTACCATCATGATGACAAGTGCAATGAGTCCCAACAAGAACACTAAAAATGTTGGGTTCTTTTCCTTTAGTTTAGCATTTATTTCACTAGTCATGTGCACAAAGAGGATAAAAGATTTAACTAACTAGTGTGATGATTTATCTCCATGCAAGAAATGGTCTCATTCATTCACCTGAAGCTCATAGCTAAAGATCAATTACCATAGGTTATGTCATGTGATGGTTTATACTTTTGGATTTTTATACTAAGGTGCTTGAACATGCACTTAGTTATAATTTAAGATATCATAGTTAAGTTAATTCATACCATGAAATCATTCCATACTTAATATAATTATTAAAAGTAAAGAGGGGTATAAATCAAGAAAAAGAATAGTAGTACCATTAGTTCCACAATAAGTTTACATGTATTTTAATAGCACAAGTGTTCCACTTTATTATGTCATTTGTCATCATACACAAGTTTTGATGCATATCAAGAACATAAGCTCTTGATTAAATTATCATTATACAACAACAACCAATAACATCAACAACCTTCTAAAGTAAAATTAGGGATATTTATACATGATTCTACTACAATCATTCAGTTATAACATTATCATAATAATGACGACTTGCCAATGACCATTAATAAAAAATGAGTCATGGCATGTCATTACATTTAATCCCTATAGATATGGGCCTAAATACCCTTATATACTTGCTTTATACTATATATATAATGTCATGAACATTTTTTTTATCATGTGTTAATGTTAGATCCATGCTTGATTTATTTTCCTCTGATGCTCATGTGAATTATTTCCTTAACCATTTATACACTTTGTGAACTTCTACAAGTCATACACCATTATATCGAGTCTTGTGCCCTTAGTTCCTCCATGTTTCCCGCATACTTATTCTTCATGATTTATTTATTATGTGCCAAGGTCTTTGTATCTAGGCTTGCTTCTACACCTAGGTTTACTTTCATGCCCATCTCACCAAAAAGCACTTAGTATAAAATGATACAAAATTTAGGGACCAACACTTTATTTAGTGAGTTTACAAATTTTATAAGATTCAAATTAGTGAATTATTAATATTTGTATTATTATAATTCTTAATTTTGTATAGTAGTTTGTCATTTAGGGTAATCTACATATTTCTAGGTTTCCCTAATTTTTGATAAAAGTATATTGGTTAACCTTATTATATCTTAACATTACAATCCATATTTTTCCCTAGCGCTTCCTTCTATTTTTCCATTCCATTAGGGTTCCATATCTCAGTTTTCCTAATTTTTAAATTAGTCATTACTTATTTATAAACCATAGCTTTCCATTAGGGGTTCCTTCTAAAATTTTATCCTCTTAGGGTTTCAAGTTAAATATTGATTTCATAATCATATTGGAGTGTGTGCTAGCATTAGAGTGTTGTTTCTCTCTTATTCTCCTTTTAGTCTTTGGAAAAATTAATATGCCTAACAAATAATCTCTTCTTACTCTTACCCTCAAGATTGTGATATCTCATTTCCATCTAACTAGGTCCATGATATCAATATCCTAAGAGGTAAGGTATCCCACTATATAGTTTCAAAATAAGGTAACCAACATATCCTTCCTCAACCCCCTCCACCTCCCACATCTCCTCTTAATGGTGTATGTATGAATGTTCAATCCTATGTACATAGGGTTTGTGATTGTCAAGCCTTAAAAGATCAAATCATCGTTATGGGAAAGTTAATATAATAATTAAAAAATAAAAATTAGTTTTTAGTGAAAATATCATATCATTAGAAAATCATATTAGATATGCACATAATCCAGAGTATGTTAATGTTAATCATGTACTTGGATCTTCATCTAACAATGTTGTGCCTAATAATACTTCATATCTAAATGGGAAGCTACCATAAAATTCATCTACAAGAAGTTATTTAAAAATTATGAAAATTGATGATAAGAGTTCAATTGATATGTAATGTCCCTTTTCGGTCCATTCCAACATTCTTGTAAAGTTACAAGATCTTTAGAGAATGACAACTTTTTTGGAAAGGAATTGTGACAATGGTAATGAGTTTAGGAAATCAAAATGAGTCCAATGGTAGTTTTGAAATTCTAGGCACTCTCCACACTTCTTGGAGAAGTTTTTTTATATTTGAAAAGCACTAATTTTCATTAATTTTGATATCTTGAGAGATTAAGAGTCTTTGGCATGGTCAAAATTCATATTTGGTCCATTTTAATATTTTACATAACATTAGGTGGATGTGTAGAAAATAATTAAATAATTAAATGTTTAAGTTGCAAAAAAGTAAAATAAAAAAGATAACTTATATTTATTTATTTAAAAGAGACATAAAACTGACTTTAATGGGTAAAAACATAAATTTAAACTATAAAGTCACTTTAAGTGGGAAAATTAAAGGTTATGGGAAATAATATTTTATTATTCCCAAAAAAATTATAAAAAGGAGTGGATACAAGAGAAAGGTCATTCTTGGTATTTGCATATTTTCTAAAAAGCATAATTGTGGAGACTAAATCAAAATATTCAAGCACAACCTAAGATGAAAAAACTATGGCAAAGATTAGGTTTGGTGGTGAAAGATCCTCCCTAGTCTATAATGTGAAATCCATTTAGTCTTTTAGTTTACATGAAAAAGATTTGTAGGCAAGACAAATTATTGAAGATTTTTGTAGGCAAGAAGGGGCACCAATATTGAGAAGTTTAAGGGGTATGTTCATCAAATTTATTATGGACACCACTTTGGGAAGAGTTTGGGGTTGTGAACTGTATAAGTTATTTATTGCTATCAAAGACATTTTATAGCCATCAAAACTTTTGTGCATCATCTCTTCAATGTTTGCTTAATCTCTACTCAATTACTGATCACATAACAAATTAGGAATATATTAATATTTTATCTATGTATTGACCTTGTTACTATACTAGTTATACTCAAATATATATATTTATCTATGTATTTCATTGATAAGGGAAATCAACCAACTATTTGTTTTAATGTCTACTAATTTCATGAAAATTTGGGTATAAATATGAATGCTTGGTAATCTAGTCATCAAAACAATTCAACCACATTTGAAATAGCTTAGATACTACCATAGAGAGTATTCATGCCAAATTTTTGACAAAATGTTTACAACCATAAATTAGAAAAAATAAGTGAAAAATAAGGTAGGGATTTTATAGTGGTAACAGAGCCTAGAACTTATTGCCAACCTATTGTGGTATTTGCATGTCATTTTTTTAGATACATTTTAGTGATCAACACTTACATGTTGGTATTTAGTATTACATGTTAGTGATCCACACTTTCATGTTGGTTTTAAGATTTGCATGTTAGTGATTGAATACTTGCATGTCAATTTTGAGCCTTACATGTCAGTGGTCTAGACTTACATGTTAGTATTTTGGTCTTCATTTATCATTTGAATTATGGAAGATAGAAATATGATATATTATTTGTTTGAATCTTTTAGATAACATCAAGATAACATTGAAAATAGGTTGAAAATAATAGATTCACTTAGTGAAAATGATGTTGGAGATAGGCTTTATACAACAGGGAGGGATCCTAAGTTTCTACATCAGCCAAAGGATATTTTACTCAATATGTTGAAGGTATTGGATAGTAGTTTTTCTATGATAGATCAGTCAGATTCAAAGAAATTGCTTTGGGTAATGAAGCCATCAATGACTTCTTTGATTAATCCAATGCGTATGAGACATATTTATAGAGAGGTAAGACTTGTTGTCATTTATTTACTTAGTGAAATTATAAAAATTTCAGCTCCTAAAGCACCCTATAATGATGACATGATGAGGTGGATATTATAGCTGATTATTGAAAGCTTTCATGGTTTAGATGATATCAGAATCCCTTCTTTTAGTAAGAGGGCTAATATTTTAGAACTGATGGCAAAAGTTAGATCATGTGTTCTTTTAATTGATTTAATTTGTGATGATGTTATTCTTGAAATGTTTAATCTTTTCATAGCTTATGTTAGTGAGGATCATGAAGAAATTATTTTTTGATTGTATGAGAATCATTATTTCTTTAGTTTTGAATGAGAGTGATGTTGTTTCCCAACCATTCTTATCATTTGTATTAGCTATTTTGAGAAAGGAACAAAATATTTCTTTAACTGCACATGAATTGGTGAATAGTGTTTACAAATAATGTGAGCAAAAATTGATACCATACTTATCAATTGACAAGATAGGAGATGGAGAATCACATGATGTATCTACAAGTAGACATGAAGATGAGAAGTTTTCTAAATTTGTTAGAAGGAATGAATTAATCTCCTATGAAGAAGAAAAATAATTATTTCATGAGACATGCATGATAGTGCACAAAAATGACTTCATAGAGGTACATGTAGCTAAAATGTTGGGATCAAGCTTGAAGTAAATTTTAGAACAACAACCTTGGTTACAAATTTAGATCAATATAGTGAAGATTATGATATCTATGGTTCCCATGATGACACCATTGGAAGGTATGAAAATAATAATAATTTTGATGTCACTAATGATGAAATTGGGTTTGCTAAAAATTTTAAATTAGTAGGTAAATTTGAACACTTAGATAATTTTGATGAAATTTATTCATAAATTGAAGAAATCAACAAGTAAAATAATGAAAAGGTAGCTGATTTTGAAAATCTTGTTATTAAAGACAAATTATAAATCCTAATGTGTGGTGATAATTTTGTACAAAGACCTAAAGATTTATAAGTGTTGAAGAACCAATTGATGGTCACTAAATAAAAAGTTGTGCAAGCCTTAACACATTTTGATATCACACACAAATTCATTGAAAAGTTCTATCGGAAGGCTCATATTGAAGAGAGGAAGAAAGACATTAATAATGGATCCAACCTTACTTGTAAACCAACAAAAGGAGATTTATAGATGATGAAATCAATTATTTGCATTTTCTTTTTGATAGGGATTATGCACCAAGTTTGCAGAGGAGACTATGGTTTCATACAAAGAGAAGGAAAATGTGATTGATGAGCTCAACCTTGAACTTAACCTAGTTTACTACTCACTCTACCAAGTTGAAAATTAGATGAATGTTTTAGCCATATTTAATAAGATAAAATCTAAAGTAAGAGTAGAGGAAATAAATAAAATAGTTGAAGGATTTGATAAGCGTCAAGAAGAAGAAAAAAATTGACTTAATCTTCTCTTGGAGACATGAAGAAGGAATCAGGAGTGAAGAGATACCACATAGTGATTTTAGTAGTTCTATCACCATGGAGATCCCACATATTGGTATCACTTAGCATGAAATTCAAGGACACAATCTCATGGGGCTAGAAGAAAAAATTTCTCATGATAATACGTCTTCTACTTTGGATGTTGAATTATTTATTGACAATCCAAATTTTGTGATGAATGTTGAGATACTTCCTTATTCAAGAAACACGAAGGATGATGATAGTAGGATATGGGATCTAGGTGATTATTTGGGACACTCAAGAATAAAAATCAAAATGGGAAAAATAAGTGAATTTCATACTAGTGGCATGGTGAGGCATGCTCATCTTATTATTTTCAACCCACATGAAAATAATTTGGTCATGTTTTTGATGAAACATAAGAGTGGGATCGATAAAAAAATTCATATAACACTCTAGTATGAGGTTCTCTCTTCCAAAGAAGAAGAATCCATATTTTGTGTGTATCTCAACTTGGATCATTATCCTAGGACACAAGAAATGAAAATAAATGAAATTTACTTTGATAGTCCAATTTTAATTAGAGTAGTGTAGAAAAAGCATGGTGTAGTATTCTAAAGATTGATTTGGGATCTAGGGACTTTCAAAAGGGTCATTTAGAGGGATTTGGAGGTTTGAGTTGGTATTAAATGAGGACAAGCAATTTTGGGAAGGGAGGATTGTAATGTCCCTTTTTGGTTCATTATAACATTCTTGGAAAGTTCTAAGATTCTTGGAGAATGCCAAATTTTTTAGAAATGAATTATGATGATGGTAGTGAGTTTATGAAATCAATATGAATCCAAAAATACTTTCTAAATTCATTTTTGACATTCTAGGCACTCTCCACACTTATTGGAAAAGTTTGCTATTTTTAGAAAGAACTAATTTTCATAAAGTTTGATATCCTGAGAGCTTAAGAGTCTTTTGGCATGGTCAAGTTTCATATTTTGTCCATTTTAATATTTTCCATAACATTGGGTGGATGTAAAAAACATAATTAAATAATTAAATGTTTAAGTTTTCAAAAAAATAAAATTAAAAAGACAAATTATATTTAATTATTTAATGGAGACATAAAGTGACTTTAATGGGTCAAAATATAAATTTAAATTAAAAATTCATTTTAAGCAAGAAAATTAAAGGTTATGGGAAATAATATTTTATTATTCCCCAAAAGTTTATAAAAAGGAGTGGAGACAAGAGAAAGCTCATTCTTGGTATTTCTATATTTTTTGAAAACCATAGTTGTGGAGACTAAGCAAGAATGTTCAAGCATAGCCTAGGATGAAAACCCTATGATGAAGATTGGGTTTGGTGGTGAAAGATCCTCCCTAGCCGATACTATGAAATCCATTCAGGGTTTCATTTTTCATGGAAAGGATTTACAAGTAAGACAAATTATTAAAGATTTCTATAGGCAAGAAGGGGGCACCAATATTGAGAAGTCTATGGGGTATGATCATCAACTTTGATGTTGGATGCCACTTTGGGAAAATTTTGGGGCTACAAAATATATAAGTTATTTTCTATTATGAAAGACATTATACAACCATCAAAAATTATGTGCATCAGCTCATCAATGTTTTCTTAATCTCTACTCAGTTGTGGGTCACATAAAAGGTCAAAAATATATTAATATTTTGTCTATGTAGTAACCTTGTTACTATACTAGTTATACTCAAATATATATATCATTAATAAGGGAAATTAACCAACTATTTATTTTAATGTCTACCAATTTCATGAGAATTTGGGTATAAAAATGAATGCTTGGTAATCTAGTCATCAAAAAAATTCAACCACATTCAAAATAGCTCATAGACTACCACAAATAGTTTGCATGACAAATGTTTGACAAAATGTTTACACCCAAAAATATGAAAAAATAAGTGCAAAATAGGGTAGGGATTTTACATGATATTATAAGGGAAATGACTAAAAATAAATTGATCCAACTATCTCCTCTACAACCCTGAAGGATATCAAATAAGTATTGTGCATATCATATAATGCATGGGCATCATATAGATCAATGTTTGGATTTAAAGAAGAAAATACAAAAGATAACTGATAGTGGTGATCCTACAATTGATACCTCAATCAAGCAACCCATAATGGAACATGAACAAGTATAAAATTTTAAAAAAAAATAGATTTAGTACAAAAATGGATATTAAAGGATAATTCAAAGCAAGAAAAGGTTCAAAAGATGCAATTAGAACAAGAAAATATTCAACAAGATAATTTAGAGAAAGAAATATTACAAAAGGAAAAAGCTGAAAAAGATAAATTACATAAGGAATTTATCACAAAATAAATGTTACAAAAAGAGCAAGCACATAAGTTACAAAATCAAAATCAAGGCAAGCAAAAAATCATTCTTAAAATAGGGTTTATAATAAAAGAAAGTCAAAATCATGAAATACCTAAAAAATATCCTTTGATTACTATTTTTATAAGTTAGTCAGTGTTGTTTTTGATATTATACTTTCTAATCAGCAATTAATAAATGAATAGTTCTATCTAGGCTCTCCTACCCAAGGATATTTAAAAATTCACTAACCCTATAATCTCCTCCCCTATTTTGACAGAATCCAATGGCACCCAACTACCTTATTTCCCTCTCCCCTCCCTTGTCATGACCAGGCTTGATGGTGCCTAGTTGTCTATGTAGGTTCAATTACTAGAAACCACTCCAACAAATTGATTGAGCATGACTACCCAATCAAAAAACAACAATCTACATGAACATTTTTTACCATTATGGCTTCCTCCACCTACTAAACTCTCCAGGATAGCATCGACCCTTGTTAAGTGAAAGGTAATGATGATGGATTAACCAACATGCAATAATGGACATGGATTATAGACCCCTAGTTTGTTAGCTTCAGGGTTTGGGATGTCATGGAGTTGGAGGCCATGATAAAATATATGAATTGGAACATCAAATCCTCTATCCAAAATATTTCCCACAAAGTAGTGTCAAGACTTGGTCTAAACTCAAGATTGTTTCCTTTGACCCCATTTTAGTCTTTGACAAGGAGGGAATCTAGGTAGGTACTTAGATCAGAGGAATATTTCTAATCCAATGGAACTATCTATAGATTCATTGATTACTACCCAAATCTTCAAGAACCTCAAGCATGGATCATGAATAACTAGTCTCCCTTCCTAGAAGTTAGATTTGAAATATACCCATGCACAAAAAGCTTTATTATTATTATTATTATTATTATTATTATTATTATTATTATTATTATTATTATTATTATTATTATTATTATTATTATTATTATTATTCATTAGTTTAAAGATAAAGAAAAGATTCAAAACCAACTATAGAGATTGAGTCACCATCCCCTAATCTTTAAAACATGGTCCCAAACCTTCAAACCTCTTACCAAACCACTTAAAATAAAACCCATCTAGATTCACTTACCCCATATCCCTCTTCAATTATGGATTGAGTCCAACCTTAAAGTAATTGGTAAAGTCCTTGGTGAGTTTTTACAAATGTACCTCATAAAATGATAAAATTTCCCATACTAATTATGAAAATATTCTATTAAACATAGACACCTCCAAAGACCTACTTGAAAAAATTATCTTAGAAGTGGGAGACTGCTCGTGGTCCCAATCCCTCAACTTGAAGGACTTTTTTTCACTATTGTAGCTGCTTCAATATAGGGCACCTAACAAAAAAATATAATATCCTTAGAATAAAAAAGTATTCTTATTGGTGGAAGGAATCCCTTCCCACCCATCTTATAATAATGGTTGATCTTGAGTGTGAGGTTTTAGTGTCATATTTTAAAGATCTAGAATCCCTTGCATATGATAAGTTAGTATAGTTCCCCCTCTGTAGTATGGGTAACCTGATAGTAGATTCAAGGAAGACCTTTGACACACATCTAGAAACTTTCAAACTAGATACCTCAGTGGAAGTGAATATAGAATGTGATATCTTTAGGTCAGAACCAAAATAAGATACATTAGCATAAGTCAAATCTTATCACCCTAAACTAGTTGACAATATAGTCCCAGTTTAACTAGAAGTTGAGGAAAATAAGGGAGAATGGACCAAGGTAAAAAAATAAAAAATGCAAAAGAGTTGTGGTTTAGTCCTCAAGTATGGATCTCCACTCAAGGGGGACTTCGATAAATTTTTTAGAAGATAGTTAAAAGAATTAGTAGCATGGTGGATGTTTTTCAAAAGATTACCTGATAGAAACTGGGTTATTAGAGGAAGGTAGTGTTTGTTTTTTGGTATGAATAGTCTTGGTTTTTGGTTGTTTATTTTATCACTAGTAGAGGCATCCCATTTAAGTATGAAATTTATAATCTTTTTCTCCATTGTAAAAAAATTTGGTAGCTTCAAAACCCATGACCCCTTAACCATATCTAATAAAAAATAAAATATATAGTTTAAAATGTGGTTACAAAGGGGTAAACTACAAGCCTTTCCTCATATCAATACATTTTCACTTTCACTTCTCACATACATAAAAAATAATTTATAGATGTCAAGGTTAAGGAATATTAGTAAATCAATTTTTTTTTAAAATCATTTCTTACATTTCTTGGAAATAAGGATCAACACTTGGATAAAACTAGTGCATCTATAACATGTATGGGATCAATCAAGTTAATAGTTTATTTTGCTTCAAAAGAGTGCTATCTTAATTTTTGTGTTATTTGAAAGTCAAGTGATTACAATGTTGTGTTTGGAGGTCATTGTTAAAATAAATAGGAGGAATGATTGATTAAATCAAAGTTTGTATATAATTTTATCATGAAGGTTAGGTCATATCCTTTTACAAAGAAGGAACATCTATAGAGAAAAAACATATTTTCATCTAGTATAAAAACATATACAAGTAATGGCATGTAAATAGAGGTGCATGACATAATACATATCTCAAAAGAGAAATAAATAAATTTAATACCACAATATGGGGTAGTTGGTTTTACATATCCATATTCAATAGAAGACAAGAGGAGAATCTCACAAGTCCCAAATCTAGATGATGATGATTATAACCATACATATTGGTTGATCCTGATGATATTGATCATACATAATATGAATATGATAATGATACAAAACCTAAATATTTGCATTATCATCTTCATTAACCATATATCATCATTCTTTTATTTAATATATGATAAATTTATTTTAAGACTCTTAAGGGAGTCATTGGTTAGTATATTTCTCTCTATTTCTCAGTTCATATATATGCAAAAATATGAAAACAATAAAATAATATATAAAATACCAAAATTAGGACCTATGCATGATTATATGTACTTTGTCATACATCAGTTCATTTGTGCATAGTTATTAAAAACTTGTTTTAACTATATTTATATCATATATGCTTCATCAATGTACATCAGTGACTTCGGATTACACAAAACAAAGTTTCCAAACTTAATTTAAAGTAATATGACTATTACACATTCAAAAATTATAATTGGACAAGAGTGCCCTATTAGACAACAATGCCCTTCTCTAGTGTCCATCACCCCATTGCTATCCTAGTGAACTCAGACACTTAGTTTCAGACCACACACAAGCTTTCTATAACATGTACATTCATCAACTAGCTCACT
Organism: Torreya grandis; assembly: GCA_037957365.1. Lineage (NCBI taxonomy): Eukaryota > Viridiplantae > Streptophyta > Pinopsida > Cupressales > Taxaceae > Torreya > Torreya grandis. The sequence continues at coordinate 3,991,583 of JARHVA010000743.1, read as the reverse complement.
AAGGGCATATTATACATAGGTTTTATCCTTCTTTGGCTACCTTATCTTACTTACAATTCATTTATTTATAAATAAATACATCTTATGATATCAATCACTCACTAACATATTTATATACTACTAGTTATCTCAAATATTGAATTTACTCATGTTACAACTTAGCTCTTAGTGATCAATCACATATTAGCATGCTTTCTTTCCATGTTATTTTATTAGCTTTATGGCTTGTATGCACTCTCTCTTTCCATTGAGGACATTTGAATATGTCACTTGTATGTGAATCTAATCCTCCATTTATATGTGTATGAAGACATTTGAATCTATTTTTGTGTGTGTATTTTATGTGTATGCAAACATTTGAACATTTCATTCTATGTGGCTCTAAGCCTTCATTGTTTGCTTATATTCAAGTGATATTTGAACTTTCCATTGTATGTGTCCCTTCAAATTTCTATTTTATGATTTATGTGTTTTGTGTGTACTATTTGATTGTGTGCATCATGGCCATGACACCTTGCTTGCTTCTTTGATCATATTTAAATCTCATAATGGAAATCATTCATCCACCCAACCCTTCCAATGCCATGATGGATATCATACATTCCTCACTAAGTAGTTTTATTCCATGTTACAAACTTGATTTTATTACTTATCTATGTGCCTAAATGCTAACATATATCTAGGCACTCTTGCTTTGAATGCTCGTTCCTACATGCATCTCACATTACTACTATGCTTAGTTTATCTATATGATGATGCCATACTTCTCCATGTTATCACTATTACTTAGATTTACATCTTTATTTCATAACAATATATCACATAACTGTTTATTTAGAATTAGGTTATTATGCAAGCTTGAAAACTCACCTCGAAAAAGGGGTAATTCACAGAGGTTTTCTTAGAGACTAAACCTTTGAAATCAGCACATAGATATAATTTGGTAGTTATTATGTAGTTAGCATAAATTTAGTTTTAAAAAATGCAAAGAAAGTGATTGTAGATAGGATCACCCTAATAGACAAGAAAGAATTTCTCTACTTTCCTTCTCACCATTATTTTCCAAATGCCTAAAAAAGGCATTTCCAGAATTTCATAGAATTTCAGTTTACTAAGGATAGTATACAATAGTTGTATAGTCTTAATTTCTAAAATTACTTAGTTTTGTCTTAGATTTGGTAAGTTTGGGGAAATCATGCACGACATGTTTTTCTAGGTTAACACATAGGTTTGATCATAATTATCATTTTTATTAGCCATTTTTAGAATCCATATACACCAGATATTAGTTTGGGGACATGCGTGAAGCACATAGCTTCCTCATTACTTAATTTTTGCACTAGTTTTATAGATGGAATGACAAATTCATGCCATTATCCACATTTTATGTAATAGATACATATATTACCTAGTTTCTCACCAATGTTTTTCTATTTTCCCACCAAAATTGAACATTATTCTATTTGCAATGGTTGGTTCACTATTTTCACTAGTATTTACATCAAATTTGCACTAGAATGATCTATTGGGATTCATATAGGGAATACAAATTACTTCACTGCTATGGGTATGTGATGATGGATTTAATCACACTTTGAGTCTCTGAGGACACTCTCCTATTGATGATAATTGAGGCATGCACAATCCAATCGAAGTTAATACAAAATAAATCTCCAAGGGTCATTCCCTCTACAGTCACTAGTTTTTCACCATTTTTAATACCAAGAAAACATAATGGTTCACATACCTAATTAGGTTTATTCATTTCATTTCATTCTTAAGTTTTTCGTATTTTTATTTTTTATAATAATATTAAGTATAGACTAATATTGCATATGTTTCATTTGAGGTTTATGTGGAAGATAGTTCAACATTATGCCCTACATTCAGGACTACACTTCATAGGTAAGTTCAGGTATGCAATTTTCTTTTTACTCTAATACTTTAACTTTATTGCATTAATATAATAAAATTGGGGAAAATTTAAATACATAAATTAACATTTAATATAAAATAGTGCACTTGTGATGACTCCTTTTCAAACTTAGCTATGGACCTATCCTTAGGCCATTTTGATTAATCTATACCACCTTGCATGTAAAGGACTCACTATTATAAAATGATTAATGATCCCAAAATTTACTTATCCATCATGATATCATCATTAACCACCATCCAAGCTATGCTAGATCCTTAGCACCATTATTTGTCCTCATTGGACAACAATGCCATATTGGTCATGATCACACCACTTTGTTGTTTGATGCATTTATCTTGTCCTCCCACTGAATAGTGGCTATTTTTAAGGTCACACCAAAATTCAACCACTGGCCCATTTTTTCTCCCATCAACTTTCATTTATATTTACATGTCAAGGTTCTAAGGGGTTTGAAGGGAAAATAGTCATATAGTAGTCATTGTAGCTAATCAAAAACTCCTACACATAACATAAAATATATAGATGAAGGTGAACAATACCCAAAAAACTAGATATTCATTATCTATTGGACAAGATTGGCCTCATGAAGGACATGATCACCCCCTCTCTTATCCATCTTAGGGTGATTCTATCTAGGTCTCATTTCAACTATAGATTCAATTTCATAGTCACCATATCTAGCCACCCTACTGACGTCAACTTTTGAATACTCTCGCAACATCATTTTCTAGCTAAGTCTTAGTTTTTCTGTTTCACTTTATTTATTTATCAAGTTTATAGATTTAGTAAATTTTAAATTGGTGAATCTTTGATGTGTATTTTTATAAATTCTAATTTTTCATTTTTGTAAATATCATTTGGGGTAATCTACATTTTTCTAGGTTTACCCAAAAATTGATAAAACAAAAGTAACATATACATCCAAATAATGGTCTTATTATTGTTTAGATAAATAATATAAAAAGTATGAACTTATAATAAAATTATGTCATATATATTATAAATAATTAAACACCATAATAAAATAAGTTACATGTTATTCAAATTTAGATACACTTTGTAATACATTACATCATTTTCATATATTTTGAGGTTCAAATAATTTGAAAAATACCAACTTTATTAATTAAATGAGATACACAAAGTCAAAATTTTACATATGGATTGTAAGATATACAATACAAATTATCCAATATCCTAGGGACTTACACTTTTATTACATCCTATCATATTCAAAATTCAAATACTTGGCTCCATCATTTGTAACGTTAATAACCAATCTCCTTCATTAATTATGTCCACCTACAAAATTGAAGATTCATATAATTCTTAAGCCTCTCCATTCCTATTCACATTTAAAATAAAAATTAAAAAATTAGTTTGTGAGACACAATATATCTATAAATAAAAAATTATAGACCAACCAATGATTGATTTATATAGTTACTATTAAAATTTTATTAATTTGGAAGCACAAATTGTCAAATTTGAATTCATTGAAGTAGACTTCATTATTTCATTTCCCACATTTTAGGTAAGCATATTGATGTGATTCATTGATATATCACCAAATGATTTGGTTTTACTAGAAAAACAAACCATTTTGTGAAGTCATTTTGATGTGTTATTAATGTGTTGATTTGAATTACTGATGTAGTGTTATTCATTCACATTTTCAACATTACAAATATTGTTTTACCACAATTGTTAAGGTAGATAATGTTTCATGTGTCTAAAATGCCAAAGCTAAAATATTTGTTAAATAATGCATTATATATAAAATCTCATTGGGTTACATGTTATCATTTCACATTGTTGTGTGTTTTTATATATGTGACAAATTTATATTTCCCTACCTCCAAATTTCCATGGCTTCTATAAGCACCACTACCACACAAAAATTATTGTTTAGATGGACAAGGTTTGAACTTAAGATGGAAGACTGAACATTTACTTGTATATGCACAAATTCTTATTTGGATGGTGTTGTACTGAAAAAAATTTGTCAAAATTTTACTACACTATTTTACCATTTTCCCACCATTTTGCCCTTTTTCATGTTTTTTGTAATATTTCATAGGACCCTATAACCCGATGGAAAAGGTAACATGTTTGATTAATACACTCGGATTATTTTAAATTTGGTGTTGTGGGCTTAATGGGAAATTTTATTGACCTAATTGTAATATTAATTATTTAATAATTAATTAACATTAATTAAAGTCATCAAATAATTGTACATTTTTAGTCATTTGATAAATTAATTCTTTTAGAGTTAATATTTATTGTAGATACAAATTAAAAAGTTCATTTGAATATTGTAAATGTGTCTAAATATAAAGAAAAGTAAAAAAAGAGAAGCAAGTGAATGAATTTTCATATTCCAAAGGTAAAAGAATGCACAAAAGGGGAAAATATATATATTTTTAGGGCTTATTCTTTTTCACAAGCTCTTGAAGAGAGCTAACTGCAACTTTGTGTGGAACCATGTTATTTATAGATTGGAGCAATGAAATGTAAGCAAACGAGTGAGACTCTTTTGAGGTGTTTTTAGATTTTAATGTCCTCTTTTTATGATTTTTGAATTTCTATTTTCTATATGAAGACTCCATTAAAAAAATTCATTCATTTGATTATATGCAACCTGTTATGTTTATAAACTTTGTGTTAAAAACCCACTTATGAGCTTTCTTGATGTTCACAAGTTTTTTCATGTTTGATCTCATTATTTAACCTTGTACCAAGTGTGTGTAATTGGGTTTATAAGGATACTTTGTGATTTTAGGCATGCCTTTTATTCTTATAAGCCCTACTTATTCTATGTTTATTCTTATGTGAGAGGAAATATTTATATTTATGTTGTTTAATCTTGAGTTATCCCAATGGTTATCCACTTTTATCTCACTGTGGGTTTCTCCCTCTTTTCTCTTTTTATTTTTATTCTATTTTCCCTTCATGATTTTGGGTAAAAATTACATAAAAAACTCAAATTTTTCATATGTAATGAGGGAACTGCCCCTCTCAATTGTAGAGAAGAATCACCATTCTCTAGGATGATTTTTATAACTATTAGTGAATTGGTGTTGTTTCTCATTAGGTGAGTCATAAAAATAAGAAAAACAAAAATGTCCAAATTTCTGCCAACATTTTTTTGTAGCTCTAATGGGGATTAAAAAGGTGCCTTTTAATTCCTAGTATTTGAAGGAAATCTTCCCCTTAAAATAGAATATTGGTAACTCCATTGAAAAGAGGCTTTGAAATGAGGGAACGCAGCCCACACTTCTAATTTTCTAATTTTTATAGTGCTACATGTGTTCTAATTTTTATTGCAGTCATGAAAAGATTTTAACTAAAAAAAGAATATTTATACTTTGAAAACATTGGGTGGAAAAAGGAATAAAAAATAATAGAGATAAATGTTTCAAATGACTCTGAATTAAGGGCTAATTAGGTTTATGTAAGTAATGATACAATAAACAATGTCTTTATCTTCATACCATATTTCAAAAAAAAGTGATTTAGGAAGTTGTTGATGATAAGAAAAGAGTGTAGTTATTGAAAGACTTCTATGGATTCATATAAGTAGAAAAGAAGTATGCCCATTTCAAAATTTAACTCAAGTAGAAAAATGCACAAAAAAAGGAAAATTCAGCCATCTTTCAAGAGCATGTGATGAGTCACAAAGGTAGTGGGATCCATATGAGTGGAGAGAAGGTATGAAATGATATTGAGCACAAGCACATAATAGGTTTTAAATATCAAACAAGAAGTAATTTTCAATAAATTTCTAGCCATTTGGAATGCCAAGAGTTTTTAATCCTTAGCTCACATTTAGATGCACTTATGGGATATTTGATTCTTCCATTCATGGTTGAATAATTTCAAGAGCATTCAAGAGATGAGTATTTTGGAGGTATTTTCATGGCATTCATGTTTTAAGTTGAAAATTATTTCAAATATTCATTCATGAAAAAAATATAATTAATATTTACTTTCCAATTATGCATGATCAAGTGTTTAAATCCATGTTTATTCCCCAACCCCCTCTCCCCATGTTATATGTCTTCCCCATTCATTCAATTAAAAACATGTTGGTGTCCTTATTCTTGTCTTTGAAAATGAGGTCCTCACCATGCAAAATTTTGATACATAAAGGCTTATACTTTGCCAAACTGGTAAATGGATTTGTTTAGCCTTATTTTTTTCATCTCTTTATAAATATTTTTCCTTTTCACAAAGTTTTGGCTTGTGTTGATATCCCCTTCCCTTTTTCATTGTGTGTGTTAATGTGTTTGTTTTTAATAAAACCCAAATTGTTTGTTGTGGTGTTTATCCTTCTCCTCATATTGGTTTCTTCAGCCCACATGGCATTTTAGTGTTGTGGTCTTTTCTAAAAATCCTATTGTTTTAGTGAATGTTGTGGAAATAATTCTGCATATATACACTTGCTTTGGATCTTTATATTTGGTGATTTGTTTGTTGTTTCTTTCTTAAAAAAATTATCTATTTTTAGAACTCAATGGTAAATCCAATGGATGTGATAATTCATTATTGAATGATACAAGTATCTACTAAAAAACATGATCATTTCATTACTCTATCTTGGCCAAGTATTGAACACTACTTATTGATGGAGAGTTTTTTCCTAGTTACAAGATTGCTTATTTTGAAGAATTTGAGGGTGTACATGGCTATGGTATTGGTTGAGAAATGTTTTAATGAAAGCAATAAAATGCCTTAGGTTGTATATGAATTTGTATGCAAAATTGGTGGTGGCACAATAAGCCACATTTATTCTTTGAAAATAGTGGGCTTAGTCAATATTCTCAAGCTCTGGAGAGTTAGGAATGAGTAGTGCACTAGAGACCCTCTGTGGTCAAGTCTTTGGAGTGGGACAAGTTCCCATGCTTAGAGTGCTAGACTAAATTTTTGTATGATTTGAGGATGTTGCATAACTCTACCTTTCATCTATTATTGGTGATGGTAGCACTGTGAAATAGAGCCCAATAGATTGGTATCAATTATAGGTTTTCAAAAGTGCTTTGATTACTCTATGGTTGATTGTATTATGGTTAGTGATGGATTTATCTCGTTGAATTTATGAAACTTAAGAGCCTTCTATATTCTAAAAAACATGGGGCATAGTTTATTGAATATGATAATCGAGATATAACTACTATTTGGTTTGATAGGCATGGTGGAAATGAAAGACACAAAGCTGATAAGATTGAACTAGATCATCCTACAATAATACTCACTACAATGAGTGGGAATTATGATCTTGTTTCATATGGTTCCCCATCTGTAATAAGGTCATTCCATTTTAGATAAATTCTAAGCTATATGGACCATATAAAGTGCATCAAGGGGCTTAATTTACATTCCCCAATGTGGGAGGAAAGATAGTAGGTTTTCATGGTTTGAATGGTCCACATTTTATGCACTCTGACATCATTATTTCATTAGATGGGAATCCAAAAATTACATATAACATACTTTTTGCACTTGGAGATAAGATAGATAATTTGAAACTTCATTGCTTTAGATTGAATATCATTTAACCAGCTTCTATCAATGGTGTTTTGACTTCCTTCAATGCTAGAGGACTAAATGACATCATAAGCACAAAGTTATTACCAATCAATAATAGCTCAGAGAAAAGCAATGTAGTAAGATCTGCAGTGGTGTATGGGCCTTGGGGTGATAGCGGTGGAAGTATATTCAATGATGTAATTTAAATTGGTGTTAGACATATAGTTATAACTTGAGGTGGGAGCATTGTTTCTATCAAGGTTGAGTATGATAGACATGGGAGAACTTCATGTGGCATCAAAATTGATAAGATAGTTTTTTATTATCCCTTTGAGATATTGACTCGCATCACTAGATACTATGGCATTATTCTGTTAAGGGGTCCAACTACCATAAAAATATCTTACATTCCACACTACTTGTGGAAATCAAGGACCCTATGGAGAATAATAAGATATTTTCTTCAACTCAAAGATTTTAGAGTCTTTAGAAAACATACTAGCTATGGTCATGTTAAACTGGTTTAAGACATTGGTTGATAACCTTTGCAAGGGGTCATCTGAATCCAAAAAGGTGATGGTAAATCCATTTACGAAGATTTACCTTGATGATAACTGAAGATAGTCTTTAGTTGATGCCCATGAAATTGAGGCGTTAGTTGACATCTATAAGTATAAGAACATTGAATTAAAGCATGTATCTCTTAAAGATTTAAAAAAACATTTCATCCCATGACAAAGTAAACAATTTGTAGAATATGGTATAGTTCATTGAGTGACTAAATTTTCAAATAGGTCTGAGTGAGTATTGAAGAGCAGTGTCATCACTATTTTAGCAGATTTGATTGTAAATAATGGGGTATGTTTTGTAGTGAATGTAAATATAACTCCAATCCAAACCAAGGAGATAGAAAAATCAATAATTAAATCTATAAGGTCTTTCCACTATTTAGATATAAGGACATATTCAACTAAATATATTCTAAATTTGATATCACCTTCGGATGCCCATGATTCAGAACACAAACAACAAACTCAATGCTTCTCTAAATAAGAACTTTGTGATCTCTTCATCACACCATAAAGTGGTTTTGATGTTTCCTTGACTCATAAACAACTTTGTGAGGATAAAATTTCCTCAAGGTGTCTTAATTAATGCACCACCTAGGATAGGGAACCATGCAAATAATGATCCTACATGGATAAAGGCATTTAAGGCACTAATAGAGGAATAGGATATAGAGAATAAATCAAAGAGTGTGTATGATTTAAGGGAGGCTATAGTTTTTTATGCATAGCCAATCAACCTGGTGAACTAGATAATGACTCTATTAAACAGATGGAGTAAGATCTATATATAGGTTTAATTGCAAAGGAGGGAGTACACGCTCTTCATATTCTTGTGATTATGAATTACTTCACTGATATGTTGGATCAATCATGAAAAAAAGTTGGAAAGTTAGATGCATTTAGTTAATTCATTTTTTAAAATAGTTCACATGCCACCTATGGTCCAAAATAAATGAAAGTGACAGGTGTGGGGTCTAGGTCCATGACCATGGCAAGCATATTCCTAGCCTATGCTAGGTGGAATGAGTTGTGGGCATTGAATGGAGAATGAATTTTAATAAAGTCTTTTTCCAAATGGTTTCAAAAGCATAATCAATCTTAAATTCAAATCAAGAGTCCCTTATGAGATCTTGTTGGTTGAAGAGGTACATTTTTTATGGAAGCATTGGAAATAACTCAGATGCTAAGCTATCTATAAAAGGTTGAAAGCATGGATAATCATCACTAGCCCAAAATGGTTATGGAGGAAAAACTAGAACATAGAAAGAAAACTTGGATGAAGTAGAAAAAAAATGGATTAACAAAAGGGACATCAAATTTCAACAGTGTCCTAATAACGATAGAGAAATAAAAAACTATATGATGAAAAAATTTAGAACAACCATGTCGATAGAATAGATTGGTCAAAAGAAAGAATATTACATCAAATAATTTAACCCCACTTGGGATCATGATTAAAAAGCTTATCTAGGAAAAGATATCAAGGGTAAAGCAAGGATTTTATTAGCTCAAATAATGACATGATCACATCATCTTAGATGTGAAACCAGTAGATGGATTGTACCCAAGGAAGAGTGGGAAAGGAGAACTTGTCTTTTTTGTAATCAAGGGGTAGTAGAGATGAAATGGCACTTCATCATGGAGTGTTCATCCTACGATGATATTCATATTTAATATGAACATAACTTGAAGGTGGATAACTTAAATGAGTTATTCATAGAAACAAGACTTAAGAAGATCGAAGGTTTTGTACTCAAGATTCATAGTAGGAGATCTGATATTGAAAAGAGTCTAAAATCAAATTAGAACCTCTAATTTTGGTCCCATAGACTCTTTAGTCTCATGAATGTCATTAAAATATTTCATTCATTCATTTAAAGGCACATTTATTTGAGGAATTTTATCAAATATTTATGTGGGCTTTCTATATGATTCTACCTTTGGTATAATGTCCAAGAAAATTATGCCACTTTCTATCGAAGGGTGATGATAAATAGCTCTAATGTGAAAATTTCAATGAGAAATTTTTTCAAATAGTTCACATCCCTTAATAGTTTTTGGGATTAAATCAAAGTGTCAAAGCTTGATGGTGGATGAAGAGTTTCAATATGCCCTGATAAATTATGGAAGGAAGTTAGTTAGTAAAAAAATGAAGAGACCTTGGCATGTGATAATACTATTCTAGAATGGCTTAACAAATAATGACAATAAAATTTATATGTAGAAGAGGCTTGATTTGGTCCTATTGGACTCATGGTAGATAAAAGGCTTCATCCACTCTCATCATGTCATTCCCCTGAGCATGTCAATGTCTAGCATGAACCATGTATAATTTTTGCCTCCCACTAGAGTTTATGAGTTGGGACAAATGTGTATTTACTACATTAGTGTAATCAGAACCCAATTTGTCCCCTTATTATACTCAAGGATATGATTAATGTTGATTTATTACTTTATCCCTTTAGACCAATGTCAATGAAGTTTATGCACTGGCCATTTCTATCTGGGCTACAGTCTAAGGAGATTGTACCCCTTGTGAAGAAATTACAACCAAAGCTGATCTTGCTTCATAAAAAAAAAAATATAATAATATATTTTCCCAAAACTTAGCTAAGCCATACACAAATTTGACACTTTGTGGTAAAATAGGTGGAAATATGCATAGAGCATTTATCTAAATTCATAAAAAAATGTCTAGGGAGATGAAGACAACTAGGTGTTCTATAGGAAGAAGGAGAATTTTCAAGCTTGGATTTGACTCGATAGTTCATGTTCATTTCTATACAATTGGGATAGGTGAATTGGTTGTTAGTTGGTTAAATAATAGTGTGTGAGTAGGGTAGTTTGAGTAAGTTATATGAGGCATAGGTCACGAGTGTTCTTTAAAGTTATCTTACATTTTGTTAAGGAATGCATTCCTATAGTCAGAGCCAACTATTGTAATGAAATTTGATCATCCAAATTTCACTACCCATTTTACCATTTTTTTTTTATCATTTTTCCTTTTGTCATGTTTTCTGCAATATTTCATATGACTCCATAGCCCAATGGACACAGAAACATGTTTGATTAATCTACCTAGAGTATATTTCAATTTTGGTGTCATGGGCTTGAAAATAAAATTTATTAACTTAATTTTTTTATTAATTATTTTATAATTAATTAACATTAATTAAAGTTATTAAATGACTATATTTTTAGTCATTTGATAAATTAATATTTTTTAGAATTAATATTTATTGTAAATTCAAATTGAAAAGTTCATTTGAATATTGTAAATTTTCCTAAATAAAAAGAAATGCAAGTGAATGACTTTTTATATTCCAAAAGGAAAAGATTATATAAAAGGGAAAAATCTAGATTTTAAGTGATTTTTCTTTTTCACAAGCTCTTGGAGAGAACTAGCTGCAACTTTGTGTGGAGTTGGAGCCATGTTATTTATAGATCAGAGCAATGAAATGCAAGAAAAAAGGTGAGACTTTTTTGGGGTGTTTTTAGATTAAAATGTCATTTGTTTATAATTTCTATATTTCTATTTTGTAGATGAAGACTCTATTAAAATTCTACATTGATTTGATTATATGCAACCTGTGGTGTTTCCAAACTTTGTGTTGAAAATTCCCACATAATCTATCTTGATGTCCATGATTTTATATGTGTTTGGTCTCATTAAAACATTGTACTAAGTGTGTGTAATTGATTTTTTAAGGAGACTTTGTGTTTCCATGCATATCTTTTATTCTTAAAACCCCTACTACTTATATGTTCGTTCTTATGTGAGAGGAAATATTTACATTTCTAATGTTCAATTTTGAGTTATCCCAATAGTTATCCACATTTATGCCACTTGGGTTTCTCCCTTTTTTATATGTTTTTTTTATTTAATTTCCTTTCATGTTTTTGGGTAAAAAATATACAAAAAACATAAATTATTCATATCTTATGAGGGAACTACCCCTCTCAATTATAGAGGAGAATCACCATTCTCTATGGTGAATTCTCCAACTATTGGTGAATTGGTGTTGCTTCTCATTAGGCAATTCATAAAACCAAGAAAAATGAAAAGTACCCAAATTTACACTAACAAATGGGAAGGTATTTGAATCTAGGATGAAAGACATATGACAATATTTGTACACAATTTTTTTTTTAATGATTTCAATGATTATTTAATTATGCATTTGATTAATTCATAGATGTCCTAACACATTTCAAAATTAAACAGTCATGAAAATATTGGTATACATAGAAATGAGTTTTTAATTATTGATATGCTTGTTTAATTACACATTTGATTAATTCATACATATTCTAACACATGTTAAAATTTAATGGGCATGTTGGAAAACACGTGTGATTAATATGTAAGGACCATTTTCAAAGATGCTTGATAGGGTTTGTTTCTATTAATGTCACAATTAATACCACCATGCACATTGTTAAAAACATATTCAATGTGTACTTCTTCAACACTCCCAATGAACTTAGGCATATAATCATTGATATTTTAGATTGTGCTGAGGTTGGCCTACCAGCTACCTACCTAGGTCTCCCGCTCTCGATCAAAGAGGTATCTTCAAGTTTTTGGAATGGTATTGTGGAACGTACATAGAGGAAACTTCTTAGGTTGAAGGGGAAACTACTCAGTAGTGCGAGTAAGATGCAACTTCTTCAGACATCCTTGTAAGGTATTCCTACTTACTTCATATCTCTTTTTAAAATTCCTACGTATTTTGTTGAAAAGCTGGAATAGATCCAAAGGAAATTTTTATGAATGGGAGTGGAAGACAAATAGAGCATGTCTTTAGTCAGATGGGAAAAAGTGTGTCTCCCAAAATCTCATGGTGGACTTAATATAAGATCCATCAGGGAAATGAATAAAGCCCTCCTCTCAAAAGTTAGTTGGAATCTGATTCACAACAACAGTGAGTGGGGGGAAATAATGTATGCCAAATACGTGCATAGCATTGATGATTCCAACTTTCTTCAACAGGCAGAATTACCCCAAGGGTTTGTGATATGGAATAAAATGCTAAAAAGTAGAAGTCTTCTTAAACAAGGAATTAGGTGGAAGCTTGGAAATGGTTGACAGATTAAATTATGGGAGGATAATTGGTTAAGGGACAAGCCTCTCATCTCCCAAGGAAACTATGGAGAAATTATAGGCCTAAATATTCAGTTCTTTGGTGATAGGGTTAGTGATTATATGGAAAATAACAATGGGATAAGGAGCTGGAAAAACCTTTTGGATTACTGTGTGCATAGGCTTGAGCTTATCCCAAGAATTCGGGAGATCTAGTAATGTGTTCAGGAGATCAAAATCTTGCTCTTCCCTCAGGAGGATGAACAATACTAGTGGCCGAATAAGAATGGATCATTCTCTATCAAATCTACCTATCATCTGCTTACACCTGAAGCTCGAAATAAGGAGGCATGGAAAAAGGTTTGGAATCATAAACTCATTCCAAAGGTTAACTTGTTTTGGTGGGCTATTGCCCATAACAAAATCCTTACTTAGGAAAACCTTCAAAAGAGGGGGTTTACTTTGGTCAATAGAGATTTTTTGTGTGGTTCTAGAGAGGAATCAGTTTCACACCTATTCATACACTGTGATTTTACCTGAGATTTATGGGGAAAAATACTTAACAACTTTGGCATTGAATGGGTTTGCAATTCTAACCTTAAAAAAGTAATTCTTAGCTAGAACTCAACCTTGACACATCCCTAGATTAAGGAACTATGGAAGCAAGCTCTACCATGCTTGAGATGGAATTTATGGAAAGAGCGAAATCACAAAATTTTTAGGGACACTGCTAGAAATGCTGCTCAAGTGTTTAACTCCTTTGCTAGGACCATTTTGGAAAGTATTACAACAGCTCATATTAGTGTTGTAGAGAAACCCCTATCTAAATTTGAAATTCAAATTACTGCCAAATGGAAGGTTTTAAACGTTATCCCTAGGCATGATAATTCCAATATTCTTCAGAGACTTCATACTAATTAGATACCACCTAAACTCAATTGGATGGTACTCAATTTTGATGCGGCATCAAAGTTGAGTGGTAAAGTAAGTGGAGGAGGAATAATAATAAATGAAAAAGGAGGGATGTATGTTGTCTATGCTGGTGGCATGGGTTGCCAGAGCAATAACTATGTTGAAGCTATTGCCTTACTTTGGGGATTAAAGTTAGCTATATCCCTATGAATTATAAATTTGAATATTCAGGGAGATTCTAAGTTGATCATAAATGCCATTAATAAATCATCTAACATTGGTATCCATCTAAAAGACATCATTATGGACATCTAATTTCTTTTACAAAAGTTTTTTGAAGTTGAGATTACCCACACCTACAGAGAAGGTAACAAGGTCGTTGATGTTTGTGCCAACCTTGGTCAACAATTCTGAGGATGGAGGGTATGGTGACAAGGAGATCATATACCCCCGAACATTAGAGAGATCATTCAAAAGGAGATGACGGAGCATGAATGATGCACATTGATGATGAAGATAGCTTTTGAAGGCGGTCCACGTGGAGAAGGCCATTGCAGATCATGGAAGCGGTGGGTAATCTAGGGAATATAGACAATGAGAATCTTAAGGATCTTGTTAATTCTATAGTTATGTATTTTCATCCTTTTTGACTCTGGTCTTTTTAGTGTTTTGTTTTGCTTCTAACCTTGTTTCTCAGTTGTGCCATTGGTTCGGTGCTGGCATCTTTTGTTTTCTAGCCTTCCTATCTTTTTTGACTGTATAGGGTTCCACCCCTAGTTTGCCACCTTAATTAATAAAAAACAACATATTCAATGTGCCTTCTTCAAGTCACTCTCCCCTAAATGTCATGGAACCCAAGTTCTTGTTAATGTTAGTGTAATTATTTTTACATGCCTTTACATCTAAGTTACTTTTAAGCATATGTTCATGGTGGACCTGAAGGTTTTCATTCACATACTAGTAAATTGTATTGAATTTGTATCATATTGTATCATTTTCTAAATTCTATGGCCATTTTGAAAGACACATGTGTCATTAATATGCAACAAAGGGCCATGTTCTTAGATGTTTAGTGGGATTTATTTCCATTAATGTGGGAAGTTAATGCCACCAAAGATAAAATCTATAACCTATTCAACATGCCTTATTCAAGTCACTCTCCCTCATAGTCATGGAAGTGTAATGCCTCTTTTATAGAATTATTGTTGTAAATTTTTACATTTCACAATAACAACCCTAATTGTGCTCTTATATGTGATTATAGGTAAACCAAAAATAGGGACAATAAAAAATTTCAAAATAAAGATAGTGACTCCATAGCCCAATGAACATGGCTTAGCAAACCCATTCATAATTCTAATTGTAGATTAATCTACATGACAAATTGTGCATAATGAATTTTCAATAATTAGTGTTCATCATGTTCAGTGTTTATTACATCTAACATTGATTACATTCACCACTCATTGGATTTGGGATTAGCAATTTTTTTTGAAATATATTGGGACATGGTGCTTATTATTCCTCATCAAAATACATTTCCAATTCATTAAATGAGATCCAAAATAGAGTTGGGATGCGAGAGTTATGGATATGGGGAACTTAGACCCTACGTCAAAGTCTTCCACTCCCTCTGCATTGGAGATTTTTACCTATAGTGCCATCTCAAAACCCCTAACATCAGAGGTTCTTGCTTACCCCACATTGAATATTTTAACCTGAAATGCAGTCTCAAATCCCTGACATTGGATTTTTCCACTCCCTCCATATCAAATATTTTTACTTATAATGTAATATTAGACCCCCAACTTCAAATTTTTTCACTCCCTCTACATCAGATATTTTCACCTACAATCAGTTGTTGATATATCTTAGAGTAATATGACATAGTATTCGAGATCTAATTTGAAAACTATTTTTCCATTTTTAAAGATCCTTGGTGCAATCTTTCTTTCATGCATCTTACAAGGTCTCTTGATATTTTAATTATTCATAGGCTTGGTGTTCTTCTTAAAAATTCATGTAAACTATTCAAATTGATTCTCAAAATACAAAATAGATAGCACCATCATATTCAAAAAGTTCCAAAATCCTAAGATCAAATATAAACATGACATAGTTTTGTGACAATCAATTTTTGGCTATTTTAAGGGTTTTAGGGCCCTTTTCAATGATTTCAAAAAAAAATTGTACAATCAAGATCTCCAAAATAAAATATTTTTATGGATTTTTTGAGATCCTTAATGGGTTATTGGTGTATTTTTCATAAGTGTTCTAGATCTAGATATTCTAGACTTGGCAAGAACTATCTAAACCCCTAGCACCGCAAGAACTCTCAACATCCCTAACACTATGGGAACTCTCAAAATTCATAGAAATACAAGAACTTTTAGCACCCCTAAAATTGTGGGAACTCCTAACTTTCATATCATTGTAATAACTCTCAGCATTCCCAACACTATGGGAAATCTTAGCATCCCCAGCACTATAGGAACACTTGACATCCCTAACACTACAAGAATTCCTGACACCCAAAACACTGTGGAAATTATCAACATCCCTGACACTATAGAATCTGTCAACATCCATAAAACTATAGGAACTCTTGGCATCCTTGGTGCTATAGGAACTCCCAACTTCTTTGACACTATGGGAATTATCAACATCTCCAACACTATGAGAAATCTTAGCATCCCCAACACTATGAGAACCCCTGACACCTCCTATACTGTAGGAAATCTCAACATCATCAACACTACAAGAAATATCAACTTCCCCATTATTGTGGGAAATCCTAACTTCCATAGCACTAAGGTAACTCTCAACATCCTTGGTACTATGGTAACTATCATCACCTCATGCACTATGGGAACTCTCTAGATCCATGACACTATAAGAACTCTCAACTTCCCCAGCACTATGGGAACTCTCAACATCCATGAAACTATAAGAACTCTCAACGTCCCTAACACTATGAGAAATCTTAACATCCTTGACACTGTAGGAACTCTCAACATCCTTGACACTACTGGAACACTTAATATCCCCGATACTATAGGAATTTTTGACTTCCCTAGCATTTTGATATTGAAGGAACTCTTTGAACCCCTAACACTATGGGATCTCTCAATAATCCTGGCATGGACTTGGGATAGACACGTTTCATGGGTCAAATCCTGATAGCCTCTTAAGAGGGTGTTAGTATATTAGGAATAAATTTTGAACCATTGATCATTAAAAATATCTAGAGTTTTCTTACATTTATCTAGAGAATGTGGTCCCATAATTAGAGCTAGTTATTGTCGTGAATTTTTACACTTCACAATAACACCCCCAATCATGCTCTTATAAGTGATTGGAAGTAAACCAAAAATAAGGACAATAAAATTTTAGAATAAAGATAATTTTCCCATAGCATAATGGATAAGGCTTGGAAAACCTATTCATAGTTCTACTCATAAATGAATTTACATGGAAATTATAGATAATAATTTTTCAAGAATCAGTGTTCATCATGTTTGGTGTTCATTGTATCCAACATTCATTACATCTACCCCTCATTGGATTCAGGATTAATAGTTTTTATTTTTGGAATATATTGAGACATGGTACTTATTGATCCTTATCAACATATCTTTCTAACGTATCAAATGAAAGCGAAAATGGTGTTTGGATGTGGAAGTTATGGATAGGGGGAACTTTGACCCTATGTTAGAGTTTTCCACTCCATTTACATCAGATATTTTTACCTATAATACAATCTCAAAACTCTTGACATCAAAGTTTCATGCTTCCCCTACATTGAATACTTTCACCTGTAGTGTAGTATCAAACCCCCAACATTAGATTTTTCCACTTTCTTTGCATCAAATATTTTTACCTTCAACATAGTCTCAAACCCCTGACATCAAAGTTTTCCACTCTTTCCATATCAAATATTTTCACATGTAGTGTAGTTGTTGGTAGATTTTGGAGTAATACTACATGCTATCATAGTTCTAATTTGATGGTTATTTTTCCATTTCTAAAGATCCTTGGTGTGATCCTTCTTGCATGCACCCTACGGGGTCTTTTGATATTTCAATTATTCATAGGCTTGGTAGGATTTCTTGAAAATTCATGCAATTTATACAGCTGGAGTTTCTATGAATAAATGGATAGTTCCATTAGATTCACTAAAATTCACTATAAACATGATGTAGTTTCATGATAGTCAAATTTTGGCCATTTTGAGGGAATCCATATAGTTGGGTTCTCTAAAAGAAAATCTTTTTTTGGGTTTTTGGAGATCCTTAGTGGGTCTTTATCAATTTTTTCATAAATGTTCTAGATCTGGAGATTCTAGACTTGGTGGGAAATGTCTAAACCCTCGACACTGTAATAACTCTAAACATCCCTAATACTATGAGAACTCTTAGAATTCTTGACATTATGGGAAATATCAGCATCCTCGACATTACAAGAACTCTTGACTTCCCTAACACTATGAGTACTCTTAGCATCCATGACATTGTGAGAACTCTCAACATCCATAGCACTACAGGAACTCTTAGCATCCTTGGCACTACATGAACTCTTAACACCCTTGGAACTATGAGAAATCTCAACATATCTAAAACTATATGAACTCTTAGCATCCCCATCACTGTAGGAACTCTTAACATCCCTGACACTATTGGAACTCCTAAATTCCCTAGCACTACAAGAACTCTCAATATCCTTGACACTACAAGAACTCTCAACATCCATGGTACTATAGGAACTCCTAACACCCCCAAAATTTTAGGAACTCTTAACATCATTGGCACTATGAAAACTCTCAGCACCCTTGACACTATAAGAAATATCAGCTTCCTTGGCACTGCAAGAACTCTTAGCTTCCCTAATACTGTGGGAACTCCAAACTTCCTTGGCACTGGAAGAATTCTCAACATCCCCAATACTACATGAATTCTTAGCATCCCTGACACTTTGAAAACTCTAACTTTCATGGCACTACAAGAGCTTTTAGCATCTTTAACATTATGGGAACTCTTGGAATCCCTAACACTACAGGAATTCTAAAATTTCTTGCCACTGTGGGAAATCTCAACATCCCTAGAACTGTGAGAGCTCTTAGCATTTTTGACACTACAAGAAATCTTAGCATCTCTGACATTGTGGGAACTCCCAACTACCCTGAGACTACAATAACTATCAACATCCTTGATAATGCATAAACTCTTTAAATCCAAGATACTACAAGAACTCTCGATAAACCTAGTACAGGCTTGGGACACATTATAGGGGTCATAAATTGATAGCCTCTTAATATGGTATTAGTATTTTTAACATAACTTTTGAACTATTGCTTTGATTTATGATCTATTTATGGTGTTAGATATCTAGGTCCAGTTCAAATGTGTTGAATGATAGATTGGATACATCCATTCAAATTTTTGGGATGTAGATAAGGTCAAATATATGATTAATATATTTGAAAATGGTATCAAATAGCAAGTGATAGAAGAAACTCCTTGATTTACAAATTTTAGAACTAATTTTTGACATGTTCTCTTTTATAATTTTAAAACTACATTTTGGCATGGGTATTTTTGTATTTTTTGAGATGTAATGTGTGACTTTGAAAAGGGCAAATTTTAACTTAAAAAATTCAACTAATTCTATTTTTAGAAAAATGTTTTATTAAGTTAAATGGAAAAGGCTTCCACCTTTTGAGATATAAATAAAAGGCATGTAAGCCTTTCAAAAAGGGTTTTTCTTCTTTTTTCTTAGTGTTTGGGTGAGAACATGCTACAAATTTGTGTGTACATATACTTTTATAGATTTATGAATATGAGAATATAAGAAAGTGTGATGAATGAAGATTTGAAGAAGTGTTAATGTTCTTTGATTATGGAATGTGTTTTATTGTACATAGTTAGAGGGATTCATTAATGCTTCAATGTTTTTTATTTGGATGCAAATCTTTGATGATGTAAACTTTGGTGTTGTGAATCTTTGTGGATGGACTTTGTGTTATATGCATGCAATATGAATGTAGGAATGATTTTGTGGTTCCAGGTGATCTTCATCCTCCATGTATTTATTATATGTGTTCTTGTTTTCATTTGAGATAAAGTGTTCCTCTTCATTTTATATACATTTTTTTGGGTTATTCAAATGGTGCTCTAAATTTACTCCATTGTGGGTTTATATTTTTCCTCTTTCACCCATCTCCCTCTATTTCCTTTCATTTCCCCCCCCCCTTTTATTTCCTTTTCATGCTTTCTAGTTAAAAGTATGCAAAAAACAAAGATCCATATCTAAAAAGGGAAATGCCCCTACCAAATGCAGAGAAAAACCACCCTTTCCATGGTGATTTATCTAATGTTGTAATTATATGGCATTGCCCATTGGGAGATTTACTGAAAATAACAAAGAAAGCATGGCAAAAAAAATCTTGCCAATAACAATGTAGTTTTTCATAGAGATTATAGCATCACCATGTTGGAGTGATGAAATGTTACCTATATATGAACCCATAACTTTGACATGTTTTCATTCATATATGACTCAACATTGTAGTGAAATTTGGTCATCCAAATTTCACTACCCATTTTACGAATTTCTCAACATTTTTCTTTTATCATGTTTAATACAATATTTTGTAGGACCCCATAGCCTAATGTATAAGGTAATGCATTTGATTATCCCACATGGAGTATATTTTGAATTTGGTGTCATGGGCTTGACAAAAAAATTTATTGACTTAATTATGTTATTAATTATTTTTATAATTAATTAACATGAGTTAAAGTTATTAAATGGCTATACATTTTAAGTCATTTGATAAATTAATTTTTTTTAGAATTAATATTTGTTGTAAATGCAAATTGAAAAGTTCATTTGAATATTGTAAATTTGTCTAAATAAAAAGGAAATGCAAGTGAATTAATTTTCATATTCTAACGATAAAATATTACACAAAAGGGGAAAACCCAGATTTTAGAAGGGTTTTTCTTTTTCACAAGCTCTTAGTGAGAGCTAGCTACAACTTTGTACAGAGCCATGTTAATTACAGATCAAAATAATTAAATGCAAGCAAGTGAGTGAGACTTTTTTGGGGGGTTTTGTAGATTTTAATGTCTTTTGTTTAAAATTTCTGAATTTACATGTTGTAGATGAAGATTCTATTAAAAATTTTCATTAATTTGATTATATGCAACTTGTGGTGTTTCCAAACTTTGTGTTTAAAATCCTTGTATAAGCTTTCTTGGTGTCCATGAGTATTTTAATGTTTGATCTCATGAAAACCTTGTACCAAGTGTGTGAAATCAGGTTTGTAAAGAGACTTTGTGCTTCCAAGCATATCTTTTATTCTTAAAGCCCCTGTTGTTTATATGTTCATTCTTGTATGAGATGAAATATTTCTATTTTTATTGTTTAATCTTTAGTTATCCTAACAGTTCTCCACTTTTATCCTGTTGTGGGTTTCTCACTCTTATATATATATATATATATATATATATATATATATATATATATATATATATATATATCCTTTCATATTTTTGGGTAAAAATTATACAAAACCCCTCAAATTATTCATATCTTATGAGGGAATTACCCCTCTCAATTATCGAGGAGAATCACCATTCTCTATGCTGACTTCTCCAACTATTGGTGAATTGGTGTTACTTCTCATTGAGCAAGTCATAAAATAGGGAAATATGAAAAGTACCCAAATTTTCACTAAAAAATGGAAAGGTATTTGAATTTAGGATGAAAGACATATGACAATATTTGTACACATAAAAAATATGTTTAATGATTGTAATGCTTATTTAATTATGTGTTTGATTAATTCATAAATGTTCTAACACATTTTAGAATTAAACGGTCATGAAAATATCGGTATACACAGAAATGAGTTTTTAATGACTGATATGATTATTTAATTACACATTTGATTAATTCATACATATTATAACACATGTTAAAATTCAACGGGCATGTTAGAAGACACTTGTGTGACTAATATGTAATAACCATTTTCAAAGATGCTTGACAGGGTTTGTTTTCATTAATGTCATAATTAATACCATTATGCATATTGTCAACAACATATTAAGTGTGCCTTCTTCAAGTCACTCTCCCCTAAATTTCATGGAACTCAAGTTCCCATTAATGTTATTATAATTAGTTTTGCATGCCTTTACATCGAAGTTACTTTTAATCATATGTTTATGGTGGCCCTCAAGTTTTTCATTCAAATACTAGTAAATTTTATTATTTTTGTATCAAATCGTATCTTTTTCTAAATTCAATGGCCATTTTGAAATATACTTGTGTCATTAATATGCAATTAAAGGGCACATTATTAGAAGTTTGATGGGATTTGTTTCCATTAATATGGGTAGTTAATGTCATCAAATATAATCTCTACAACCTATTCAATGTGCCTTATTCAAATCACTCTCCCTCATAGTCATGGAAGGCAAATGCCTCTTTTATAGAATTATTATCATGAATTTTTACACTTTAAAATAACACCCCAAATCATGATCTTATAGGTGATTGAAAGCAAACCAAAAAAAGGGACGATAAAAAAATTTAGAATAAAGATACTAACTCCATAGTCTAATGGATAAGGCTTGGTAAACCCATTAATAACTCTAATTTATAACATCTCCTCTAGGATCTACCTAGAAATACATGATTTTTTATAAATTAAGCACATATACCAAAAATAGACTCCCATGAGAATCTATTAGAGATCATATGAAGTACTCAAAGCATAATAATAGCAATAAAACATATTACATCATATATCATTGATATCTAATATCATGAGAGTACATCATAATTCAAATATAGAAAGTAATTATATTAACTCAATCATAACTGATACAAGTCTATAACCATGGTTGCCAATGTACAATAATAAGTAATTACAACTTTTCATGATAATATTCAATAATAAGTATAGTACAATACCATGTATATAAGATACATGGCTCTCTCAGAGCACAGTTTTTGAACTCAAGTATATGTGATAATCTCAAGTGTCGTCTCAATAAGTAGTACTATTTTGGGGAGAGAGAACATCATCTAAACACTTTTTCATACCAACCATGGATCAACGATCCCCTATACTAATCCCATCAAAAAATGACCCTCCATTCATGGATGAGTAGATAGTAATAGCATGGGAATCTAGAGAGATAAGTAAGTACCCATGTGCTATATGATTTTTAAAACTAAACATGCAATGTATCATATAAAACTTGATCTATTACAAGATATCACACAAACATGTAAATCATATTCATGAAATAATAATATCTCACTAAACATACTTTGGCCAAAGTTTTAAGAATAATAATATAAAAAATATATATAGATCAATCAAATTCATACACACCACTTAATCAGATTGCCTTCATCTAGTATTGTGATCTTAGTAAGATAGTGAAGTCCATCTCACTCCTTACTTAGTATCAGCAATGTATATTGGTCAAATATAATTTGACTTCAAAATTCATAAAACTTACATCCTACTAGAAATCACATCATATAACATGCTAACATAAGAGTAACCAAATCATACATTTATTCTATCAAATGGATGAATGAATCTTACATTATTTTATATTCCATACTATAAATAATGACTATAGTTTATACCTCCCAGGTAAATTCACAATTAATTGTAGATTCTATTATCATAATTTATTTTCAAATATACTACACCCTATGATAACTCATATTCTCATAGTCTAGTGTTTTAAAGCATAACTACTAAATATTTCAACTAGGCTAATAAAGTAATCATATATACATAAAATCATACATTCTTATTCAACAACTAGAACAAACAAAACTCTATTTTCATGAAACATAGAATAATCCAAATTATCATTTATTTACATTTTAGGGTTTGAATGCACACATTCATTATTTTAATTATATGTAATTCTTTAATACAGTTCATAATCCACCTATGGAACTATAATTACATTGTTTTCATTAATGTCACAATTAATACAACTAGAAAAAATAAAACTACATTTTCAAAGATACTTGATAGGGTTTGTTTCTATTAATGTCATAATTAATACTACCATGAGCATTATCAAAAACATATTAAGTGTGACTTATTCAAGTCACTCTCCTATAAATGCCATGTAACCCATGTTCCCAAGTGTGCCCTCAAAGATGTCATTCACATACTAGTAAGTTTTATTATTTTTCTATTAAATTGTATCTTTTTCTGAATTCAATGGTGATTTTGGAAGATATTTATGTCATTAATATGAAACAAAGGGCCATGTTCTTAAATTTTTGGTGGGATTTATTTCGATTAATATAGGTAGTTAATGCCACCAAAGATAAACTCTACAACCTATTCAACATGTCTTATTCAAGTCACTCTCTTTCATAGTCATGGAAGCCAAATGCCTCTTCTATAGAATTATTGTCGTAAAATTTTACACTTCACAATAACACCCCTAATCGTGCTCTTATAGGTGATTGGAAATAAACCAAAAATAAAGACACTTAAATTTTTTAGAATAAAGATATTGACTCCATTGTCCAATGGACAAGGCTTGGCAAACTCATTCATAATTTTAATTTGTAACATCCCCACTGGGATCTACCTAGAAATACATTATTTTTTAAAAAATGAAACACATGTAACAAAAATAGATTACACCATTAGAATCTATCATAAATCATGTGAAGTACTTAAAGCATAATAATAATAAATCATATTACATCATATATCAAGATCTCTAATATCATGAGAGCATATCATAATGTAAATATAAAAAGTAATTATATTAACTTAGTCACAATTGATACAAGTTTATAGACACTGATATCAATTTACAATAATAAGTAATTACAACTCTTCATGACAATATTCAATAATAAGTATAATATAATACAATGTACATATAAGATACATGTATCCCTAAGAACATAGCTCTCAAACTCAAGTATCTGTGACAATCTCAAGTATCATCTTGATAAGTAGTACTATTTTGGAGAGGGAGAGCATCATCAGAATGATTTTTTCACCAACCATAGATAAAAAATCCCTTACACTAATCCCATTAGAAAATATCCCTCCCTTCACATATGACTAGATGGTGATGGCATGAGAATCCAGAGAGATAAGCAAGTACCCATGTGTTGTATGATTTCTAAAACTAAACATGCAGTGTATCATAAAAAAATTGATATATTACAAGATATCACACAAACATGTAAATCATACTCATGAAATGATAATGCCTCACTAAACATACTTTAGACAAAGTTTTAAAAATAATAATATAAAAGTGATCTATAGATCAATCAAATTCATACACCCCACTTGATCAAATAGACTTAATCTAACATTGTGATGCTAGTAAGTTAGTGAAGATCATCTTGCTTTTTACTTAGTATCAATAATACAGATTGGTCAAATATAATTTAATCACAAGATTTATATACTAGCAACTACATCATATAACATGCTAAACATATGAGTAATCAAAGCATACATTTATTCTATAAAATTTATGAATACATCTTACATTAGTTTCTATCCCATACTATAAATAATGAATATAGTTTATACGTCTTAGATAAAATCACAATTAATTGTAGATTATATTATCACAATTTATTTCTGAACATACTTCACCCTATAACCCATATTACCATAGTCCAATGTTTTTAAGCATATATATATGGAAACATACATTCATATTTAATAGCTTAAACAAACAAAACTCTATTTTCATGAAACATAAATTAATCCAAACTAACATTTATTTATGTTTTGGGGTTTGGATGCATACATTCATTAATTTAATTATATGTAAGTATTTAATACAATTTATAATTCACCTAGAGAACTATAATCACAGTTTTTCTATTAATGTCATAATTAATACAGTTGGAACAAAAAAAACTCCATTTAAAAAAATGCTTGACAGAGTTTGTTTCTATTAATGTCATAATTAATACCACCATGCATGTTGTCAACAACATATTAAGTGTGCCTTCTTCAAATCACTATTCCCTAAATGTCATGAAACACAAATTCCCATTAATGTTATTTTAACTATTTTTGCATGCCTTGACATTTGAGTTACTTTTAATTATATGTTCATGGTGGCCCTCAAAGTTTCCATTCACATACTAGTAAATTTTATTGTTTTTGTATCAAACCGTATCTTTTTTGAATTCAATGGTCATTTTAGAAGATACTTGTGTCATTAATATGCAAAAATGAGCCACATTCTTATACATTTAGTGAGATTTGTTTCCATTAATATGGATAGTTAATACCACTAAACATAAACTCTACAACCTATTTAATGTGCCTTATTCAAGTCACTCTCCCTCATAGTCATGAAAGACAAATGCCTCTTCTATATAATTGTTATCATAAATTTTTACACTTCACAATAACACCCACAATCATGATATTATAAGTGATTGGAAGTAAACTAAAAATATAAATAATAATAAAAATTAGAACAAAGATACTGACTCCATAGTCCAACGCACAAGGCTTGATAAACATATTCATAATTCTAATTTGTAACACCGCCACTAAGATCTACCTATTTTTCTTTTAAATTAAACACATATATCAAAAATAGATTACACCACGAGAATCTATCAGAGATCATATGAAGTACTTAAAGTATAATAATAGCAACAAAGCATATTACATCATATATCATGAATCTTTAATATCATGAGAGCACATCATAATGCAAATATAGAAAGTAATTATATTAATTCAGCCACAGTGGATACAATTTTACAACCACTATTGGTAATGTACAATAATAAGTAATTATAAATATTCATGATAATATTCAATAATAAGTAATAATACAATGTACATATAAGATACATGGTTCTCCTAGAGCATAGTTCCTGAACTCAAGTATATGTGGCAATCTCAAGTGTCATATCAATAAGTAGTACTGTTATGGGGAGATAGAGCATCATCTAAATTTTTTTCCACATCAACTATGGACCAACAATATCCTACACTAATCCCATCATAAAATGGCCCTCCTTTCATAGATGAGTAGATAGTGATGACATGCAAATCTAAAAATACAAGTAAGTACCCTTGTGTTGTATGATTTTTAAAATTAAATATGCAGTGTATCAGAGAAAAATAAATCTACTTCAAGATAACACACAAACATGTAAATCATACTCATGAAATGATAATGTCTCACTAAACATACTTTGGCCAACGTTTTAAGCATAGTAATATAAAATTGATTTATAGATCAATCAAATCCATAAATACCACTCGATTGTATTACCTTCATCTGGTATTGTGATGCTAGTAAACCAATGAAGTCCATCTCACTCTTTACTCAGTATCAATAATACAGATTGATCAAATACCATTTAATCGTAAGATTCATATAGCTTACATCCTACTAGAAACCACATCATATAACATTTTAAATATAGGATTAACCAAAGCATACAATTATTATGTTAAATGTATGAATGAATCTTACATTATTTTATATCCCATACTAGAAATAATAACTACATTTTATATCACTTGAGTAAATTCACTATTAACTACAAATTATATTATCACAATTTATTTCCAAACATACTACACCCTATGATAACTCATATTACCATAGTCGAATGTTTTTAAACATAAATACTAAATATTGTAACCATACTAATAAGTAAGTCATATAGACATAACAACATACATTTATATTCAACATCTAGAACAAACACAAATCTATTTTCACGAAACATAGAGTAATCCAAACTAACATTTATTTATGTTTTAAGGTTTGAATGCATGCATTAATTAATTTAATTATATGTAATTATTTAATACAACTCATAATTCAATTGTGAAAATATAATCTTAAGAATACACCCATGTGTTCATATTTACACTATTAGGTACATTAACACCTATGTTTTTGCACTAAGCATATCATAACTTATTTTATTATTATTTTTATACCACATATTTTAACTCATTAGTTGTATATGATAATTTACCTGTACCTATCATAATGAAAAATTGTAGAAAAATCAACAAATTTTTCTCGATATGCGTAATGTGATCATACATATTCTTGAAAGATATCTTAGTGAGATCATTCAAACATTATATATTAACCTCACATAACACCTACAATTAAACATATTCTTGAAAGAGATCTTAGTGAGATCATTCAAACATTTAATATGAAAAATATTTACAAAAATTCAAATAAATCTATATTTATGTATGTATATAAGTTAAGAGATCCCGGATATAGGTTCATATATACCCTTTTTTTCAACTATTTACTTTTGTACACAGATTTGGCTATTGCTCTTGTTCATATGTAAATCGATCATAAAATAAATAACCATGCTATTTTTTTTAAGTTTTAAACAAATTTATTGTATTTAATATTTAAACTAAATATCATACTTAAAAAGATTCATAATTCCATATAAAACTCATGTTATAATACTCATATAGCCACATAATTATGGCAATGCCTTTATATAATTTCATGTTTATCACACCACTAGAATGCAGACAATTCAATGCCAAATAAAAGTAACCATTAATGAATATCGTAGTGATTTTTACAATGAAACATGTTAGAAATAAGATATAAATTGACTATAAAAATAATTATAAAGCTGGTAATTATGTATATACAATGATCCTAAAAAACTAAAAGTATATATTAGCGACTCAATAATATATATATATATATATATATATATATATATATATATATATATATATATATATATATAATGACTCAATTTATTACCGCAATTGTTTAGATTTGAAAAATGATGCTTTTTATAAAAGTTATGTACAAACTTTAAATAAATATTCATTTAATATATGTATTTATATGGATTAATATTCAATGACTCACTCAAAATATGCAGGCTATGTTTTTGAGTTTTACATCGACTTAACCACTTAATAAATGACTTAATCTTAATTATAACGATGCCATATAGATATGTAGTTGTTTAGGAAAGGACTATAAAAAAATCAATAACATACTTAGTTATTTATTGATTTAATATCCACAACAATATAGTTTATTAAATATTGGCTGAGTGTTGAGTTATACGATGACTCACATCTATACAGCTACTTAGTCATCTAACTATAGAAAAAGAGATTTATACATGATGCTAAATCTATTTTGTAACATTTGGTATTATAAACCTATACAAAATATGATATTATCGTATAATGCATACAACCCCATAGCGACTCATATCTATACAACAATTTTTTATCAAAAAATATGATTCAACAGAAAGTGTTAAACATACAATGCTTCCATTATCTATACAATGATCTATACAAGGTAAAATGTTACAATGATCTATTCATGAGATTATACTTTAACCTGGTAGTATAGATTTAAAAGATAATTATACAATGATTCACTTGTTTGCTATGTCTAACAGTGCTCTTCTAAATTTTTTTGACTTAACTAGAAGTTTAATCTCTTAACCCAACCCAAGTTGATGCCTATATTACTTGAATTTATTTAATTTATAAAATACAGTCAATCATCATTTCAAAAGTTACAAATAGGTACAATAACTAGTTTAGCATTTTATTTATTATTTGGTTTACCAATATATATCCACATTAGCAGTTCATTGCTATGTTTTATGTTTCATAAGCTGGGAATAAGGAGTACAATAATGCCAATCAACACAAGTTTTTTTACAAGATTCTACTATAAATATGACTCAGTTCCTTTGTTTATAGGTTGGAAACACAGTTAAGTAAAAACATAGTCTAAACATATGAAAATAGTCTCAATAACAAAAAGAACATTGGTTGGAATATTAAACTTTTCAACATGAATGTGCAGAATTGAATAATAACACCTACTTGGAAAGATTGTTTTGTTGATTTCTTGTCTTCTCCTATGGTATGCCCTATTTGTCTACTCTACCTTTAACTTCCTCTTTTCAAAATACTTATGATCCTCTTTCCCTTTCTTTCTTAATTTCTTTTTTCTAAAATAAGTGGTCTCTTTCCGTTTGTTTAGATTTTAGATTTTTGTTTTTCTTTTGTTTTTCTTTTGTTTTTCTTATTTTCTAATATATTTGATTTTTTTCCCTTAAATTTAGACTTTATATTTATTTTATTCTTTATCATCTTTTCCCCTTTTTTCCTTTTTCAAAGGTAATTTCCACTTTTTAATTATTTTAACACTAAATGTTAAAAATCTATAATTTCACTAAATTAACATCCATAAATGTTATAGTAATTTAAATGATAATTTTGAAAACTAATAATCTAGATTTCTAAATATAATTATGTTAATAATATTTCCACTATCTTAAATGATAAAACATACCAATTCATTAAGCTATTAAACTATACTGGCAAACCATAAAAATTAACTTTCCAAAGCAAGTAAAAATAAACACACCATACATAAACCATTTTTAATGCATTCTAATGTGGTAGTTACTATGGTGTGTGAAAGGTTCTTGCTAGCTCTCTGTCATCCTCTGACATCTCCATCTACATCACCCTCTTTGATGATGCTCTCTCTCCAGGATGCACTGAAGGATGAGTTCTCTTACATCAATCTCACGACAAATAAGTAGTTAGATCATATCAACATGATAAACGTACAACATAAAATATAACTAAAAAAATACATCAACATGTTTGTAATGTAACCACATATACTACAACTAATTCAAATTAAAGTAAACATGTACCATCACATATCTAAACAATATCCTACTATCCCATAATAACATATATCTCAAACTTAGTCACAAATATAACTAATATCAAATGTGTCCATGATAAATATCCACGAATAGTCAAATAATTTACTTAATGAGGAATCAAGATACAACATCTTTCCCCCATAAATCTAGTCATCATTTCAGATGACTCATATTCAAATATAAGTTCTAAATTAAAAATATTGTTCAACTAAAAATAACATAGTATAACAGTATCTAATGAAGCAAATAAATATAGAAATATCTTGAAGAACTCATCATAGTCCTCCCAAGTAGCATTATCCTTAGAGTATTGGTCTCATTAGATATTTCACTATGACATCTCTTTGTTATGTAAATAAACTTTGCATGTGTCAATTACCCTAATTGATTCTACTATGACCATCCTAAGATCTAAAATTTATAAAGAATTCCAATCTAACACATAGGTAGGATCTGTTATATACTTATTAAAATAAAAAAAGTTGAAGATATTATGTAAAATAGGTAAGGTTGGTGGCAATACAATCCTATAAGATACAAGATTGACCACTTCTAATACCTTAAAGGGGCCAACATATCTCAGTGACAATTTTACAAACTTTTCAAATTTAATTGAGCTCTTATGTGGCTTGACCCATAAAAACACTTTATCACCTACTACAAAATACTTTTCTATCATTTTTAGATTAGCATAACTCTTATGACTATCATTGGCCTTAACTAATCTTTGTTTTAGTATTCTAACTTGCTCTCCCTTCTTTAAGAGCATCTTAGGTCTAAAGACTATCATGTCCTCTAACCTGTCCCAACTAATGGGTGTCATTCACCTTCTCTCATAAAGTGCCTCAAATGAAGCCATCTTCAATGTTGATTGGTATGATTTGTTATATGCCAATTAAACTAATTGAAGATAATCTTTCCACTTGTATTATTGATCCATGTAATATATACGAAGAAGATTCTCTAGCACTTGATTAACTCTCTTAATTTGTTTATCAATCTTTGGGTTATATGTTATACTAAAATTAAGTTGCATACCCAAAGTTGAATCTAGATTCACCCAAAATCTCAAAGTCATCTTTGGATCATGATCTAAAATCTGAAAAACCATGCAGTCTATACACTTCCTTTATGAACCTCTTTACAAGGGTAGGTGCATCATATGTCAAATTTCTTGGTATAAAGTGAGCCATCTTGGTTAGTTTGTTAATAACTACCAGGATCATATTATGTCTATTCTGTGACATTCATAAACCTTGGAAAAATTCCATACTGATCACCTGTTGTTTCTATTCTGATATATCATGTAGATATCACAATCTAGTTAGGTGCACATAGTCAGCTTTCACTCACTGATATTCTAGATAATGTGACACAAAATCTGCTACATCTTTATTGATTTTCTTCTATAAATATAGTGCTCTAAGCTCTATCATGAGTTTGGTTACACTTGAATGTCCCAAATATGGGGTGTTGTGCAATTCCTTTGGCACTTTGATCTATAGATTCTCTCAATCTGGCACATACATCTATCCATTATAACGTAATAGACCATCACTCTCTGATCTAAATCCTTTATACTAAGGATTATGAACATTATCAGACAATGTTTTTTTGATTTGATCATAAAATTCATCTCCTAAAGATAACTCAATCACTTGATCCCTAAAAGTACTCCTGACAGTAGCTATAACTATGTACCTTCTATGATTAAGGGCATCAACTAATCTATTCTCTTTACCTTTGATATAACTATTGTCAAAATCATAATCAGATAAGAACTAAAGCTAACTTATTTCATGAGCATTTAAATTAGGTTGGGTGAAAATTTACTTGAATCCCAAATTATTTGTCTTGAGCTTAAAAGGTTTTTCTAACAAATAATTCCACCACACTTACAAAGTATGAACAATTACTACAACTTCCAAATCATAAGGGGAATAATTCACCTCATATGGATTTAGTTTCCATGACTCATAAGCTACTACTACAACATACTACATAAGGACTCCTCCTAGTCCATCTCCTAATGCATCTGTGATTACTGAAAATTGACCATCAGGGTCAGGGACTCTCAACATTGGTGTTGGAATAAGCCTTCTTTTCAATTCCTAGAAATCTACTTCGCACTTATCTAACCAAAAAAATTTGTGGTTCTTCTATTATAAAGAAGTAATTAGATTAGCTAGTTTGTAAAAGTTAACAACAAACTTTCTATAATATCCAACTAACCCCATAAAGATTATTACCTCATGCACATTATTTAGTGCATACCATTTTATAATGGCTCTAATCTTCCCTAGATCTACTGAGATACCATCTACATAGATATTATGTCCCAAATACTAGACTCTTTCCTAAAAAATGCACATTTAGACAACTTACCGTATAACTTGTGCTTATGTAATTATTGTAGAACCAATTTCAGATGTTGAAGGTGCTCTCATTATTTGAGTAGATAAGAATTTCATATAGAAAAATGAGAATAAAGTGATTAAGGAAATCTCTGAATATGTTATTCATGAGATTCATAAATGTTGTCAAATTACTACTTAGTCCAAATGGTAACATTGTAAACTCATAGTGCCCTTAACAAGTCATGAATATTATTTTTGAAATGTCCTCATCCTAAATCCTTAATTGATGGTATCTTGCTCAAAGATCAATCTTAGAAAATATTATTTCTCCTCATATTTGATTGAAATTATCATCTATACGAAGTAGCGAAGACCTATTTTTAATGGTTTTCTTATTTAACATTTTATAATCAATGCAAAGTCTAAGGGTACCATCCTTATTGACAAAGATCACTAGTGCACCACATTGTGACACACTTAGCCTAATCAACACTTTTGCCAATGATTTCTAAATTTGAGCCTTCAATTAAACTAACTCAGTGGTTGTCATCATGTATGGTGCCTTAGACTATGGTTTTGAACCTAGTATGATGTCGATATAAAAATCAAATTTAGTTTATGAGGCAAACCTGATAATTATTATGGAAACACATCATGAAAATCTCTAAGAAATGGGTAATCTTTGAGATATGGTTATTTGGATTCCTCCATTTCATTTATATTGATGATAAATGTTTGGTACCCTTTTCCTTGAGATCTCTTAAGTTACATAGCTAAAATATATCTTAGCTTCAACTCTCTCTCTTCCCACCTTGAATTTGTGTCTAATTTACAAAATCATTAAGACACTCAACCTTCTTTAGGTAGTAGTCAACTTCAACTTTATGTTTTTCAATACAGTTGACTCCTAAGATCACATCATATGATCATAGAGGTATTACATAAATATCCATAACTATTTTGAATTTAGGTAACCTAATCTTTATTTCAACTAAACACTTATCAACTATGACTTTTGAGTCATTCCCATACTGTACTAACCATGCATTTGCCATTACACTAGCTCTTATAGTTATCTTACTAAGCATCCTAGGAGCTATAAAATATTTTTTGGCTCTTGTATCTATCAAAATAGAAACTGGATGGTCAAGTAAAGTATCTAATAGATCTATAGCTAATACCTGATATTCAGCGTGTGAATTATTTACTGCTACATGAATCTACTAATGAAAATTTCCCTACTAAGGATTAGGACGCTTTCCATTTAACTTGTCCTAATTATTATTAGGATCATAATGGTCTTATCTACAAATGAAACATCTTTTTGGTGGTCATTTTCTATCATTATATTGGTTTTCTTTGAAATCATCTTTGCATCTATTACAATATTTCTTGTTGCCTGTTGTTAAACTTGGCATTCTGAATTTTAAACTATTTCCTGAAGTCTCCACTCCTCTATTTCCAATTCTTATTCTTGAAGGTTGATTTAGAATTCCCAAACCTTTTCTTGAACTTGTCCTTGGCATGTGAAAAAAAATTAACTTTTACTCCTATTTGACCACCTTCTTGAAGACTTGGTCCATAGTAAAAGGTTTGTTGACATCTACCTATCCATCAATCTAGGGCCTCAAACCTATAATAAACTTCATAATCCTAAACCACTCATCACCTAGGTACTAAGGTGTGTACTTAAGCAATTTAGTGAACTCTTCTCAATACTCATTCATCGACAGATCACATTGTTTCAACTTTTAGAAATCTATGAACTTCTAATCAAAATAAATCTATGGGAGCCATCATGATCTAAATAATACCACAAACTGATCCTAAGTGGTGGTGGTCAAGTTAAGATTCATTTTCAACCTCTTGTTGGCCCACCACATAGCTACTTCACCAATTAAATGGTATGCTCCCCATACTGGCTTGGTAACCTCAAAGTAGTTTCAAATATTAAAATAATTTTCTATCTAATTCAGACATGCCTCAACTCCATCTCATAGAAAATTTTCATCAAACTTAGGTGGGTTCACCTTATTCATGTCTCTAGCCAACTCCATAGCTACTTGAGATTTAGCATCCTAAGTATTTTAATACTTAGCTAGATTCTCTTCAAGTTTGTCTTATTATTTCTCTTCCTCATGGCCACAAACCACCTACTCGAGAGTTCTAATTTGATCCCTATTCTCATTATTAAATGTGATAATCTGGTCCATCTTTGTTGATCGCTTAGTAGTAAATTGATTAGTATAAAATAGAGGGTTATTATCATTAGCATTCGAAAGACCCTCTCCAAAACCTTGAGCTTTCACCATACTTATTTATAGTAACATAAGGATATGAAAATGTTAGTAGAATCATTATGTCCTAGAGTTCTATCCATAGCTCTGATACCATATATAACATCCCCATTAGGACCTACTTAGAAATATGTGATTTTTAAAAAAAATTAAACATATATACCAAAAATAGAATACACCAAGATAATATATCAAAGATCATATGAAGTATTCAAAGAGTAATAATAATAAAAAAGCATATTATATCATATATCATGGATCTCTAATATCATGAGAGCACATGATAATGCAAATATAAAAAGTAATTATATTAACTCAACCATAGCTGATACAAGTCTACAACCACTATTTTCAATGTACAATAATAAGTAAATAAAAATCTTCATGATAATATTCAATAATAAGTAAAATACAATATAATGTACATATAAGATATATGGATCCCTTAGAGCATAGTTTTCAAACTCAAGTATCCGTGGCAATCTCAGGTGTCATCTCAATAAGTAGTACTATTGTGGACAGGGGAGTATTATCTAAGTGTTTTTCCATACCAATCATGGACCAATGATCCTCCACACTAATTCCATCAGGAAATGGCCTTCCTTTCATGCATGAGTAGATAGTGATAGTGTTATAAGCTAGAGAGACAAGAAAGTACTTGTGTATTGTATGATTTTTAAAACTAAAGATACACTATATCATAGAAAACTTGATCTATTATAAGATATCACATAAACATGTAAATATTACTCATGAAATGATAATGCCTCACTAAACATACTTTATCCAAAGTTTTAAGAATATTAATGTAAAAGTGATCTATAGATCAATCAAATTCATACACACCACTTGATCAGACAACCTTCATCTGACATTGTGATTCTAGTAAGCCAGTGAATTTCATCTCACTCCTTACTCAATATCAATAATGAAGATCAATCAAATATAATTTAACTACAAGATTCTTGTAACTTACATCCTACTAACAACCACATCATATAACATGATAAACATAAGAGTAACCAAAGTATACATTTATTACATCAAATATAAGAATGAATCTTATATTATTTTCTATCTCATAGTAGAAATAATGAATACAGTTTATATCACCCGAGTAAATTCATAATTAACTACGGATTCTGTTATCACAATTTGTTTCTAAACATACTACACCTAATGATAACCCATATTACCATAGTCCAATGTTTTTAAGCATAAATACTAAATATTGCAACCAAACTAATAAAGTAGTCATATATACATGGAAACATACATTTATATTCAACAGCTAAAATGAACAAAACTCCATTTTCATGAGACATAGAGTAATCCAAACTAGCATTTATTTATTTTTTGGGGTTTGAATACACGTATTCATTAATTTAATTATATGTATTTATTTAATACAGTTCATAATCCATTCATGGAAATATAATCTTAAGAATACACCATTGTGTTTATATTCACACTATTAGGTATATTAACACCTATGTTTTTGTATTAAGCATATTGTAATTTATTTTAATTTTATTTTTAGACCATATGATTTTAATTCACCGGTTGTATATGATAAACTACTTGTACTTATCATAATGAAGACTTTGTTGAATTTTCTACCCTTTTCGTACCTTGTTAAACTCTTGAAAGGGTCTCGATATATTAACCTCACATAACAACTATGATTATACATATTCTCAAACAAAATATTAGTGAGATCATTCAAAAATTTAATATGAAAAAGATTGACTAAGTTCCAAATAAGTCCATATATATTAAAGTTAAGATATCTAAGATATAGTCCCTATATACCATAATGCTCAACTATTTACTTTTGTACATGGGTTTGACTATTATTTTGGTTTATAATTAAATCGACCATAAAATAAATAACTTTATTAATTATTTTTAACTTTCAAACAAATTTCTCATGTTTAATATTTACAGTAAATATCATACTTAAAAATATTTATAATGCCATATAAAACTCATCTTATAATACTCATATAACCACAGAATTATGGTGATGCCTTTATGTAATTTCATGTTTATCACACCATTGGAATTTAGACAACTCAGTGCCAAATAAAAATAACCATTAATGAAGATTGTAGTGACTTCTACAATGGTACAGGCTGGTAATAAGATATAAGGTGACTATAAAAATCATTATAAAGCTAGAAATTGTAGATGTAAACCAATCATAATAGGATGAAAGTATATAGTAATGACTCAATAATATATATATATATATATATATATATATATATATATATATATATATATATATATATAATGACTCAATTTATTACCATAACTATTTAGATTTGAATAATGATGCTTTTTATAAAAGTTATAGATAAACTCTAAATAAATAATATTTTTTTATTTGATAAGGTAAAAGCCAGGTTTTACAAGGACCTGGAACTACTAGAGTGCAGTACAAGAATATCAACATGCCATCAATAGGATCAATAAAATAAAAAACAAAAAGCTATAGTACTTTGACTGAAAAACAAAAATAGGATACCAAAGCAGAACTAGGAGAGTCCCTCATAAGAGTCTTCAGTGTCAATGGT
Source organism: Torreya grandis (assembly GCA_037957365.1). Lineage (NCBI taxonomy): Eukaryota > Viridiplantae > Streptophyta > Pinopsida > Cupressales > Taxaceae > Torreya > Torreya grandis. The sequence goes on along the minus strand of JARHVA010000743.1, from coordinate 3,953,530 downwards.
GTCCTTTGTAGGAATGATCTATTTTTCTTTTGACATTTTAGCGTGAGTGCAATTCTTGGGGCCTTCTACCACTTCTTTGAGGAATATCATTCTGGGTCACTTTTTTCCTTTAGCCTACATGGGGGATGGCTTGGGAGATACCCCCTTGGGGGAACCTTGAGGGGGAAAATTATAAAACCTTAGGTGATTTAATAGAAAAAGACTGAGTGAGCTATGTAGAAAGGATGAAATCTTTAAATGTGGCTTCAACCTACCTTTGGAATGCATTCCAGTCCTGGATGAGTTTGGCCAGACCCAAACCTACTTATTGGACCTTCAAATTAAAAAATTTAAGTTGCAGTTTGGTTTTTTCTAGCTCCTCCATACAAATGGCTTTTATTTTCCAAGTTATCTTCATAGGGATTCCTAGTTCAAGAGTAATGGGTTTTAGTTTGGGGATAAAAAATTTAAGTTGAATATCATCAGGGGAGACTTTGATAAACTATCTTGGGGGGTGCGATCAAAAAGTTGGTGGGATCCCTCAGTAGGATCCTCTACTAGGGAGTCCTCCTGAGAGTCCTCCCTAGAAGAGGAACCCTCAGGGGGGACCTCCCAACTATAGAGAGATTGGCCATGTTTAACTAGAAGGAGAATCAATACTTGGTGAAGGATGGGGTTTGTATCATTTACTTGGTGCAACAAGATGGTACGCTTAAGAGAATTTAGGAGAAAGTAGGGAAAACTAATTTTATACCCAATGAAATGATTTAAAATAAGAAAATGGTGTAATAAAATAAGCATATATTTACCTTTCAATGTCATGTACCACATGATTTGAAGGCAAATATTAGGCTAGTAACGTGGGAGATCAACTTGAGGAAAGACTTTTTTATCTATCTACATAAATTCATTTGTTCTAAAAACTACTGCAGTGACTCTTATTTTTTGACTGGTCTTTAAAATCCTTCATTCCTATGCATGACATAATGGTAGCTTCATTGATTAACTCCTTTAGAATGTTAATGGTGATGCCATGGTTGGTCACGTTTTGCTTGTTCTAGGCCACCACAAAGTCATGGGCAATCTCAACATTATGTTTCGTAACTCATTTCATGAATTTTGTGAGTTCCCCCGTTTTAGCTTCATCTATACTTTCTTCTATTCGTTCACCTCCTTGTAGGAAGTAGGTTTCAACCTACCCCTATCACCTCCCATAGAGATTGTGTACACATTAAAATAAATAATAATTTAATATATGTATAGATAAGCATTAAAATTAAGTGACTCACTCAAAATATGCAGGCTATGTTTTGAAGTTTTACATCGACTTAACCTCTCAATAAATGACTTAATCTTAATTCTAGCACTATCATATAGGTATGCATCTATTTAGAAGACTATAGTGAATAAATAACATACTGAGTCAATTATTAATTCAATAACCACAATGATATAGTTTATTAAATATTGGATGAGCGTTGAGTTATATGGTGACTCACATCTATATAACTACTCAATGATATAACTACAGAAAAAGAGATTTATACCTGATGCTGAATATAATTTACAAAATATGGTATTATAAACCTATAAAAAATATGATATTATCATATAATGCATACAACCCCATAGAGACTCATATCTATACAATGATTTTGCATCAAAAAATATGATTTAGAGGAAAGTGTTAAACATACACTACTTTTGTGATCTATACAAGGTAGAATTTTATAATGATCTATTAATGAGATTATACTTAAACCTAGTAGTGTATATTTATTAGATAATTATACAAAAATTCACTTGTTTTCTAAGTTTGGTGATGCCCTTCTAAAATTTCTTGACTTATACTAGAAGCCTAGTCTCTTAACCTAACCTAGGTGGATGCTATATTACTTTAATTTATAAAATACAATCAATTAGAATTTCAAAAGCTACAAATATGAACAATAACTAGTTCAACATTTTATTTATTGTTTGGTTTACCAATATATATCCACATTAGCATTTCATTGCTATGTTGTATGTTTCACAAGCTGAGAATAAAGAGTACAACGATTCCAATCAACACAAGTTTTTTTACAAGACTCTACTATAAATACAATGAATCAATTCCTTTGTTTATAGGTTGGAAATATAGTTAAATGACACCACAATCTAAACATATGAAAATAGTCTCAATAACAAAAAGAACATTGGCTAGAATATTAAACTTTTTAGCATGAATGTGCAGAATTGAACAACACCACCTACCTCACAAGATTATTTTGATGTTTTCTTGTCTTCTCCTCCTATGTTATTCCCCCTTTGTCTGCTCCACCTTTAAATTCCTCTTTTTAGAATACTTATGATCCTCTTTCCCTTTCTTTCTTAATTTCCTTTTTCTAAAATAGGCATAGTCTCTTTCCCTTTGTTTTAGATTTTATATTTTTCTTTTTCTTTTTTTTGTTTTAGTTATTTTTTAATATATTTGATAATTTTTTTGTTTTGATTTTATTAAATTTAGAATTTACATTTATTTTATTTTTTATCATCTTTTTGCATTTTTTTTCCTTTTTCTAAGATAATTTCTCATTTTTTTATTATTTTAACACTAAATGTCAAAAATTCATAATTTTATTAAATTGTATTAACATACACAAATGTTATAGAAATTTAAATAATAATTTTTACAACTAATAATTTGTATTTCTAAATCTAATTATGCTAATGATATTTTCACTAGCTTAAATGATAAAACAAACTAATTCATTAATCTATTAAACCATACTAGCAAACCAAAGAAATCAACTTTCCAAAGCAAGTAGAAATAAACACACCATGCACACACTATTTTTAATGAATTATAACATATGCTAATTATTGTAATGTGTTCAAGGTTCTCATTATTTCTCTATCATCCTTCAACATCTCCATCTATGTCACCCTCTGTGATGATGTTCCCCCTCTAGCATGCTCTGAGGGATGAGTTCTCCTACATCAACCTCACGACAAATAGGAATTCAGATCATATCAAAATGATAGACATATAGCATAGAATATAACTAAAACAACATATCAACATATTCATAATGTAACCAAATACACTACATATAGCTCATATTAAAGTAAATATGTACCATTATATATAAAAGTAATATCCTACTATCCCATAATAGTATATATCTCAAAATTAGTTATAAAAATAAACAATATCAAATGTATCCACTATAAATATTCATGAATAGTCAAATAGTTTGCTTAATGAAGAATCGAGTTGCAACATAATTGTAGATTAATCTACATGGAAAATTTTGCATAATGAGTTTTCAAGAATCATTGTTCATCATGTTCAGTGTTTATTACATCCAACATTGATTACATTCACCACTCATTATATTTAGGGTTAGTAGTTTATTTTTTTGGAATATATTGGGACATGGTGCTTATTTTTCCTTGTCAAAATACATTTCCAATGCATTAAATGAGAGCCAAAATGAATTTTGGATGTTGAATTTATGTACAGGGGGAATTTGGACCTTACATTGGAGTCTTTCACTCCCTCTACATTGTATATATTCACCTGAAGTGTAGTCTAAAAACCCCTAACATTGGAGTTTTCTACTTCCATTATATCAAATATTTTCTCCTATAGTATAGTCTCAAACTCCTGACATTTGATTTTTCCACTCCTTTCACATCAGAGATTTTTACTTGTAATATAGTCTCAAACCCCTAATGTTTTAGAGATTTCCACCTACAATGGAATTATTTTTAGATCTTAGATTAATTTGACGTAGTATTAGAGATTTGATTTGATAACTAGTTTACCATTTTTAAAAATCCTTGGTGTAATCCTTCTTGCAAGCATCTTATAGGGTCTCTTGATATTTTAGTTATTCATAGGCTTGGTGGGATTTATTAAAAATTCATGCAAAATATTTAACTTGAGTCTAAAATCATAAAATTGATAGCACCAACAAATTCATAAGGTGCCAAAACCCTAATATCAAATCTAAACATAACCTGGTTTTGTGACAATCAATTTTTGGTCATTTTAAGGGGTTTAGGGCCTTTTTAGGTGACTTCATGAAATTATATATAGTTAATTTCTCCAAAGGAAAATAATTTTATGTGTTTTTTTGGTTTTTTTAGATCTTTAGTGGGTTTTTGATGGATTTTTTATAAGTTTCTAGATCTAGATATTCTATACTTGGTAGGAACTATCTGAACCCTTGGTACTAGAAGAACTTTCAACATCCCCAGTACTATGGGAGCTCTCAAAATTCATGGAACTATGAGAACACTCAACATCATTAGAATTATGGGAACTATTATCTTCTCTAGCATTGTGATAACTTCAAAAATATGCAACACTATAAGAACTCTCATCATCCTTGGCACTACAAGACACATGACATCCCTAATACTGTGAAAACTCCCAATACCCTAGATATTGTGGGAAATCTAAACATCCTCAACACTATATGTAATCTCAACATCCACATAACTACAATAAATCTTGGTATCCTCAGAATTTTGAGAAATCCCAACTTCCTTAGCACTATGGGAACTCTCAGTATCCCCAACACTATAAGAACTCTCGACATCCCTAGTACTACGAGAACTCCCAACAACCCCAATAATATAAGAATTCTAAACTCTTTGACACTATAATAAATCTCAACTTTCCCATCACTATGTTAACTCTCAACATCCCCAGCTTATGGGAACTCTCAACATTCCTAACACTATGAGAACTCTCAACATCACAAGCATTATGAGAAATATTGACATCTCTGACATTACATGAACTCCCAACTTGCTTGACACTACAAGAACTCTCAAAATTCCTGACACAATGAGAAATCTTGGCATACCTAGTACTATGAGAACTAATGACTTTCTTCGCACTATAGGAACTCTCAACATCCTCAACACTAGGGGAGCTCTCAGCATCCCCAACACTATGGGAAGCCTTGGCATCCCCAACACTACAGGAACTCTTGAATTTATAGGCACTATGGGAACTCTCAACATATTTGATACTAAAGGAACTCTTTGAACACATGACACTATGATAACTCTCAACAACCCTGACATGGACTTGGGATGGACACATTGTAGGGGTCAGATCAAAATAGCCTCTTGAGAGGGTGTTAATATATTAGGCATAACTTTTGAATTTTTTGTTATTAAAAAGATCTATATTTCTCTTACATTTCACCAAGGAATGTGGTCCCATAGTTAGAGCTAGTTGTTATCATGAATTTTTACACTTCATAATAACATCCCTAATCATGCTCTTATAAGTGATTAGAGGTAAACCAAAAATAGGGACAATAATTTGTTTTATAATAAAGATACTGACTCCATAGCCCAATGGATAAGGCTTGGCAAATCCATTCATAGTTCTACTCAAATAAATTTTCATTGAAAATTATGTGTAATGAATTTTAAAAAATTAGTGTTCATCATGTTTGGTGTTCATTATATCCAACATTTAATACATCTACCCCTTATTGGATTTAAGATTAGTAGTTTCTATTTTTGGAATACATTGAGACATGGTTCTTATTGATCCTAATCAAAACACCTTTCCAATGTATCAAATGGGAGCCAAAATAGAGTTTAGATGTGAAATTTATGGAGAGGGGTAACTTGGACCCTATGTCAGAGTTTTCCACTCCCTCCACATTAGATATTTTTACCTATAGTGTAGTCTAAAAAATCCTAACATTGAATTTTTTTGCTTCCCTTACATCAAATATTTTCATCAACAGTGTTGTCTCAAACCCTTGACATCAAAGTTTTTTAGTCCCAATACATCATAGATTTTCACTTGTAGTATAGTCTCAAACCCTTGACATCAAAGTTTTCCCCTCCCTCCACATCAGAGATTTTCACCTACAGTGCAATTGTTGGTAGATCTTTGATAAATATTACATGGTATCAGAGCTCTGATTTGATGGTTGTTTTTCCATTTCTAAAGATTCCTTATGGAATTCGTCTTGCATGCATACTATAGGATCTTTTGATATTTTAGTTCTTTATAGGCTTGGTGGGATTTCTTGAAAATCTGTATAAACTATACAGTTGGAGTCTAAAATCACAAAATAGACAGTGCCATTAGATTCACAAAGATAAAATATAAACATGACTCAATTTCATGATAGTCAGTTTTTGGCATTTTAAGGGCTTTAGGTCCCTTTTTAGTGATTTGAAAAAATTTTGTACATCTAGGTTCTCCAAATAAAAATCATTTTTGGGTTTTTTAAGGGTTTTAGTGATCCATGGTGGTTTTTTGGTGTATTTTTCATAATTGTTCTAGATCAGGAGATTTTTGATTTGGTGGGAAATGTTGAAACCCTCAGCACTACAATAAATCTCAACATCTGCAATACTATGGGAACTCTTAGAATTACTAACATTGTGGGAACTCTCAACATCCCTAGCACTACAAGAACTCTTGTCTTCCCCAGTACTACAAATACTCTTAACATCCATGGCATTGTAGAAACTCTTAGCATCCATAGCACTATATGAACTCTCAACATCCCTAGCACTATATGAAATCTTAATACCCTTGATAATACGAGAACTCTCAAGATATCTAAAAATTTAGGAACTCTCAACATCCTTAGCATAACTCTTGACATCCCTAACACTAAGGGAACTCTAGATTTCCCTAGTACTATAAGAACTCTCAATGTCCTTGAAATTATAGGAACTCTCAACATCTCTGGCACTATAAAAACTCCCAACACCCCTAACACTATAGGAATTCTCAACATCACTAGCACTATGGGAACTCTTAACATCCCTATCACTATGAAAAATCTTGGCTTCCCTATCACTATGGGAACTCCTAACTTCCCTAGCATTATAGAAACTCTCAACATCCATAGAACTATGGGAATTATTAACATCCCTAACACTTTAAGAACTATGAGTTCCCTATCACTACAAGAGCACTCAACATCTTTGATATTGTGGGAACTCTTATCATACCCATCATTATATGAACTCCTAACTTCCCTGGCATTGTGATAACTTTTAACATCCCTAGAACTACAATAACTCTTAGCATCTTTGACATTATGGAACTCTCAACATCCCCAACACTATGGGAACTCCTAACTTCATTGACATTGTGAGAATTATTAGTATCCCTGATACTGTAGAAAATATTCAAACACCTGACACTATGATAACTATCGGTAACCTCAATATGGAATTGGGACACATTGTAGGTGTTGGAACTTGATATCCTCTTGATAAGGTTTTAGTATTTTTGGCATAAATTTTGAACCATTTCTCCAATTTGTGATCCATTTATGGTGTTAGAAATATGGTTCTAATGTGGATGTGTTGAAAGAGAGATTGGATACATCCATTTAGATTGTGAGGATGTAAACAAAGTCAAATATACGATGAAGATATTTGATGAGGATAAAAGTCAACAAGTGATAGAAGATACTCCTTTATTTAGAGTTTTTAGAACTAATTTTTGACATGTTCTCTTTTGTAATTTTAAAACTACATTTTGGCATGGGTATTTTTGTAGTTTTTGAGATGTAATGTGTGCACTTTGAAAAGTTCAAATTTTAAATTAAAAAGTTTGAGTGACTTTATTTTTAGGAAAATGTGTTATTAAGTCAAAGGGAGAAGGCTTCCACCATCTGAGATATAAATAAAAGGCATGCAAGCCTTTCAAAAAGGGTTTTTTCCTCTTTTCTCTTAGTGTTTGTGTGAGAACATGCTACAACTTTGTGTGTACATATACTTTTTTAGATTTATGAATATGAGAATATAAGCAAGTGTGATGAATGTGCTTGGAGTAGGTGTTAATGTTCTCTGATTATATAATGTGCTTTATTGTTCATATTTAGAGGGATTCCTTAATACTTTAATGCTTTTTAGTTGCATGTAAATCTTTGATGATGAAAAATTTGGTGTTGTGAATATTTTTGGATGGACTTTGTGTCATATGAATGTAATATGAATGTTGGAATGACTTCGTGGTTCTAGGTGACCTTCATCATCCATGAATTTATTATATGTGTTCTTATTTTCATTTGAGAGGAATGGTTCCTCTTCATTTTATATTCATTTTTCTAAGTTACTTAAATGGTACTCTACATTTAATCTATTGTGGATTTCTCTTTTTTCCCTTCTTTTCCCATCTCCCTCTACTTTCCTTCAATATTTTTCCCTTTTGTTTCCTTTTCATGATTTCTAGTTAAATATATAGAAAAAAACCCATATCTAAAGAGGGAGATGCCCCTCCCAAATGCAGAGGAAAATTTCCCTTTCCATGGTGATTTCTCTAATGTTAAAATTTTATGTCACTACCCATTGGGTGATTCACTAAAACTAACAAAGAAAGTGCAGCGACAAAAATTATTGCCAATAAGAATGCATTTTTTCACATAGATTATAGCATCACCATGTTAATGGAATGAAAAATTACACACAAATGAACCCATAACTTTGACATGTTTTCACTCACATATGATTCAACATTTTTTGGTGTTTTGATGGAATATCTTGAGGTTTTCATTCACATACCATTAAATTAGGATGGAAGATTTAACATTTACCATTGCATGTATGGAAGACATGAAGGTGTTCATTCACTTACTTGTAATGTTTTGATCTTTGTTTCAAAATTAAGATCTTCGGTCATATACTAGTAAATGTATTATTTTTATATCAAAATTATGTTTTTCATTCACATACTATTAAATATTAATGTTTTTGTATTTGAATTCATGTGTTATTTATATATGTGACACATTTGTAATTCCTTGTATTAAAGTATTGTGTTAATCCTATTTAAGCTTCCATGTTAAAATGTCACTCAATCACTATAAAAATGAGATGAATGATAATGAAACCTGATGAAATTTTATGTAGAAAGCATTGTTTAACATATATTATAGCTTTGGCATGTTAGACAAATAAAATGTTCCCTGCCTTGAATAAATTATAAACTAAACATCTGTTAGTGAATTCACATTGTGTGTTATTTACATGCATACCTACAATATGTAGATTATATAATGATTTCAAAATTATGGCCAACATTTTTTTCTCCCTTCTTTAGCCAACTTGGTGGGATTACCTAGGAAAGGATACTTCAATCACTTGGTTTGTCATTTATAGTCATTTTATAGGTGTGAAAAATAGTTGTGATCCAATTGTGCAATGCTTTTTATAAATTTGATCAATAATAATATACAAACATTTATTTTACATTGGCTTAAAATTTTGTGCACTTAGGCACCCCTTCAATTTAACACAAGTCATTAATAAAAAAATGAAGGGCCATGTTGGAACATGCTTGTCTATATGATTGAGCAGTCACTGGTATGTGGATGAAATACATGAAGGTTTTTATTCATATACCAATAAATGTTATTTTCTTTATACCAAAATTAATATTTAAATTTACATACCAATAAATATTAAGTCAAATGTATAAAAAAAATCCTTCTATCAATTCATGTTGTTGTGCTATTGATATGTTGTTGTCAATTCATGTTGTTATGTTATTCATTCACATTTTCAACATTACAAATATTATTTTCCATGTATGTTGTTGATATGTTTTCTATTCCATTATAGTTTATTTACATATTTGATTGATTTTTGTATTTCAACATGGGGAAATAAAATAATAAGATAGTTTTTTAGGCAATGACTACATGAAATAATGAAAAATGGAGGAGTCAAATTCCTTGTTGATGTTGATGAAGAGGTTAAATAACAACAATCCACTGCCAAAGAGGTAGAGAATGAATTTGTTTCAAACCAACCCCATACCAACCAACATAGAGAGTGGACACATGATGATATGAAAAGTGCAATGTGAGATGTGGATGATAATCATTACTTGATAAAAACTATAACAGTAAAGTGGGGCATCAAACCAACCACTTTGTCCTATTGGATGAAAATTTTAACAACTAGTAACAAAAGGGGACCACCCACTATTTTATCAGATGCAAAAGAATATGAGATCATGTTGTGGTATAAGGGCTTTGATAACATGGGCCATGGGTTGGACATCTTGTATTTCAAAGCACACATTGCCCATGTATGTGAAACCAGGTTAAAAGCCTTCAATAATGGGTTCCTTGATAAGTCATGGTGGGTAGGCTTTAGAATGAGGAATCCTAATTTGTCTTTAAGAACAAAAAAAAGCACTAAACAAAGATAGGGTTACGATGATAAAGTTATCCATAGTGATAGTTTTTTATGATAATTTGAGAACTGTGTATGCTGAAAACCAATATGGGCTACACAAAATCTAGAATTGTGATGAGACAAGAGTGTAATCTATTAATAATTGTGGCATGTGAGTCATAAACAAAAAGGGCAAGGAGTGTGTAAAATATAATTTTGAAGAGTAGATAATGAATAAATTTTTTAGCATGCATCAATGTAGATAGGTAGAGTATCCCAAGGTTATACCTCTTCAAAGTGAGAAGGTAGTTGAAATTTTTCATTTTAGGATATGAACCAAGTGCATGTATGGCTGCTCAAGCCCATGCATGGATGACTAAAGAATTATTTATGAACTAGTTACATCAATTTTATAGATCTATTTTAAGAGGAATATCACTTGGAAATAGACATATATTTTCCTTTTCTATGGGAAGGATAGACATGTTTCACTATCAATAATTAATGAAATCAAATTTTTGAGGATTGACTTGCTTACATTACCCACACATACCAGCCACAAATTTCAGCCATTGATGTGTGTTTTGTCCATGGATGAATCTTAATCATGGATATAAGATAAAGATAAAATAATTGGCCACTTTGGGTAGCATACATTGAAGATAGAACAAACTCATAACAGTATAAAATATGGATTTATAAGGACAAGTATTTGGCACCTAAACCCTGAGGTAGTATCCAACGACATGACTAGAAGTGTAACATTCCATGTGGAAGAGCATGAAATTAGTACAACTAGAAATATAAAGAGGTTAGATAGGGTGAATGAGGGAGATATTGAAAACACTATGCAACATATGGAGAAATTGTAACAAAAAATGATGTTGAAGGTAAATAGGTAGTAAATGCAAAAACTGTTGCAAATGCATTAAATGAAATGGATGCAAAATTTATATTTAGCCAAGATAGTTTAAGTCTACCTACCCAAGTGAGATGACCATAATGGCTAAAGGAGGGAGCACCAAATCTTGGAAATAATTTTAAATTAATGAAAGAAGATTTGTTTATGTCAATGCCATCACTATCACCTTATATCCCACTTCATATAGTTCATTACTACATGATAGGAAAAAATGGGGTTTAAATGTTGTAAATTTTGTTTTAGATGTCGATGAGGACTAATATAAAATGCATTAAAAGATCATGATTGTGGCCAACAAAAATTGAATGAATAAAAACATTTAATATCAACATAATTGAAATTTAAAATAGAATGGGTTGTAAAAAAATGAGGAAACAATGCACTCATGTTGAGTAAATAATATAAAATTATCACATCAGATGAATATATATATATATATATATATATATATATATATATATATATATATATATATATATATATATATATATATATATATATATATATAACAAGAGTCCCACAAGAAGGAAATGAAAGAATTGAATGCAAGGAATAAAGAATAAGTTGATGAGAGAAAATCCTTTAGGCATGGTGAGAGAGAAATAAGGTAAATACAAAAGATTCAAAATGAAATAAAAAGGTAAAATAAGGAGTAAGAGAAGATACAAAAATGGTAGGAAAATAAAAAAAGTAAAGAGCATGATAGAAGAGGGAGAGAATTCGAGAAGGACATAAAATATCTAGATAGGCAAAGGTATTTAAGCAACCAATTTAATCCTCTTCCTGAACAACATCACATATTTAAAGACATGATAAACATTATATCCCCAAGTGGTTTGCATGGGATCCTTCCTCCTAGATTTTTTAACATGGTAGTGAATCCCACTAAGGACACAACCCTTGAAGGACTAATTGCAACTCCACTTTCTCCAAAGATAGCTAATGAAGGGCATAACTCTATTTTTCCACCTTGGATGGTGTAAATTTTGTTTTACTTATTATCTAATGCAATCAAATGTATTAAATTTTCTATGCAATGCAATGAAGTGTATTAAGTAATGTAATGATTATATATTTTATTAGGTTTGATTATGTAGTGTAATGAAATGTCATTTTTATCTACCATTTAACATGGAAATGGATCATAAGTTTAATGGAAGTTTTAAAACCTTCACCTAAAAGTGAGTTCATCATTGTTCTTCACCACTATTTAACTTGAAATATGCCATCATTACCCATAGAAAACAAGCATCAAAAACACATTTAAACAATACAAGGAATAAAAAGATTAGAATCACAATAACTATGTTAAAAATTAGAATGTAATCAATGTAAGAGCATATAAGTAGTAAAATCTTTGCAAACATATATTGTGTTAAGAAACACAATGAAAAAAATTGAAAAATTAGTACAATATCTGCAAATATAAAAAGTGTCGAGAAACATAATGTTTGTAAAATTTTCTTGAGCAAGACAACAAACATTCACCCTTTACAAATAATATATATTTTTTTCAAAAATAATAATGCATGAATAAAGTAATTGATAATACAATGGAAAACATGTCAACAACAACTATGGTAAATAATAATTGTAATGTTGAAAATGTGAATCAATAACACAAAAAAATGACTTCGTACCAACATGAATTGACAACAACATATCAATAACACAAAAACATGCATTCACAAATGATTTATTTTGGTACATCTGACTCAACATTGACTGGTATGTGAATGAAAATCTTAATTTTGATAGAAATACAATTACAAGAGTCCACCTTGGATGGTGTAAATTTTGTTTTACTTATTATCTAATGCAATCAAATGTATTAAATTTTCTATGCAATGCAATGAAGTGTATTAAGTAATGTAATGATTATATATTTTATTAGGTTTGATTATGTAGTGTAATGAAATGTCATTAGAAATAGCTAATGAAGGGCATAACTCTATTTTTCCACCTTGGATGGTGTAAATTTTGTTTTACTTATTATCTAATGCAATCAAATGTATTAAATTTTCTATGCAATGCAATGAAGTGTATTAAGTAATGTAATGATTATATATTTTATTAGGTTTGATTATGTAGTGTAATGAAATGTCATTTTTATCTACCATTTTGATAGAAATACAATTACAAGAGTCCACCTTGGATGGTGTAAATTTTGTTTTACTTATTATCTAATGCAATCAAATGTATTAAATTTTCTATGCAATGCAATGAAGTGTATTAAGTAATGTAATGATTATATATTTTATTAGGTTTGATTATGTAGTGTAATGAAATGTCATTAGAAATAGCTAATGAAGGGCATAACTCTATTTTTCCACCTTGGATGGTGTAAAAAATTGAAAAATTAGTACAATATCTGCAAATATAAAAAGTGTCAAGAAACATAATGTTTGTAAACAACAACTATGGTAAATAATAATTGTGTTAAGAAACACAATGTAAAAAATTGAAAAATTAGTACAATATCTGCAAATATAAAAAGTGTCGAGAAACATAATGTTTGTCAACAACAACTATGGTAAATAATAATTGTAATGTTGAAAATGTGAATCAATAACACAAAAAAATGACTTCGTACCAACATGAATTGACAACAACATATCAATAACACAAAAACATGCATTCACAAATGATTTATTTTGGTACATCTGACTCAACATTGACTGGTATGTGAATGAAAATCTTAATTTTGATAGAAATACAATTACATTTAATAGTATGTGAATGAAAAAATTTAGGGCTTCCATCCACATACTAGTGAATGTTGAATCATATGGACACTCATCTTCCAACATGGTCCTTCATTTTTTATTAATGACCCATGTTAACTAGACAACATGACTAACTTCACAAATTTTTAAGCCAATGTAAAAATAAAAAAATTATTTATATATTACCATTAGTCAAATTAATAAAAATCATTGGACATCAATCCTAATTTTACTTACATGTCAATGAAAACCTTAATTTTGATACAAAAAAACAAAAAATGTTACTGGTATGTTAATGAAAACCTTCAATTTGATACAAAGACAATAATATTTATTGGTATGTGAATGGAACATTAAGGGATTCCATCCACATACCAATAAATGTTTGGTATTCCATCCCAAGCTCAAATCCATTTCCATCCAATTTTAAATGTGTATGAATTAATCATGTGCATTGTTTTTTAATTTGATAGGGTAAAATACAAGTTTTGGAAGGACCTAAAACCATGATTACAAAAGATATAAAATCTATGCTCAAATGAAATACCACAACAAGGATCCCATGTGGGAACAAATGAGCAATGGGTAGCCAAGCCATAGCCTACCAAAAAAGACACCCCTACCTAAAACAAAAGACCAGCCAGAAACATAGAGTCTTCAAAAAAACTTATGTCTTCACAAAACCTCAGTAAGACCAATATAAAGTAGAGCCCACTCAAGAGGCCCATGTGAATAAACTAACCAAAAAGGCATTCCTCATACAACTACCAACCAGGATTAGACCAATAGCCATGAAACTAAAATAAATAATAGAAGTCGTCCTGATTCAGAATAGAGGAGCTTCCATGAAACTTGTACTTTCTATAGCATTATCCATCTTCTAATAAGCTTTTATTCAAAGGCCCCCCTGAGTGGAGGGACCTACTAAAGGAATTTTGGCCCAAAGCTCTACTATCTTTCTTCTTTTTATGCACTTTGGTCTATTCTCCCTTGTCTTCAACATATTTTAGAAGTATGGGAATGAATATTTTGAGATATGGCTTATCTTTTGTTATTTTAACCTCTTTGGATTTTATCCTCAAGCTAGGTATTTCATTCTCTAAATCCTCTACCCTAAAGATAAATTTATTTTCTTTTGTAATTGAGTTCAATTACTCCCTCTCAAGGGCTTCTTCAGATAGATCCTTAACAAAATCACTCCCATCAGAATCATTTTTACTAAGTTGTGTTCTAGGAGGGCATCCTTCCACCAAAAAGCTTTCTTTTTATGCTTAGTAGAGATGCAAGCTAAGGCCAAATGTCATGTTTCAAAATAGTTTTGATAGTATAAGGGCAATCCCTCATAGTCAAGGGCTTGTTTCCAGATATGATCTTGAACTCTTAGTTCAATACTCTCAGGAAGATATGTTGAAACCTTCATATTAACCAACATACTAGAAAAACTAGGATGGTGGTAGCATATAGTACTTGAATCCACTAAAAAATAGTCACCTAAGGAGTTTGTAATGGATTTAAAGTAACATTTTATCTAAAAATATAGAGGTAAATGAGGAATCCTTACCCAAACTGATCAAACATTAAAGGTCTCCTTGAGTGGGTTAAAGGATGGAAACCATGGCTTGTACAATATAACATATTTATTCCAAGACCCCATAGAATCTTGGAAAACAAAATTGTTGTCCTTTGCTAGATTGAAAAAAATATTGAAAAATCCTTTTCAATAGGAAAATATATGTATGATACCTTCCATTAATGGTTTCCACATCACTGCAATCCAGCAGTGTATATCTAGGAATGAAGGCTAGAGATTGGAAAATTGACATATCATAGCTAAATCCAGGAGCTCATATTTTACTTATAGCATTTCCAGTAAGGGTTCTCCTTTAAAACAAATTATGGAGGAAGTCTTGTCTAGGACTAATGGCTTCTTATCATATATATTCATGATGGAAACATCAACAAAGGAGGGTCATTAGACCAACACTTTCAGATCTGATTTATGCAGAGCATACTACAGTGAGTCCATCTTTAGGGGATCCATAGGTTTAACTACTTTCACCATCCCTTGGGCCATCCTTCTACTTTCTACCATCTAAGTTTAAGTTTATGGGTGATCTAGGTGCAGCCACAAGTCTAATAGTTACTTCATATGTAGGTTTGGGATCTTACACCATTCTAGTGGCCTCCTTTGCCACTACATTTGAGGAAATCCTATTTTTTGTGTCAAAGATGGGTGGTTACCCTATTTTATTATTGTTGGAAGGCTTACCCATGATAGGATATTTCTCTTGATTAGGGTCTCGATGGGTATAATGATAGGGAGTACCAACGGGGTTTGATCTTGAGTAGGCAAGCAGATCTACAATATGTTTGGATGAGGTGTTATGGTTATTTAGACCAGGAGGCTATTTTAATCCCTCCCCTTCACATTACTTACGTCAACTATGGGTGAAGAAGGGAAGTGGCTAGCCATTTGAGTTGCAGGCACCTATGAGCAAAGTAAGGTGTCATTAGGTTCATGGGAGTTAGGTAGGAGTGGGAAATTTGAATTTTTGTAGGGAAGGAATAAGTGAGCCATTATAATTTTCAATCTTTTAATATCCATATGCATTATTAAATAAGTAGTGTAGTCATTAAAAAATCATTTTTGTGTATACCAATATTATTATTTGACTTTCATCCCAAGTTCAAATACCTATCCATTCAAATAAGAATTTATGTGTATACTAGTAAATGTTTAGTATTCCATCCCAAGTTCAAATCCCTTTCTATCTAAACACATATTTATATGTGGGAAAATTTAGCGAGTGCTTGTAGAAACCATGGAAAATTGGAGTTAGGGAAATAAAAATGTATCTCATATAGAAAAACTAGAGCAATGTGAATGGATAACATATGAAAAACAACTAATGTAAAGAATATTTGTAATGTTGAAAATGTGATTGAATAACACAATGACACATCAATAACATGCAATAATGTGAATTCGTAAAAGGATATGGTTTGATAAATTTGACTCAACATTTACTAGCATGTGAATGATAATCTTAAATTAGATACATATGAAATAAAAAAAATTGGTATGTGAATGAAAATTTTTAGGGCTTCCATCCACATACTGACAAATTTTGACTATCACATGCTCAATATTTATGTTGTTCAAAGCAAGTAACATTTCATAACTCTAACATGCTAAAGCTACATTTTTTAGTAAATAATGCATTATGCATAAAATGTCATTGGGTTCGATCATTGTTCATCTAACATTTATTGTGAGTGAATGACATTTTAACATGGCATGTTGAACATGATTAGTATGACACTTCAACGCAGGGAAATACAATTGTGTCATAGATATAAATAACACATCAACATGAATTTAGATACAAAAACACAATGGGGTGCCTAAGTGCACAATTTTTTAAGCCAATGTAAAAAATTGTTTGTTTATATATTATTATGGATCACAATTATAAAAATCATTGTAAATTTGGGTCCTAATTATTTATCACACCTATAAACTACTAAAAATGACAAACTAGATGGTTTAAGTTTGCATTCTCAGGGAAGATAAATGGATTGGTTGAATGAGGGAACACCGAACCTTGACCTTATTTTTTAAATAATAATATTCTCTCAATGTTTCAAGGAGGGATATAAATGTGAATGAAAACATAGTTATGCCACAATCTCTGTGAAATGATGCATTCTATAGAAGAGGCATTTGGGTTCCATCACTATCAAGGGAGAGTGACTTGAACAAGACATACTGAATAGGCGTAGATTTTATCTTTGGTAGCATTAACTGGCTACATTAATGGAAACAAATCCCATCAAGCATCTTTGAACATGGTCTATTATTACATATTAAATTAAAAAAATGATAGCATTTACTATTATGTGAATGAAAGCCTTGATATTTTCATTCACATACCAATAAAATTCACTTAGATGCAAAGGCACAAAAAAAATTATAATGATAATATCTGGCATTTGTGTTCTATTACATTTTGAGGAGAGTGACTTGAAAAAGCCACGTTGAACAAGTTGAAGATGGCATACATAATGGTATTAATAGGATATCATGTGTCTTTAAAAATATCCATTTTATATTAATAATACAAGTATATTCCAACATGATGCTTTGTGCATATTAATGATGCAAGTGTGTTCCAACATAGCTAGCGAATTAAAAAAATGATATATGGTTTTGATTTAAAAATAATAATAACATTTAGTGCTCTATGAATGAAACCCTTCATGCCATGTCATGAACATATTAATAATATTTGACTCAGATGTAAAGGAATGACAAAAAACTATTAAAGTAAAAAAAAAAAAATCATGTATTATAGGTATGCAAAAAAATGGAGACTATCATGGGTTCAATTACAAATACAAGGCACACACACCTTGAAATAACATTTTGTCCCACAAAAATTTCAATATTATAAAATCTATGAAATGTTGTAGATGGTAGATGAGGCACATAGGCTCCATGACTATTTAGGAAGAAGAGTGTCAAAAAACCATGTCGAATAGGTAGTTGATGGCATGCGTGACAGTATTTACCAAAAACATTAATGGAAGCATAGCCTGCCAAACATCATTAAACATGTCTTGCCATTGTCTATTGATCACCCATGTATTTTCCAACATTTCCCTTCATTTTTATTAATGATCCATCATAACTGGATGACATGCCTAGTGCATAAATTTTTAAGTCAATATAGAAAAAAGTTCATTTGTATATTATTACTGGTCAAATTTATAAAATAAATAGACAATGGAATCCCAACTATTAATCATACCTAATAAATGATAAATAAATGATACATCTAGAAAAAATCATTGTATGACCTTAAAGAACATTGAAATATCTCAAGAACAACTTATTTTGACTAATAATTAGTTAAACTGTGTAAATCTAAAATAATAAGTTATAATGTGATATTTTTGAAAACTATGAAACCCAAAAATTAAGGGTCTTAATTCGTATTCCCCTTCTCCTATTACTAATAATTTTAATCAATTTGATTTATAAACTCAATTAGATCAATATCGTTGAGGTTGATAACATGATTTTTTATTTCAATAAAATTTAATAGAGTTTCCGTTTTATTTATATTCATTTTGTAAAGTTAACTTGCTTTAATCCATTAAATGAAAAAATATATATATATATCAAAACTTTAAATACCATTCTATTTGTTTTAATAATTGAATTAATTATGTACTAATTAAATTTACATTGTTGAAAAATTATCAATTTTAATAAAGATATTTATCTTTTTAAAAGGGGAATGTGTATTCTATTTTTTTATTATATCTAATTTCTAATATATATTCTAATTTTTATTATATGCAAATTTTACCCAAAATAAAAATAAAAAAATAAAAAAAATAAAAAAATAAATAAAAATAATTAACATTTTTAAAATAATTTCAATTTTATAACAACTTATTTTCCTCTCATTTAATCTTTATACATAAAATTTTCCACATTAATTAATGATGATACATAAATATGTGTGAACGCATAATAAACTTACTTATGTAAGGTATCAAACTTCTCTTTTTTAAACAAAGAAAACAATTTTCATATAAAAGAATAGAGTCTATAAACATTTAGATAAAAAATTACGAAAATTGATGATGCTGCTTTTAGAAAATTCCAGATAAATTTGGAGTGGATTTTTTTAAGTCCTTGGTTCTTCACATTAAATTTAATAAAATAATATATTACTTTTAATTAGATTTGTATTTTTAATTGTGTATGAATTTTTTCACGTATATTTAATATAAAAAAATACTGATAATATAATTTAAAAAATATATTAACAATTTTTAATATAAAAATATTTAAAAATAAAGATTTGTTTATATTATTAAAAAAAATTTATATATTTTATTATAAACTCAAAAATATTAAATAATTATATTGAAAAGTATTTTACAATAAGAAAAGGAAGAAGAGAATTTGATATTGTATCCGTGTAAATAAAAATGACTGATATCTACATTTAATTATTTAATATAAATTTAAAATATTAATTAAAAATAATCAACATAATATTTAATAAAAATAAATCGATGTAACCTTTTAAAATTTTTACAAAACATATACATATAATTCAATACAATTGAAATCATCATCATCATCATCATCATCATCATCATCATCATCATCATCATCATCATCATCATCATCATCATCATTATTATTATGGTTTTTCCTTCCAGAAATTAAGAGTAAGTATAAGAAATTAATTAAAGTAATAATGTATAAGTATATGATATTACTCAGTATTTTTTATATAGATTTATTTAAGATATGTATATTTTATTATTTATCAGTTTGGGAGTGTCTTATTAAAACCACTAATATGTGTTATGGTTGAGTTTGATAGTTATTTGGGAGTATCATTTGAAGATGAAACTCCATATACAGTTCTAATTCTACCAATATAAAAGGGATGCACAATCCAACTACCCTTATAGTTGGTTTGGACATTAACAATACATAAATTACAAGGTTTGACTCTTTCAAAAGCCACAATTGATATAGGTCAAATAGAAAAAATGAAATTAACATTTGTGGATATATCATGTGTAAAGTCCTTGGAAAGACTAAGAATATTTCCTTCATTTATATATGACTGCTATGAAAAGTTAAAAAATAGAAAACGACTTTCCAAACATAGTGTTAAGGAAGAGAGATTGAAACTCTTAGAGGAAAAATAATTTCATGTACTTATGAAAAAATTCATATACTTATTCATTATTTGACATTTTATGTGATCATGTACTTATTTATAATTTCAAATTTTATGTGGTGTGTATCGTATATTTTGATGAATATTAAATAAGTATTTAGATTAAGAATTTTAGATTGTGTTTATTAAATTTTTTGGTGATTTAATGTAATGTGTATTATAGTTTTGTATGATTTGATGTGAAGTATATTATACATTTCAAGTTTATGAAAAATTTCATATTATATGTTAAATAAATATGCAACATGTATGGTTGCTATTAGCATATCTATCTTAGATAAATCTATGTAAAAGATATGGAGGGATATCATTTTCAAAATATTTATTCTACTTATGTTACAAATTCAAACCTATCTTATATTGGATTTGTAACATAAGTGAAATAGACATCTTGAAAATGATATATCTCGACATCTTTTACATAAATTTATCTAAAATAAATATGCTAATTAATTATTATGATCTTATCTTTTAATAAATAATAAATTATAAATTTATATATAATAACTTTATTGATAAAAAATAAATAAATATTTAATAAAAATATTTAAAAATAAAGTGAATACTATTACATACAATAATTCATTAATAATAAAGTAAAACATTAACAAAAACATAAAAATAATATTTAGTTCAGAAATTTATAATAAATTTAATATATACCAATCTCTTCTAAAAACTCTCTTAAAATAATAACTTATATTAATTAGGATGGACCTTGAAAAGTGTAATACATTATATAAACGACATCCTAATCAAGCTTGCATATGAAATCAGGATGTCCATATTTAAAGCATATAAATTTTGTGTGTCCGATGATTCGCGTGTTAAAAAAATAGATTATAAAACTAGGGTATAGTAAATTGGGGATTTCAGAATTTTGGATAGTCTTCGACGATTAAAGCTAATATAATTAATATAATTAAAATTTATAAAATAAGATTTTTTTATACAATTTAGACTAATAAAATTAAAATTAATTAGGTCATATAAATTTAAGATTTATTTTAAAATTACAATTTATTATATAATGATGACTTATAATTAAAATTTAAGATATTTGGGTTTGCTTCTATAATTAACGCATGAAATTAAAGTTTAGTATATAATTAAAACTATTAAAAATTTCTGCATAATTAATATTTATAAAATTCAAATTTTATATATATTTTAAATTAGTATATTATAAATTAAAATTAGTCATTTTTAATTAAAAACTCTATTTATTTATATAGTTTATCAAAGTTAATTTTTGCATTTAAGGAGTTTGTAGTTGTTTGTTTTTTGTTTTTTGATGTGCTTTCACATGGAATCATTGAATTATATAGAATATCAGCGTCTCAGTCTATATTTCGTAAATAAATATATAGTAGATTATAATGATGATTAAGCATACATTTAAATTAGTGAGTTCTTTTGACTAAACAACCACAAGTAAGGGGCATCCATGCTATCAAAGTCACCCTAGCTTTAACTGCTTGACTCTTTATGTCAAGTACCTAGAAGGATTTGTGCTCCGATAGATGGATATAAGCAACCATCATCATCACTAGTCATACTACAACCTTTTTGATTGGACGAGTTTGTAGTTATCTTTAGGTTCAATAGCTTTTGGCCTTAGTTAGAAGAGTTGCTTCATTGGATCCATTCCACCTAGACTAATGATTGTGAGGTCTACTTGTTTCTTAAAGGTTTTTTTATAGTTTAGTTTTATTAGAATATTGATTATCAAAGGGTTTTTATGAAGGGTCCTTAGTTTTAGGGGAGAATTGGGCTCTTTCTTACCCTTGGTTTCTTGATTTTGACCCCACAACTATGGTGGTGTCCAAAATGTTAGTGTGGGTTTGACTCCCGAATCTACCTATTCCACTTCAACACCCCTTAGTTTGTGAAGCTATTGGTAACACATTAGGGAGATTCATAAAAATGGATAATGATCAATCTAAACAAAGGCTTTATAATTTTGTCTGTATCTACATGGAGGTTGATCTTAGCAAAGGCCTACCAGATAGAATAGAGTTGAATCATAACAATTTCCATTGGATTCAAATTTTGGACTACAAAAACACTACTTTTAGATGCCATTTTTGTCATCAAACTAGTCATCTTTAGGGGGTTTGTCCTCTTGCAATCAAACCAAAAAAGAAGACTCATACTAGTTTTTCTAAAGGCTAGGAGCCATATGAGAATCCCCTTTCAAATGAGGTCAAGGAGTCCTAAGATTATTTAGGAAAGAATGAGGAAGCAAAGGATATCATAGAGTTTAAGGAAATATTAATGATTGAGGAGCAGGTGAAATCATAAATCATCAGATGGTGATACTAAAAATTAACATATTGAAATAGTTGAATTTTCGTTTGACCCAAGGCTCAGCTTATGTAAGTTATCAATGTTATGAATTAATTAGTAAATCCTATTAAAATGGTCTGGGATTGATTTTCTTGAAATAGTGCAAAAATTAATGGTGACTAATCACAACAAGCTAACAATGAGTTATCTCCTTAATGTAATTTTTATTTTTTTGCTTGGTTCATAAGTGGATATTAAATCATTTTAAAATATTTTGTAGGTCAAATTTCATTTATATCATCAAAATGACATTGAAATTTAATATAATAATTTTATTAATAAGCCAATTAATTACATCTTCCATTATGATTATTTGAAAGCAAGGGAAAATCATAAAATATATTTGAACTTCAAACACTAATGTAAGATAAATAAAAAACTCCAAGGTTTAAAATACCAAATGTTTTTCCATGCTCAAGTGAATGATTGGGGTCATCATTTTCTATTATTTATTATCATCAATGTGATCTAAATAATTTAAAACTATGAATATTTAGATAGTATAAAATAAGACAATAATCATATAAATCTTATTACAGAAAGAGAGATTGAAATTTCACTTAGAATATTGGAAATCGACAAAGTTATAGAGGAAGGAGGTACTTATCTTATTATGATATTCTTTTTCTTATTGTGTTTGTAAATATACCTAAAAATTATGTGTCTTCTATGTAACCACTAAGATCAACAAACATGCACTTAAACCCTACATAGACACTGCTAGTGAAATTAATATCCCTACATTGATTGATATTATCTAAGTAGTGTTGCTAGTTTCTCTATTGAATTTATGGAGTTTTTGTGCCTCATACCAATATTCATGTACATGTATATGCCTTATATTGGTGAAATTTCATTCGATTGTGTGCATTGATTTATGTTTTTCTTCTCCTTCCTTCGAACCCTAATTTCACTTTTGACCATAAGCTAACCTTTGAAATAAGGGTTATAATGCTGAGTTAGATAAATCCAACTATTTATTACTAAGTGATTGAGCATTCTTTGCATTTCAACACACTGAAGATAACTAAAACCACACATAGTTCTCCCACATAATCTTGTCTGCTTACCATCATGATCAATCTAAAATCTAATGCAATGTTTATATTTTTACATTTTACACCATGAAACGTTGACCTGTGTTTGTATTCAAACTTGGCTCTAGGACTACTCTTTTGAGTCATATTCAAATATGTATACATTTTTGATAATTTTTCAAGATAATTTTAACTGATTTCTTATGATTTTTAGGAATTCTCAAGGTAGTGGAAAATTTACCCACTATAACCTTAGGATTGATTTGTATTTATAGTTGAATCTTTCAAATTTTCTAGTTTGATCGACATACAAAACATGTATAAGAAAAACTAATGTATACTTTTCAATTTGAAAAATAGATATACAGTATTCCTGGAAACTACTCATAGAGGAAAACACTTGTAATAAGTCATAACTATTGTATTATTTTTAGTACTCACTTAGGAGTGAAAATCAATGATTTGAGACACGATAACATTTTATATAGGATTCCAAAAAATTATTATATAGACTAGAGTGATATTGAGTATGTGTATTTTTTAAATTAGGTTGGCAAAGACAACAAGTAGGTAGGTGTATAGGGAAAAGTGTGCACAAGATTAAAATGTGTACACAAATTCGAAGTATGTCAAAGTGTGTAAATTTTGATATTGTCAAAATGTTTAATACTAAATTTATGTGTCTACATCTTGATCCTCCTTTTACAAACAACTACTCCTTGTATCTTTTTCCCCAATTTACGTTGTAATAAATTATATGCATGTTAGATCTACTATGGTCTTCTCCCTTATTCTATATTAGAGGACATTTATATTTATGACAATTTTTTCTTTGTATACAAGATGTGGCATAAAAGCTCAAGGAACAAAGATTAACGAGTCAACAGTGTCTTTGACTACCTTTAGGCAAACAAATAACAAATCAAAAGATGTTCATGTGAATGATAATAAAAAAAGCGATGTTGGATCCGACACAAAGAGAAAATATGTCAATAAGATCCCAATTTAAACCAATGATCCATATTTTTAAAAAATGATAATAGCATTGCAATAACTAATTTTATAATAAAATTAGTTGTCTAGACAAGGAAGCTTTAATAAATCTATATAATGTTATAAATTTATCAATTATAAATCTTAAAATTGTTAGTCACTAATCTTAATAAAAGAGAGCAAATGAATAATGGTTCATGTTAAACAAACTTTGAACATTGTGTAATCCTTAAAGGCACAACTCATTGTTATAAATAAATTGCAATAAAAATGTTGGTAATATTAGTTTTACCAATCATCAGATTTTAAATTCTTTTCCATTTTGAAAAATCTTAATTTTTAATAAGAAAAATAATAAATTATTTGAGTAAAGTTTTTAGAAAAATTGTGTGAAAAGTTTTTAATTCACATAAAAATATAGAAAAAAATTAGAGAATAGGGAATAGAACTTTATATATATGCTCTTTAAATAGTTTTTTATATAATTTTTTTTAACATTTTATTTTTATTTGATAATAAATAAAAGTTAAAATTGCTTATTTATATATAGTTTTTTAATTTATTATTAAAAAATAAAATGTTATAATTTTTTATATAAATAATTTTTTAATTATTTAAAAAAATTTGATGAAAAACCTTATTAAAAAACAAATATTATAAAAATATATATATATAAAAATTGTTACTATAAAAACGATGCATTCTCAATTTAAAGGCTTGCATTTGGTAACAATCATTTCTTCTCCATTGAATGTACGTTTGTATTTTGGGTGTATGTATATATATGGGGTACTAAATTTTATACGTAAATCAATACATTAATATTTAAGTTATATTATATTTGATGTCATGTATTATATAATAATTACTGATGGTATATAAAAAAAATTGTGGCAGTGTATATATAAATAAATGTGATCTTCTTTTAATAGCCTCTTTTTTCTCGCCGCCGTCGTGCTCGACGTTTCATTAAACATAGCGAGCCTGTCAATTGTTGAATTCAAAAATTTAACATGGAAAGCTAAGTTACGGACAAGAAAATAATATTTTGCCAGCCCAAATCCCTCTTTTTTTTATGGATTATGTTTATGTTTGTAGACTACATTACATTAAAGAAAGAGAGAGAGAGATTAGCGAGTGACGTGAAGGTGATGAGAGATACATATGATGCGTTGTTCCGTGTACAATTTTCTTTGGATTGCAGGGGACATGAGCAGAAGGGCAAGCATGCAATGGCACTTGCAGTTGCAATGAGAAGGAGATTCTAGAACCTCAACTTGCGCCTGCATATACTTGACGTACTTGATGGCCTCCTCCAGCATTTTGGTTGTGTCAAACTTGGTCGATCCTGATCCTGATCCCGGAATTAAGCTCTCTAGCATCCTCAATTTGTGGCTGATGCTTTGCCTTCTGGCACGAGCTGCAATACTCTGAGCCTGAGCCTGAGCCTGTGCCTGAACCTGAACGCCAAATTTGGACTTGTACCCTGTTACCACACAGTCCAGACTTTCGCATTGCCCACTCCCACTAATGGCCCACTCCATTTCCATCTCCATCTCGCCCTCTTCATTATCATTATTATTCTTACCAATACCAATACCAATATCACTACCGTCTGATCCTTCAAATATAGACTTGATATAAACATCCATATCCATTTTAAGTGGTGAAACGAACAACCTGGTCGTTTAAAATGGTTGTAGAGGAGAGAGAATGAGAATGAGAATGAGAAAGAGAATGAATGATTGCAAATGATAGCAGAGGTACATAAAAGTGTGTTTAATTATCAAATATAATTATAATTTGGACGCTGTACAATGTACATGAATGGCTAAATATCTAACATCTAATATCTAATATCTTGCGCACGCACGCCATAATAATTAATGTAACGATCATGCTTGTAACTTATTTAACGAATTAACAGATTATTATAACGATACTAAAAATCATATACACTATACTAACATTATTGTTTTTATTTTATTTATTTTTAAATCGAAAATGATTCTAACATTATTAAAGAAAGAGGAATACATGAGTCGCAACATTAAATAACATACTTCTAATGTGAAGGATAAGCCAACTAAATCCACTCACTAATCACTAATGTTACAAAGCAACCTCTATATAAGGAAACACACTGGAACATTATGAGAGATTTAAACTAAATCATACATCAAGATTTGTAATCAAGGCTTTGATCATTGACATTTAAAGGTCTTATACTCATTTCTTTTGCGACACTTTGAAACATTCTTTAATCTTCTCTAGTTTAATATATATCTTTTGGTTCGAAGTGTTGATTTGTTTGAACTATAAATAAGTAAAAAACATAATTATTTTACCTAAATTTAGATTAATGGGTAAATTAAATCTAATTTTGATAAATTGAATATAATATAATAGAGGTGTTATAGTTTATGATAATTTGATAAACATAATGAAGAAGAATAACTGAACTTGACAAAATGAAACGATTACAAACAAGGTTAATTATGCAAAAGAAATACATTTTATTGTTGTTATTGTTAGATGGTTAACTGTGTTGATTGACAAAAGGTGAAACAAGAAAACAATGATTGTATCTGCTAAAGTCTAGAAACTAAATTTGACAATGTAGAAGGAGAAGAACTACAGATAGGGGCATGATTGAATACCACTATTATCCTTGTTGGTTAATATTGACTTTTGTATAAAAATATGAACTTTAGGTCACATTCATGTGCAAGAACTTGAGTTTGATCTTTGTGAAAATTTGACCTTCGAGAGTGTGTAGAAGACCTATGTATAGCTTCTCCAAGATTGAAATCTTAGTAGGGCATGCAATCATTGAAAGCCCTGTAAATAGAAAAATATAGATTCTAGTTGAGATACACTGACTCTAATCATCCATATGATGATTGAACGCTACCTACATATCCAATAATCTAATGATGGAAACTGAGCCTAATATAGTTCTTCCACCTAAAGTGATATGTGCAATTATGCTCATTTGACTATATGATTTTATCTAGAATTCACTTGAATAATTGATCATATTTTTCTTAGGGTTGAATAAGATAGTCTTGTGACTTGGCTGAGGACTGTTTGAAATGTTTATAACCTAAATTGGGAAGAACATGAAACTTTTGTTCAATGTGCACTTGTGTAAATAAGTCTCCATATTTAAATTACCAAGTAAAGTAGTAAAATGACTTGAGTGTGCCTTTATAGAAATTAAAAATGGGTAACCACATGCTAGGAAGCTTAAAAATATGAAGGACAAGCTAAGAGAGGGGTTGATTTAAAAATGTGACTATTGGTAAGAAAAAGATAAAAATATACCATAAGGATAGGAATGCCTCTCACTATTATCTCTATTGGAAGTTGTTGTCCCCTAGGGATAAGTGTGGGTCTTTGAATCTAATTTTATCCTAAAAAATGTTTAAGGGCATTTTTTACAATCAAAACATTTTTGTAAATGAAAAATAATGGTTTTAAATAAATATAGGTCTTTACTAGTGTTTAAGATATGGGTAAATAGTGAAATAGTTATAACTAATTAAATAAGTTAATTAAATATATAAAGGAGTAAAAATGACATGATCAAGTATTCATGACCAAATTTACGTTATTACATTTACTTGAGTTTTAGTCTATAAATAAAATTTCTAGATTAAAAGAAAAATATACATTAGTGTGTAAGATACACTTTATCTTTGAGCTAGTACTTCAATCATGAAAGGCACTATAGTCTTTGACAAACCCTTTAAAATACATGAATTAATTAATATGTTCTTTTTAAAACTAAAATTTGAAAATGTTTGAATTTAAAATTTTCTTCAATTTTTAAATTTGAAAATGTTTGAATTTAAAATTTGCTTGAACTTGATGTTTGAAAATGTTTGAATTTGAATTAAGAGCAAGAGAAGAATACACCATGTATGTGTGAAAACCAATTTTGATTTTATGACTTTACACGGATATGTTGCTCCTTGAAGCATAAAAGAGTTAATGTCTCTCATTAAGCAATTGGATAAAATGGTTCCTTAGTTAAACCATTACAAAATATTGGGGGTGATCAAACCTCAAAGTGAAACTGCACTTGTAGATTATAAATAACACCCTTTGAGGGATATTGAATACCTTTATTTCTATTTGTAACCTCAATATGTGAAACATGTTAAAATCCATATTGGATTTGCACACATAATGTTGGAGTGTGCAATAATCTCTAAGTTATGCACTATGTATATAAACTAAATCAGCCACTACAAATTGATTGTAGATTCAATTGTAACTTTGTTCCTAAATGCATAATTAAAATATAATGGAGTACAACCATGTGTTGTGACCAATGGGTAAGTAGATGAAGTAAGGATAATTTTGTGGACATTTTTGGTAACATGATTGTGTTAAAAAATAACATAATCATGTTATTTAATTTATGCAATAATATTATTTAAATTATGGATCGATAATTATCGAGTCAAAATGTGATCATGTTATTTTTGTTTTCAATAATATGATTGTGTTAACTATGTTACAAAAAAAAACTAAAACCTGAATGCAAATTCATCATTTTGTATTTGAGTTTCTTTTGCTATCCTCACCTTTTGCAATCATGTTTTATCTGAGAGAGATAAAATATTGATAGAAATCTGCTAAATTCATCCTAAGAAATAACTAATCGATGATGTCACCATGTAGAAGAGGTAAGTGCTAAAAATCTACACTTATTAACCCTATTTTTCATTATTTTCATTGTTTAACCTTAATTTTTAGTTGTAATTTATTTGTTTTGAACATCCCATCCTTCTAACCCTCCATACTACCCTCTTGTTCCTCCTCCTAACCCTCCACAAAACCCTCTTATTCCTCCACCTAACCCTCTTATAGTTCCACAAAATTCCCCAGGCAGTTAGGAGATTATAATTGACAACATTATGGGAAATAAAATTAAAATTGAAGAATTAATTGAGAGAATGAGGGATCCCACTTCTACCAACCCCCAACGCACCCATTTAGCCACTTCTTTAGAGACATTATTATGTCAAATTAATTCTATAATGAGTCAAATTGAAATATGGACTTAATATCATGATAGTTGTAGGGCTTATTATGTTGACAAATTGTCAACACTTGAGGTCAGTAACAAAGAAATATAAAATCCTTCATTTGTGATTTATCATTGACCCAACCACCAATACTCCATTTTTTGTAACCACTAAACAGTTTTCAATCCATAGTTGCTAATATAACTTAATCACAACCAATTTTTTGGATCGATAGTGGATAGTGTTTGATTATCTATAGTGTAAAAACCATGAGGTCTCATTATATTTTTTGACAAAAATATTACAAATTATTTTGATTTTAGTGAGTTTCAAGGATGAGGGAAAGGCTTTGAACATGATCGACCAGGTGCACATCATGTACCTAATTGACCTATGAGGATCTATATCCAAAAGCCTCTTAAGCTTGAGATCTCCTCTGTAGTTTAACAAGTTGTGAAGATCAACACTCTATATGATCTTAGTTCACACACTGATACACTCAGTCATCATATGAGTATGCTCTCATAGAATAATGTTAGAGATACACCACCTAGTATACATACCCAACCCCACTCTTGCAATTCTTTTGGAGCTATATGCACTAAACCTTCTGATGATGATGACACTGGTGGTTCAAAAGGCTTGGATAATATTATTATGAGTGATAATTTTTTAGTATGCACATTCGGTATGTAGACATTAGCCACTACACAAATGCAGGTATATTTTATATAAATATAATGTTAAATTTAAGTTATATTTACAAATTTAATTAAACTAAAAATTAATTTACATAGAAATTAAATTTTATATATATATATATATATATATATATATTCTATATATATATATATATATATATATATATATATATATATATATCATTTTTTATGCTATAGGAGGTGATGGTGATTTCATCATCACAGTTGATATTTGTAGCATTTGATTTGACACATCCGTTGTTTACATATTCAAATCCAACTACTGGCCCATTCACTATTACATCTGTCTCAATTAGGATGATGCTTTCTACTTATTTAGAAATAAAATTTTGAGTTAATCTTATGCTCTATGTACATTTAGTCTATGTATATTTTCTGTGTAAGTTTAAGTTAAATTTATCTATCACGTATCTTGATACATAGGTTCTAAAAAACTTCCCTGATATGGATGGAAACACACACTTACCTCTACCAAATACCCAGCTATGATCTTTTCTTATCCTTATTTGTATTCTATCTTCAACCTCTTTATCTCTTTGATCACTTTGCATTTACTAGGTATTTCTTGTTCACTCTTACCTACTCAATAGCTCTTAAGCATTCTTGTATTCACTTAATCATCCTTCTCTGATTAAAGTCATTTTACTAATCAACTACCTTTATAATAGTTTCTTTTAACATCAACCTCCTCAGTTCATACTATTTTTTCATGTTCTCTCTATTTATCCTTGCTCTGTTCTTTACAATCTTTTTAAGTGTTTTCATAGGTTTGCATGCTACTTTGATTTGTCCTTGCACAATACTCATAATAGAATCTACCTACTAATGAGGCCACTAATTATTCTATTTATAGCCTCATCCATACCTAATTATATATCTTTTGCATAGATGAATCTCTAGAACTATCCATGACTAATGAACTAATGATTATATGTGTGAATTAATATATACATGTTGTATTATGAATTAATGATGTTTTTTCTTTGATTAGATTATATTTATGAAACCTTGTTTAATAGAAATTTGAAGGATAGAATAAGACTACAAGAATCTCACTTGGTCACAACACTTATAGAGAAACCCACAACAAAAGGGGCTTCTAGCCCATAACAACTACCAACCTGCAAGCTTTACACCTATAGGTTTCTCATAGTAACTAAAAGATTTCACCTATAGGTTAATCATAGAAATTGTAGGCTTACACCTATAGGAACATGCAACCACTACATAGAATAATTCATTGTTGTGATAATAAGTAATTGGCTTTTAAGGACACATTCAGCTATCCTAGAAACAAAGTAAATGTTTGAGGAGGATCCTCCATAATAGTTTTATAGGCTCCTCACATGAAAATAAAATTGGATGTGATATAAAAAGATAAATAAGACAAGGACAATTTAAGTGAGAGAAAGAAGCAAAAAAACAAAGCAACATATATTGTCCTTTACCCAATTAGGGCCAAAAACAAGTCACTTTAAGTTACTAACCACCTGAAGGTTGACTGGGTTAGTTGCAAAGTATTTATACCTTTACTAGTTTAGTATTTTTGGTTGGAACTAATAAAATACCTTATGTATTTAATGGTATAACCTAGATTAGATTAATGATGAAATTTTTAGAAAGTAATTACATTCTGATTTTTGGAATATTGTAATCTACTGTAACAATATTTAATTGCTACAAATTAGAGTAATGAAAAGGTTGATTCTATAAGAAGATTTTGTAAGCCTATTGGAGAAGGATTAGAACTCAATTTTAAATGAGGAGGGACCCCTTAGAAGGAGTTAGAGTGAAGATCCTGACCCTTCTTAGATTAAAGTGTGTTGTGTGAGTTGATTTCATTACTAGTTTGATTATATGAAGTGTGATGCATGTGTGACTCATAAGTATGAATAATTTATGCATTATATTATAATGGTTTCATTTATATATATATATATATATATATATATATATATATATATATATATATATATATATATATGGTTCAATCAGTATAATTTCATTGTACTAAAAGCCTCAATTAAGTTAGCGTATGAATCAATAATGCATATATAATGTCAACATCCTTGAAAACCCTTCGTACCCTAGGTTGATAATTAATTTTAATTAGATTTAAGAATATGGTATTAATTGGGTAATAATAATGTCCAACACCTACTAAATTACATCTCATTTCATTCATCTAACCATTCCACACAACCCCCAAGCTTCAACTCTTAACATAACTCTTTTTTCCTCTTTGACACCTTCCTTCTACTAGCCCTTTTTTGAGGAAAACCTCCTTTTTCCGAGTAAACTAAAAATCTCCAAACCAAACTAAACCCACATTCAAATAACCATTTACATCACATATCTCATGTAGGGACTTTTATAATTTCACTCTCTTTGGAGAACACCTAACTCAACACCCCTCAGGATTAATTAGATCTCTAAGGCCTAATTAAAGGCTACTGGATGTGAAACCATACCATATGGACTCAAATCGACTTTAAACCTCAAAAATAATATTACTCCTATATAAATACACCTATCCATAAATTTAATGACTTTTTATTAGTTATTTCACTTATCTCATTTCCTAGTTTCAAACGCTAACTTGAGTTGTCTCAATGTTACACCTACTTGAGAGGATAATAAATAATCTAAAATGACCTTTTGACCCTTATCAAAGCTTATAAGGATTTAAATGGCTCTACCCTTACCCCACACATCTTCTCAAACTATTACTTTTCCTTTCTCAATCCTAAATCACTTCCAACATGTAGTTTTACAAAAAAAAAAAAAATACCCCTCCAACATGACTATGTTAATAAATAGGACAGAATAAACCCTTAAGACCCTTTACCTTCATTTGAGATAAATTCAAAGAATCACACACATGGAAAAATGATATCCCACAACATTTAAAATACCTTAAATCCTCAACTCTAATTCCAAGAACTCTTTATGGTCTTTCTTTAGGACTATGCAAACTTAGAATTGTTACTAATTGGGTTGTATATAGTCTTCCCATGTATTTTGAATTTTCTCAATATTATTTATAATTTTAATGTGTTTAAATTAATTTTATATATCTATACTATCCTTTAGTCATCTTTTAATCATTTATAGTGACACTTTAAACTAACTATGTTGTCCTCTTTCTAACTGTGCCTAAAAATAGAGTATTGAAACTTAGGTTTTACCTCTTTGAACCTGTAGACTACTAAATTGAATCTTGTTTGACTAGAGATATGAACACCACAATATTTATCATAAACTTCTAGACACTTATTTGAATTTTACTCTATCCAAATAATCTTTACAAGTAAGGACAAAGTTCTTGCTATGTCTCTTATTCCTTTTTTTTCAATAACTTTGCCTTGTCAAAGTGCTACTATTTTATCCACCTCCTACTCTTCCACTCACACTTCCTACATGTATTATAATTTTTATATTACCTAGAACATGCACACTACTTGTTATTCCTAGCCATTTCACATTGTATGGTAGTTACACTTCCATGATTCTTGGTTTACATTATATTTTCATGCTATGCACATTGAAATGTGTTTCCATACATATCTTTTTTTTTACATTGAGAAAAACTTGCCATATATATCTTTGATACTTTATACAAAATTAACTGAGACTTTGTTTACGTGAACATTTGATGGCTCAATTAGACACTCCTCTCTCTCTATGAGCTGAGACAGACATAGGCATTGTTGTTACAATGTCATCTACACAGACACTGACAGATGTATATATTAACTTGTAATTTTAAATTGTAAAAATAAACTTATTTTAAAAAAATTACTACATACTTGGGGAAAATATAACTTATGTGAATTTATTTTATATGCAAGGTTGTCCTATAACATCTAATAGTCCTAGTCAGATGATTAGTAGGGCAACTTCTTGTGTTTTTCCCATATTTTAGAAACCTATTCTAATCGCTGAGCCTGACATTGACTTATTTTATCATAAAAAATAGATTGAATAGGACCATGAGCTTGCAGTAATTACATGTTTAAATGATTTTTTATTTTAGTTTAAAATTAATTTCTTAACAATTGGTTGAATGTATTTTATGTTAATTTTTTAATAATACTTATATTTGAATTGGTTCAACTATAAGTGAGCTATGAGCGTAAGATCGACAATCAAACCTTGGAATAATCCAAGGCATTAGAGGGGTCTCTATATTATAGTAGGGCATCCCAGGGAGATTTTTATTCAAGGAAGGCAAAGAACGGGAACCTATTTGATGAATGGTATGTCTTACATGAGATATACTTTTTTGTATGCCTATATGGCAATTTACTTATTTTTGGCATTGTGTATGCATATATGATCTTCACCCAACATTAGATATGTTGGTAGACGTAATTTTTTATATCCCTATCACAAAAATATATGTATTATTGACATTTTACACATGTGCCTATATCGTATACCTATCATGGCAATCTATCAAATTTATATTTAGATTTTATTTCATTGTGTGTTATTGTATAGTATTTTTTTTAATCTTTCAAGCTATTATCTATCAAATTTTGTATTTAATTTTTTACATAAATGAGGATTAAAAAATTATTGTTTTTAATGCTATAAATCTTGAATCTCTCATATTTGTTTAAATTAAAGTTTTTATTTCATTATGTGTAGTGGAAATGACTAATGACACTCTTATTTATTTTGCATTTGTCATCACCCATTTACAACTTTTCAATTGATCATTAACACAATTTGATTACACTTAAAACCCATACACAATCATGTTCAAAATTTTATAATGAAAAGACATAAATCATTCATAAATCTGTAAAAAATTCTCACTTGGATAACTATACCAATAAGTTACCTAATCTTTCACCTTCACCTGACTCTAATGCCTTTTTGACTAGCTTTTCTTGAAACTAGGACTACTTCTTGTATGTCATCTATGATTCTTTTTCCTCTATATTTTCTCTCACCTCTCAAATGATCTATATTGATAAGTCATTGCTATACCTTTCATTTAACCAATCAATGGATTCGTGTCATTTTCTACTTGGGCTAGTGCCCAAGGCTATATGCAATTAGATGTTGGATATTTGAGTTCATAGTTCATTGTTTGAAGGGTTTTTAATCTGATATTGATTTATAAATCCCAAGGGAAATAAAAAAGATTCTAATCCTATGTTGCAAAAAAGGTAAATCTAGAAATTTTTGCTAACTGAATATCCCTTAAGGTATTCATTGTTAAAAGGATTCTTTGGTTCACACCATTGGCATCCAAAACTTAAACATCTAGCATAAGACTCTATCATCCCCTAATACCACCTAATGCACAATTTGATCTTCTATGTTTAATAAGGCTACAAAATTCCTATTCATATACTCTAATATCATGAATAATTCCAACCTCACTTATCCATTCTTGTTCTCAACTCAATTCAAAATCCACTCTCAAACAATCTTCTTTAAAACTAGTCAATTACTCATTAGGTCAATAGTTTAATCGGTAAACCACTCATAGTAGAGTTTTTCAATAATTCAATTATTCATTAGGTCAATAGGTCAATTACTCATTAAGTTTCTATGTCTCTAGACCTAGTTGTTGCTCTAATAGATCAATTTATCAAAATAGAGTTTGTAGCTCTTTAAAAATATATTTATAGTAGTATTTTATCAATTGTAACATGTTATAAATCTTACCCAAGTTTATATAACTCAAATCAACCAAAAACTCATATTACCCAAGTTTTACCATGTTTTATAGGCTGAGAGTTTAACATAATTATTATTCTGATGCTTCCTAACCAAAAATTAACACTGCCAACATGTTCAAAGGGTCAATAACTTCTAGGATCAGGTTATTTTCCCCCCATTAGGATATATTGACAAACCCACCACCCATTCCAACCTTAGGAATGCCCTTCCTGATACAAGAAAAATGCAAATTTTTAGCCTAAGTTCAAACATGCATAAAATGAAAAATGTAAGTCTTTTTTGTGAACCATCAAATCCT
The DNA here is from genome assembly GCA_037957365.1 of Torreya grandis. Taxonomy (NCBI): domain Eukaryota; kingdom Viridiplantae; phylum Streptophyta; class Pinopsida; order Cupressales; family Taxaceae; genus Torreya; species Torreya grandis. The sequence goes on along the minus strand of JARHVA010000743.1, from coordinate 3,916,819 downwards.
TTCCCTTCCCCTTTAATCCATATAATAGTACCCTATACCACTCAGGTGGAACCTTTAATATAAATCCATTGGACAAGTTGCACTGATGGGTCCAAAAATGCAACTTTTTGGCATTGAACAAGCAACTTCTTGAGCTCCAACTACCATTTCTACCTTCAGGATCTCCACCTGGGAATATATCACTTTTATAACATCCAAATAGAAAAATTTCATGTTATCAAACTACCACAACATTCAAATCCACCTAAAAGTGCATTTTCACTACCATTCTAGAGAGTTGAAATACTGATAATAAATATTATCAAAGTTTAAGTTGTGTTTGTAGAATTATGATCTCAATGCTTACTAAGGAAAAATTGACATTGCCAACACATTCAGGGGGAAAATAAAATCTAGGACCAAGTTTTTGGCCTCCCATTAGGTCTGATCGATAAACCCACCACCCATTTCAGCCTTAAGAACACCCTTCCCAATATAATAAAAATGTAATTTTTTAGCTTAAGTTCAAATATACCTAAAAAAAAACTATAAATAATTTTCATAAATCTTTATATCCTTCCCCTACCTATTTAATCCTATAGTCTCACCCTAGAGCATTCAGGTTTAAGATTTGAGATCAATCCATTGGACAAGTTGCAGTGAGGGGTCCAAAAATGCAAATTTTTTGCATTGAAGAAGTAACTTTTTGAGCTCCAACCAACATTTATACCTCATGGACCTCCAATTGGGATTATATCACATCTAAATAGGCAAAATACATGTTAAAAAACCACCATGATGTTCAAAACTACCCAAAAGTGCATTTTCACTACCATTCTAGAGTGCTAAAACACTAACAATAATTATTGCCAAAGTTTAAGTTATGTTTGTAGAACTCTAGTTTTGATACTTCTTGATTGAAAACTAACACTACCGACACATTTTGGGCTTGGATAATATCTAATACCAATTTCTTGGCCTCTCATTAGGCCCGATTGACAAACCCACCACCCATTCTGGCCTTAAGAACGACCTTCCCAATACCAAAAAAATACAAATTTTTTAACTAAGTTAAAATATGCATAAATTGAAACTTTTAAGTCACTTAAATGAACCTTAAAATCCCTCTTCTACCTATTTAAGCCCTCTAATCTCACCCTAGATCACTTAAGTTGAAGCTTTGATATCAATCCATTGGACAAGTTGCAATGAGGGGTCTAAAAATGCAACTTTTTGGCATTAAACAATACATTAAGAGTGTACAGTACATTTTAATGTACCAAATTTTAAATACATTGTAATGTGTAAATAGGATCCACAACATAAAAATATACCACTTGAATATATATTTCCTTTGAGTAGTCTTCTCAACCCTTCACTATCATCTATGAAGGCCAAATCAAACTAAACATAGCTTAAGTTTTTCCCTTGTGACTACCTTGGACATCATGTCTATAGGATTCTGACTGGTATGAATATTTTTTAGCTTCAAATTTAATTCTTCCAAAGTTTTCCTGATGAAATGGTACCTCAACTATATATGATTCATCTTAGAGTGGAAATCAGAGTTTTTTGCTAGGTGTATAGCATTTTGACTATCACTATATAGCTTCCCTTCATCCTGCTTATGCCCCAACTCTTCAAGAAACTACTATAACCAAATCATCTCTTTTATTTCCTCTATGGTAGTAACATACTCAGCCTCTATGGTTGACAAATCCACAATTTTATATAGTCATGAAATCCAGCTCATTATTGTGTCACTTACAGTAAATACATATCATGTCATGTTCCTCCTACTATCTAAATCTCCAACCATGTTAGATTCTAATAAACCATGCAAAATGGATTCCAATCCACCATATATTAAAACTATCCCCATGGTCCCTCTCAAGTACCAAAGTATCCACTTCACTACTTGCTAGTGCTCTCTATCTAGATTACTCATGTACCTACTTATTATTCCCAATGTATAGGCAATGTCTGGCATAGTGCACACCGTGATATACATCAAGGTACCAACTATTGATGAGTAAGGTACACAAGACATATGGATTCTCTCTTTCTCTATCTTGGGACACTGCTCTTTTGATAACTTGAAATGGCTTGCTAAAGAAGTCCCAACCAATTTAGCATCCTACGTACTAAACCTCTCCAAGAAATTTTTAATGTACTCCTCCTAAGATAAATTTAGATTTCATTCCTTCTTATCCTAATTTATTCTCATACCAAGGATTTTTTTTTTGCCCCCAAATCCTTCATAGGAAAGGAATTACTAATTTATTCTATTAGTACCTTTATTTCCTATATGTTCTTACCTAAAACCAACATGTCATCCACATACAAACATAGAATAATGTAACTACCATCATCAAACATATATATATATATATATATATATATATATATATATATATATATATATATATATATATATATATATATAATGGTCTAAATGACACCTGGAGTATTCTTGCTTCATCATAAAACTATCAAATTTCTTATATCACTATCATGGATCTTGTTTGAGGGCATACAAACTCTTCTTCAGTTTACACACCATGTTCTTCTTCCCTGTGACCTCATATCACTATGGTTTCTCATTGTATAAATCCTCCAAATCACCATGAAGGAATGCAAACTTCACATCTAGTTGTTATAAGTGCAAGTCTTCCACTACCACTATCCCAAGAATAGTCCTAATAAAAGTCATCTTCACCACTAGAGAAAAATCTCATTGAAATATTTTCCCTTCTATGCAAACCCATTTACCACCAATCAGGGCTTGTATATTTTCTTGCCTCCATCATCCTCTTTAATTTTGTACACCCACTTAATTTACAATGCTCTCTTACCTTTAGGTGGGTTTACTAAATCCCAAGTCTAATTTTCCATGACAGAATGAAGCTCCTCATCCATTGCTTGTTCCCACTTATTCATAATATCTACCTACATTGCTTCTTAAAATCACTCTGGCTCTCCATTATCAATTTAATAAATAATTAAGATATGGTGAAATATGTTCAAGTTCCCTTCTTACCCTATAAGACCTTTTCACCTTAATCATTTGGGATTCCTATGGAGTAGGTGCCTGAACTAATTGCTTGGACACTTTATCATCTACAATGTCGTCTAACACTGTGTACTCATTTATGGAATCCTCTTTCTGATCCTATAACTACTATTTATACATGACTTTTTTATTAAATACTACATCCCTAGACTAAATGATTCTCTTTTCCTTAACACTCCAAATTTAGAAATCAAAGTCATCCTCACCTTAACGAATAAAGGTGTATTTTCCAGACTTAGCCTCTAACTTGTTCTTATCATCTTTATCAATATGAACAAAGTCTTGACATCCAAATATTTTAAGAAAGGAAAAATCAACATTCTTACAAGACCAAGGTTCCTCAAGTATGTCTCCATCCAAAGAAGATGAAGGTCTTATATTAATTAGATATACAGTCATGTTTACTACTTCTACCTAAAATAGAAGGTGCAGTCCTGCATGCAACCTCATGCTCCTAACACGCTCCATGATAGTCATATTCATCCTCTTTGACACTCCATTCTATTATGGAGTTATTGAAACTATTCTTTATCTATGAATTCCATTCATATAATAATAATCAAAAAATTCATTATTGCAATATTCCCCAGCATTATTTGACTTAAGACATTTTAACTTGAGACCTATTTCATTCTCAACCAAGTTTTCCATATTTTTAATGTATTAAACATGTCAAATTTTCTCCTAATACCATACATCCAAACTTTCCTAGTGACATCATCAATAAAAGTTACATAATAAGATCAGCCACCAATACATCTAAATGAACCAGCTCCAACTTATTCTCTTTTATCATAGGTCCAACCTTGAGAAACTTTAACCTTTTATATTTTTTGTACACATAGTCTTCACAACAATATAAATCAAACCCTTTCAATCTAGGCAACCTATTCTACAAAATTTGCATGCCCTTTTGGCTTATGTGCTCGAGGATATTGTGCCACAAAGTTACATATGCATCTATAGCAACTAAATTATAACTTTAAACACTACTTGATAAATACAAGGTATAAACCTTCTTACCTCTTGCTACCATAATATCACCCTTGGTCACCTTCCAAGAATCTATTGTAAAAGTCACCATATAACCTTCATTGCCGAACTACCCTATAGATACCAAATTCCATCTCAACTTGGGTGCATGCCTGACATCCTTAAGTAGCTAAGTGTTCTCATTCTGCATCTTGACTTGAATGCATCCTTTTCCCACGATGTTGCAAGGCTCATCATCACCAAGATAAACATGTCCAAAATCCCCTTCAACATAATTAATAAAATAATGCCTATATGGTGTAGCATGAAAAGAAGCCCCTAAATCTAAAACCCAAGAGTCAAAAATATTATCTATGGAGAGAATTAATGCATCCTAATAAACATTACATGTTCCCACATTCACCTCCTTGGAGTCTTCCTAATTTTTATTATTGTTTTGAAGATCCCAAAAATCCTTCTTTGCATGTCCAAGCTTTTCATAGTGCCAACATGCCATACTAATCTTTGATTTTGACCTTCCAGGATCATTTGACTTTCCACACCTTCCTTTTCCTCTATACATTTGTCTTCCTCTACTCTCCACTTCCAAATCATCACCTAAAGTAAAAGTCTTCCCATAGATTTTTCATCACATTTCCTCACTAAGGATTACTCCTATGACATCCTCAAACTTAAACTTGGCATTGTTAGAGACTGAGTTGCTCACAGCCATTACTAGGTCATTTCAACTCTTTGGTAATGAACAAAAAATACGTAGATCCCTAACTTCATCATCAAAGTCAATTTTTACATATTTCAACATACTCACAACCATATTAAATTCATTGAAATGATCAGAAATTAAATCATTTTCAGACATCTTCATATTAAATAATTTTTTCATAAAAAATATTTTATTATAAGGGTTTCTCATATAACTTTCCTAATGATTTCACAAGACCTTCCATGGTCTTCTCCTATGATATATTAAATTTGATCAAAGATACAAGGAATAATTGGATGGCCTTAAGTGCTTTCCTATCAAGCAGCTCCCAAGCCTCATCTATCATACCTACTGGTTGATTTACTTTTCCTCCCAGTGGAGCATGGAGGTCATTTTGATAAAGGTAATCCTCCATTTTCATCTATTAAAATTTCCCAATTAAAATTTTCAACCTTTGATCTATTATCATCAACCATATCTCCCATTTAAACTAATAACCCTTCCTATGATTCAACACTTTATCAAATACAATCTAAAGCTATAATACTAGTTGTTAGGAATAATTAAAAAATTAATGTAGAACAATTTCACAGAATCATAATAACAAGAGTTATGAATAGAGATACATAAAGAACAACAAATAAAAAATGCATAACAAGAAGACAAGATTTAATGTGGTTCAATCAATGTGGGATACATCCACCAAGAAACACTTGCTTAGATTTTATTACAAGCCAACAAGAGTACAATCCACTCTTAGATCAATATTCTCATAATTACAAAGCATAAATATTGTTTGGAGCTACACTCAACAAACTCTCCTAAATTCACCCTTGAATTCACACACTCTATTCTCCTTCTCAAAACTTAGTCAATCTAATGTATTACCTATGTCCATCTATGATACATCAATAGGTAACCAACATAGTAGTTTAAAAAAATAATGGGTACCAAAACCATGGGAAAAATCAACCCATAATGGTTCCCCATTAAAAATGTACAATACATTTTAATGTATCACATTTAAAATACATTTTAATGTGGAAATAGGCTCCATAACATAACATTAGGGATTATAATTTATGTTTTAAGGATTAGGGATTAGAATTTATGTTTTAGGGTTTAGGGATTAGGGATTAGGGCATGTAGGGTTTAGGTTTAGGGTGTATATAAGGTCTAATCACTTTATGCCATGTGTGAACCTAATTTTTACTATAAAATATGTTAATTGGGACTAAATTGATTGGTAAATAGGGAAATTTTTTGCTTTACAATTTAGGTTATAGTGTTTAGAGCTTAGATTTAGGGGACCTAATTACAATGATAATTATTAGTCTAAATGAAGTTGATTTAGGATAAAATGATATGTTCATGTTTTAAAGAGTTTATATTTATGGTTTAGATTTTAGGTATTAGGAACTTTAAGCATTTGGGCTTAGGGTGTAGGTTTTATGGTATATAAGGTACAATCATGATGGAAATTGGGGTAAATTGGAGCTAATCAACCCCAAAATCACATTTTATAGTAATGTAATTAGGTTAAAGGGGCCTAAAATAGCCCCAATTTACTTTAGATGCACAACTAGATTGGTATTCCAAAGGCTAAGTTTTAGCCATAGGTTTAAAAATGCATTTTATGGCATCTTGTGATAAAATCAGTTATATCATAAGGCATGTATGTTTATAACATGTAGTGGGAATTAGGGCATAGGGCTTACAATTTATGTTTTAGGGATTAGGGCATAGAGTTTATGTTTAAGGACCTTTATATAATGTCTAATCTCTCTATGCCATGTGAACCTAATCTCACTATAAAGGATGTTAATTGGGACTAAATCAATTGGTAAATAGGGAAAGCTTATGGTTTAAAATTTAGGGTATAGTGTTTAGGGTTTATGGTTTAGGGCTTAGGTTGTAATGTATATATGGTTTATGGTACATAGGGTCAATCACAAAGATAATTGATGACAAATTGAATCACTTAGACCCATTTATGATTATAGAATATGTATTTGGTTGTCAATATAACCCATGTCATCGTGCATATTGATTGAAGTAGTCAAATGGGGTAATCAGTCATGTGATTTAGGCCAAAATGAGCCTTGTGAACTTAATTCTTAGTGTAAATGATTGGTTCAAGGTTTAAAGAGTTTATATTTATGGTTTAGAGTTTAGGAATTAGGAACTTTAAGGATTAGGGCTTCGGGTATATAAGGTAGAATTATGAAGGAAATTAGGGAAAATTTGAGCTCCTCTAACTTATATATGTGAGTAAAAAATGTAATTTTGAGCTTAATTAGCCCCCACATCATCATAGATTGAGCTAATTAAGTCAATTATGGTTTAATTAGTGATGCAATTTTGACCAAGTTCATCCCTATAAACCTAATTCTTACTATATATATAAAATATGTTAATTGTGTCTAAATTTATTGGTCTAGGGTGTAGGGTCTATAATTTAAAGGGTTTGGGGTTTAGGGATTATGGCTTATGGTTTAATGTAAATGTTACAAGGTTTAGGGTTAAATTTAAATGGTACAGGGTTTAGGGTTGAAGATATCATATATAAGGTCCAATCAATAAAGTAATTAAATAACATTTGAGCCATGTGTCCACCTATTTATGATAATTACCTTCGTATTTACATTTTTGATAAAAGTAGGGTCAATTATGCCATGTGCATGTTGCATATATGTTATACAATTGATTGAGACATAAATTTGGTGTAGGGGCTTAATTTTGCCTAGATCACACCCCTAATTACACAAATTGACTAATTGGATCAATTCATGATAAAATCGATATTTTGATTTTACCCCAAATCATAGATTGCTCTTGAAGGAGTTCAAATTAGCCTTAAATACCTCCTCGATTAAAAGAATCAACTCTTTAGTTAATTATGTATGGTATGACATTAGGGTTAATTTCACTCCAAATCACATCATATATAATTTAAAATAGGTTTATGTGGCTCATTTTGACCCTAATTACATCCACAACTGAACTAATCAACATTTTCATTCATTAGCTAATGATTTCAAGTTTATTGAGCTCAAAACCACATTCTATACATGTAAAACTTGCATATAAGTAAATAATGTTTCTTTAATTAAATCCAACTAATGAAATTGGAGTTGATCAATCCCCAAATCACATTTTATAGTCATGTAATTAGGTTGAAGGGGATCGAAATAGCACCAATTTACTTTAGATGCATAACTAGATTGGTAGTCCAAAGGCTAAGTTTTGGCCATAGGTTTAAAAAGTGCATTTTATGACATCTCAGGAAAAAATCAGTTATATTGTAAGGCATGTATGTTTGCGGCATGTAGTGGGAATTAAGGCACAAGGATTATAATTAGGGCATAGGGTTTAGGTTTAAGTACTTGCATATAATGTCTAATCACTTTATGCCATGTTCAAACCTAATTATTATTACAAAGGATGTTAATTGGGACTAAATCAATTGGTAAATAGGGAAAATTTATGGTTTACAATTTAGGGTATAGTGTTTAGGGTTTATGGTTTAGGGCTTATATATATATATATATATATATATATATATATATATATATATATATATATATATCTGTGTGTGTGTGGTTTAGGATACAGAGGGTCAATCACAAAGATAATTGAGGATAATTTAAATCACTTGAATGCATTTATAACTATAGAATGTGTTTTTGGGTTGTCATTATACCCCATGTCATCATGCAAATTGGGTGAATTTGTCAAATGGGGTAATTAATCATGTGATTTAGGCCAAACTTATCCTAGTAAACTTAAGTCTTATTCTAAATGATGTTAATTTGGGATAAAATGATTGGTTCAAGTTTTAAAGAGTTTCTATTTATGGTTTAGAGTTTAAGAATTAGGAAATTTAGGGATTAGGGCTTAGAGTATAGGTTTTTTGGTATATAAGGTACAATCATGATGGTGATTAGGGAAAATTTGAGCTCCTTGAACTTATATCTGTGAGTAAAGACTATGATTTTAGGATCAATTATCCCCCACATCATCATAGATTGAGCCTACAAAGTCAATTATGGTAATGAGTGATGTGATTTTGACAAAGTTCATCCTTGTGAACCTAATTCTTGTTATATATAAAGGATGTTAATTGGGGCTAAATTTATTGGTTTAAGGTATACAATTTAAAGGGTTTGAGGTTTAGGGCTTATGGCTTAAGTTTTAGGTTGAAGTTAAATGGTACAAGGTTTAGGGTTTAAGATATCAGATATAGGGTCTAATCACTAAGGTTATTAAAAATAATTTGAGCTACTTGTTGACCTATTTGTGATAATTACCCTAATATGTTTGCATTTATGATAAAAGTAGGGTCAGTAAAGCCATACATGTTATACAATCGATTGAGCCATAAATTTGGTTTAGGGGCTCAATTTTGCCTAGATCACACCCCAAATTGCATAAATTGACTAATTATATCGATTTATGATATAATTGATGTTTTGATTTTACCCCAAATCATATCGTTCTCTTGAAGGGGTTCAAATTGGCCTCAAATGCCTCCTCGATTAAAAGATAACTCTTTGGTTAATTATGTATGACATGATATTAGGATTAATTTCACTCCAAATCACATCATATATAGTTTAAAATAGTTTCATGTGCTTCATTTAGACTGTAATTACCTCCATAGTTTAACTAATCAACATTTTCATTCATTAGTTGATGATTTCAAGTTTATTGAGCTTAAAACCACATTCTATACATGTAGAAATTACATATAAGTAAATAATGTTTATTTGCTTCAATAGAAATAATGAAATTAGAGTTGATAAACCCATAAATCACATTTTATAGTCATGTAATTAGGTTTAAGTGTCTCGAAATAGCCCCAATTTACTTTAGATGCACAACTATATTGGTAATCCAAAGGCTAAGTTTTGGACATAGGTTTAAAAAGTGCATGTTATGACATCTCATGATAAAATAAACTATATCATAAGGCATGTATGTTTTAAGAATGTAGTGGGAATTAGGGCACATGGCTTACAATTTATGTTTTAGGGATTATGGCATAGGGTTTAGGTTTAAGGACGTGTATATAATGTCTAATTTCTCTATGTCATTTTCAAACCTAATTATTAATATAAAGGATGATAATTGGGACTAAATCAATTGGTAAATAGGTACAGTTTATGGTTTAAATTTAGGGTATAGTGTTTAGGTTTTATGGTTTAGGGCTTAGGTTTTTATTTATATATGGTTTAGGGTACACAAGGTCAATCACAAAGATAATTGAGGATAGTTTGAATCACTTAGACCCATTTGTGACTATAGAATGTGTTTTTGGGTTGTCATTATACCCCATGTCATCATGCAAATCAAGTGAATTAGTCAAATGGGGTAATCAGTTATGTGATTTACGCCAAGATAAGCCCTATGAACTTAATTCTTAGTCTAAATGATGTTAAATTAGGATAAAATTATTGGTTCAAGGTTTAAAGAGTTTATATTTAAGGTTTAGAGTTTAGGGAGTAGGGTATAGGTTTTAGGGTATATAAGGTACAATCATGATGGTGATTGGGGTAAAATGTAAGCTCCTTGAACCTAGATCTGTGAGCAAAGAATGTGATTTTAGAATCAATTAGCCCCCACATCATCACAGATTAAGCCTATGAAGTCAATTGTGGTAATAAGTGATGCAATTTTGACCAAGTTCATCTCTATGAACCTAATTATTACTATATATAAAGGATGTTAATTGGGGCTAGATTTATTGGTTTAAGGTCTATAATTTAAATGGTTTAGGATTTAGGGCTTATGAATTAGGTTTCAAGGTAAATGGTATAATGTTTACAATTTAAGTTTAATGGTAAAGGGTTTAGGGTTTAAGATATCATATATAGGGTCTAGTCACTAAGGTAATCAAAGAAAACATGAGCTACTTGTTCACCTATTTGTGATTATTACCTAAACATGTTTTCATTTCTGATAAAAGTAGGGTCAATTAATCCATACATGTTGCATACATGTTATAAAATTTATTAAGCCATAAATTTGGTTTAAGGGATCAATTTTTCCCAAATCACACCCCTAATTTCACAATTTGACTAATTAGATCAATTCATGATAGAATCAGACTTTTAATTTTGCCCCAAATCATATCTTGCTCTTTAAGAGGTTAAAATTGGCCTCAAATGCCTCCTAGATTAAATGAATCAACTCTTTGGTTAATAGTATATGACATGACATTAAGGTTAATTTCACTCCAAATCAAATTGAATATATAATTTAAAATATGTTCACATGGCTCGTTTTGACCCTATTTACCTTCATAATTAAACTAATCGACATTTGCATTCATTAGCTGATGACTTCAAGTTTCTTGGGCTTTAAACCACATTCTATATATGTATAACTTTCATATAAATATTTTATGTTTCTTTTCTTCAATCAAGATAATGAAATTGGAGCTGATCAACCCCAAAATCACATTTTATAGTCATGAAATTAGGTTGAAGGGGCTCAAAATAGCCCCAATTTACTTCAAATGCATAGCTAGATTGGTACTCCAAAGGCTACATTTTGGCCATATGTTTACAAAATGAATTTTATGACATCTCATGTTAAAATTAATTATATCGTAATACATGCATTTTTGTAGCATGTATGATTGTGGCATGTATGTTTGTGACATGTATGAAAAAATATTGACATGTAATATTGTGACATGGCATGTATGTTTGTGACATGTATGAAAAATTATTGAAGTGACATATTATAAGACTTGAAACCAAATGATCAAGTGATAAGGTTCCATGTGTCCAACTCATATAGTCAATAGCCACAAACTTCCATAGATGAATCCACATCTCTCTAAAGATAACCAACTACCACATGTCATGCCATGTGGCACCATTGCATTCCATCATACACAAGTAAAGATCTAAAAACTCAAGGGGAGATATAAACAAACTGATCAAATTACAAGATGGTATATGTCATATATCAATATAGTTATATTTATAATCCAATATGAACCAAGCCAACTTTGTACATAAACATAGAATAAGACACATCTAAGTAAAATTGTGACAATTTTCAATAGTGGATGGATTTAATAAAGGAAAATGGGTGGCTAAGTATCTAAAATAAGTGACAACAAGACACATGTTAAGAAAATTATCATGAAATTACATGTCATTAAAATAACATTCAAAATGGAAAGACAATTAAAAAAACTTTTATTCTATTATTAATTTCCATGGATGAACGATTATGTAAATGAGTTCAATGCTCATAATTATTCATCTCCCCTAATTTGACTCAAATACTATTTTAAAATAAAATAATGAGAAAAATAAAATGTGCATCCATCTATTCCCTAATAAATTTAGAATCTACAATCTAAAACACAAAAATTAAATAGTCTATGATAATGGATACATAAGAGAATACTCCTGCACCATCAATATTATACGTTGGGATGCAACAAGAGTTTAGTGACACTATTTTTTTATCATAGGACCCTAGGTAACAAGTTCCTCCATTACTCAAGTCTCTACATAGAGGTAAATAGATTCCAACCATGTGATGGTGAAGAATATTTACCACTTCTAAAAAAGGAATACATCAATGACCTACTACCTATTAAAATAACATGACTACACAAGGTGGTTGTAAAACTAGAGGTCTTTCTATGTATTGATGTGTTACATAATTTGTTTATTATTGGGGCATGCTCATATGATATATTTCATAAAATCAATAATAATGAACATGTTGATTTCTTAGCGAAATTACCTTTGAGATATATTATAACCTACCTCAAAGTGATATAGTATATGAATTCTCAACAATTTCAAATTGGCTCAAAGATTAAAATCTTATAGAAAAAATCAAAGCTTGGGCCATTAACCCTGATAATTTTTTCAAAGGAATAATCTTCCTATTATGTAATTCAATCCAAGAGTTAGGATAGCCATGGCCATTATGAACAAAATATGTGGAGCCCCATCTATATCATATGTAAATGATGTGTGGGTCCTTATACTATCAACGATTTTATACGATAGGATAATTCCTAACATTGGAGAGATGATTAGACATAGTTTGAAACAAAAAATGGTGTACAAAATAGACTAAATTATAATTTTTATATGATATCATACATGTTATATGTCACTTGTGTCGGAGTCACCCCGCTAGGGGAAGATAAATGGAAACCAAGAGGAGTGAAAAGTATAATTTATGATGATTCGACATGTTTTAGATTCATAAGTCTAGAAACTATATAAAAATAATTATATATATATATATATATATATATATATATATATATATATATATATATATTACCTTCCAGTTTATAAAGCTATCAATGATAAACTTATGCTGAGACTCTCAAGATAAATAATAAAGTCATTAAATATCTTGGAAAATTATTGGGATTATCTAGATTATACCATTATCAGAATAGAAGTGACATTGGTGGCCCCTTTTTATCACCATAGGCATGTACTATAAAAATCAGTAGAGTAGGAGATAACTTAAAAAAATTTAATAGTGTGGATGTTGATTATAGAGTGGATAGATTATGGATTTTAGAAAGAAACACCCTTGAGTAATGGAAGACAACAATATAAGTATTGGACTCAAATATTTGGGCTTTTCATACATGACAAAATTCTACCTTGACATAGTAGAATTCAGGTATTAAGATCCTAATGGATGAGTAGTCAAGCACATAAATAATTATGAAGGAAGGTAAAAATAAATATATATGGTCACATTGATTACCTGCATGACCAAATTTACATGAAAAAATAATATGAGTATGAAGTATGGATTAAAATGCATTCAACTGGGATCACTATGGAGGTTACCCAAAAAATTCAATATGATCCTCACATAAAGAAGAGTGATGTAATTGATGGAAGTATAAGATGATTGAGAGGGGGGTGAATTATTCAACCAATATTTCACTTTTATATCACTTATCATTCATTCATTAACATTCATGAATCAACACAACAAACATATGCAAATAGATTACCATCAAATCAAGGAGACCACATACAAAGCATGAATAAGAGAAGCACATCATAACACAAAATCTAATATGGGAAAACCTGATGGTGAATAAAATCTACTCTCAAGCCTACAAAAAAATTGACTACATGTCCTATAAGAGGTTTACAAACATGAGACTTTAGTGAAACACCTATTTCATAAGTAGCACCTGCCCCTAGGATGGTTAAGACCTTTTGACCTAGATGTTGAAAACCCTCCCAACACCTATGAAATAAACATCTCCAGCTTTGAACTGATGTATTCAAAACTTGATGATGGACCTATGATTTTATAACCCCTTCAAAACACCCTCTCTATCTCATATAATCCTCTCACATAGGCATGTCACAATCTCTCTTCTTTCACTTATGCATAATCTTCAACCCTGCATGAGCACTATTTAGACATCAAAAATATGACCTACAAGTCATAAGCATACTCCTTAACCTGATATGCTCTATAAAACACCCACTAGGAACACTCCCTTTCTTTACATCACTCCATAACAATCACATATGCCTCTCTTTCCCAAACTCTCAAGTCTAGAAACCATCACCTTTGATTTCACTATTTATAAATCCTTCATGAATATCAACTTATTAGTCAGCCATAATACTTGCCTTAACCCTTAATAAATCCTACATAGCTCAATCCCATCCTCATAGGTTGGCCATATCATCCATGGGTCACCCTTAAGCAACTACACCATTCAATTAGGCCTTAGTAACCCTTATAGGTCTCATGGAGACCTATTCACCCATTTAACACTTCAAAGATCAAATTAAAAACATATGACCACATAAAAATTCATAGGTCCACTCCACATGACCTCTTAGACATCCTCAAATGATTAAAATCATCATTAAACTCCTTTGCAAAATCTCAATCTACTCAAACACTAGTCTTGTATATAAGAACATCATGAACAAACAAACAATCAACTTATAAGAAATTTTTCATACTAAAGATGAATTGGTCAAACCTCTAAAATCCATATATATCATCTTAAAGGATTCTAAAACACTCTCCAATATCTAAGTCACCTTGAAACATCCAAATACCATTAATAACTCTTCAATTATTCTTCTCGGATCACTTGTAGAACATGGTCAAACACATAGTCAACGTTAGAGCTCAATAACTTTAACTTTACAAATATTCAAACCTTCTAACTAGATTCTCTAGATGCACCTTAAATGCTACTACAACTTTTATTTTTATTTCATCAATAAATTCATCTTGGATCAAAAGTTATAGCTCAAAAACTAAGCATTTGTTTTTCTTTCATTAATTTGAAAATTCAAATTCCAACGATCAATGTTAAACATCAAACACTTCGTCATCATCTCATGCCCTCTCATTTCTTTAACAAATACACATCATTAATACTCTTTTAAATTATCCTAGTCTTTACTTTTGTTAAACATCTAACAATTTGACTTCATCCTGTCCTCCTTGGCAACTTTGACCAAATATGCACCATCGATCTCCTTGGATTACCCTGGTCTTTACCATGTAACACTCACCATTGATCTTTTTCTATATGAACCCTCATAAATTTTTTATCTTATATTAAAGCTCTATGAATGTGACACATGTCACTGTCATGTTCATTCTTTGACATATTGACTTTACATGTGTCATTGGATCATAATCTATAATTTAATGCACACCATTAGAGCTACTTAACTAGTTGACCTCAAACTTCAACATAGTTAAAATTGATGATCTCTAGTCCATCATAGTCTATAAGAGAAAATTTTAAGGTTTATAACTTGAGCTAGAACATAATTCAAGAGTCCAAATATTTAGGGTAACTTATTGGCACTAAAGACAACATCTCCATGAAAACCTTTAACCTCAGTTGAATTTTTGAGTACCTGCATTAAATGCACAAACTTGTTGGTTCATTCATATCTACGTGACATGTAGTGATAGTCTAGTTAAGTATAGAAACTTAGTGAACTTTTGTCTAAGAGGCTAACTTTACACCTGCATATCTTTAGCTATGCTCAACCTCATGCCCTAAAATTTGAACCACATGATCACATTTCATAGAGGAATCCATCCATATATCAAGTTGCTCCTAAAACATTCACACATGTGAAATATATGTCATAAATCTACTCACTTATTCTGATTTGCCACAAAACCAACTAGGCCTAGATGACCATAAGGAAGAACCTAATGAACACCATGCATTCTCATAAGCACTTAAATAATTCTTGACACCCCATATGGCCTCTACAATATGATCTCATCATCCATAAAATTCATCAAATTACTATCCAAACATATACTAAATATCCATGCTTACATACTAGGCTACCAAGCCTATGCCAACACACTGTTCACATGATTATCTTCTCTCTTTTACCTGAAACCACATTAACATGCTAGGTACAATATGATTAGCCTCAAATAATACTTACTTTAGCTCATATGCATCCAAAACCTACCTTGCACAAATTTAGGATCAAATTCATCATCATCATGACATCACCACTTTGCCATTACCTTTGACATCAATTCACATATGGCATCAATATTTGACATCAATGACAAAAATTGCCAATAATCTCCCCCTTTGTCATTGATGACCTCTTATTTTCCTTCTCCCCCTTTGCCATTAATGACAGAGTGGACTAAATAACCACCAAGCTCCTCTTAACATCATTAATGTATTCAAATAAACTTCTAGGTGCTCAGGATAATTACATACCTCATATGAAAAAATTGTTCCCCCTTTTGACATACACCAATCTGAACTTATGCTTCTCTGAACCCTGGACCTGGTAACCTACAAAACTCACAAGCTCCTTTTGTCTATGCATGAAGATTTAACACATTTTCACAATGACTGGAAGATATCATATATGCTTCTCCTTACATCATGCATAGATCCTCAAGTCACTCAAACTATCTAAGTTAGCTCCCCCTAACTCTATGCATACCACTTCTTATCTTGAACTTCTCAACCATGCTGCATGAAAATACCCTTTTTAATTATGCACTACTATCAATGAATCAAAAACACACAAAAGCACTGAATTATGATGGAAATCACCAAAAACATATGATAGGGACTCCACCTAAGATCTCTAGGCCATTGGACCTCTTGAGCATCTTCACATCTCCATACACCATGAAGAACCACCATATAGGCTTATTATCCTTCTCTCTCAAACCACCTCAAGGACCACAAACATAAATTTATGTCATTCACCAAATAGGAAACATTCTCTAAACCAACCTAATAAATCTCTTTGAAATACTCATACCTTGCTTTTTTGGAGAAACCAAGCAAAAACATTAAATCTTAACACTAGGTCTGTCTAGACTCCTTGTAGCCCTACCTATAACTTACAGAGCCCAAAAATTTCATTAGACGTACCTTCAAGACCTAAAAATTCACATTTGGATCAGTCTCATATTCCCCCTCATTCACACCAATTTTCATCACCTAGTCATCCTATAAAACATACTTCCTTCACAAACCTACTAGTCAATTAGGCCTCCATCTTTATAAAAACTTGAATAATTTAAAAAACACAAACCTTCAAGTCTTTGTGAATCTTGATTTGATAACCAATTTGGTCCATTCAACCTGTTAATAGTCCTTATATCTCAACTCATAAGGCAAACCACTTTTCTAACATAACCCAAAACTCTAGAATCTCAAAACATACAAGGTCAACAAACCTCCTTCTTGTCAATGCGCACCTCTAAAACTTCATGCACACTTAGAGACAACCATCACACACTTCTAGACCAAGATTTTATATTTCAAATTTTTTGGAGCTAATACTTTATATACCATGGTTTTTGACCTGTACACCCTTAAGCATAGACTGGGAAACTCGAGAGCAAACATAAAGCTTCAACTTGCACTCAAAATATATTCAAAGCATAAAATCACTTCTAACACACCTGAATGGATTCAACACACCTTTATATGAAACAAAAACATATTGACAACTCATCTTTCTTGTTTTTACACTTAAAAACCTCCATACTCTACCTACAGACCTTACATATATAGAAGTCAACATGCTAAAACACCAAAAACTGATCATGACAATATTCTTCCATCACCAAGCCACCTCATCAACTATGCTAAACCAAAATCAATTGATATCAACTCTCTTTTGTATTTCAAACCAAAGTCCCTAGAT
Source organism: Torreya grandis (assembly GCA_037957365.1). Classification (NCBI taxonomy): domain Eukaryota; kingdom Viridiplantae; phylum Streptophyta; class Pinopsida; order Cupressales; family Taxaceae; genus Torreya; species Torreya grandis. Next base: position 3,898,854 of record JARHVA010000743.1, on the reverse strand, counting down.
ACTCTTTGAACACACAATTCACCACAACATCTGAAGCAGGCTTATGAACTTATTGCTCCCCCTTAATAAAACACATCTTCTGATGACCTTTACTATCCTAAAACATCAACCAAATCTCAACTATCATCCATCATGCTTCCTATTTCTTTTCAAGTGTCTCTTTGAAGCATAGATAGAGGCACCCTAACTCAAAATGTCCTAGAACAATATGAAACCAAGAATTTCTCACAACTCCTGATATTCCTTCTCTTCTTTGGTCATCTGATACTGATAGTTATTATTCTTCTTTTTCTTAGGCTTAATTTTGACAACTTGTTCTTTTAATACATCACTCACCTTATCTTCTATGATAGGATACACAACATTTTTAGCAATAATGGAATCTTGACATACCTTGATCACTAAAGTATCTTCTTTTCATTATAGAATATCACCTTTCGACCTTGACAACACAAGAACCAATCTTGAAACTTTATCATATACAATAGGTTGTTCATTATCATCTAAACACATCTTAGGACAAGTCTCAACCAATGACTTGGTTTTCTCCTTGAGATTGGTCTCTTCATTCACAATATGAGAAGACAATGATAGCCCTTGGCACTCTTCAAATTAATCCTTCTTATTCTCTATAGCCATTTTACTTTCTTGACCTTTGCAATTAAACTGATCTACAACACATTATTCTAAAGTAACTTTCTTATCAACCTTTTGACTAGTGCGATTAGCTTTGATAATATTTGGTCTTCATAACCAATAATGACCTTTCTTACAATGGAAGATTCATGTAATTTGAGATACTTTGAGGGCCTATTAAATCCAATAGGGTATAAACTTGAAATATTACCACTCTTATGACAATTGAAACAAATTACATCATTCATACCTTTTGATAGATTTGAACTATGATCAATCTTTGGCCAAAAATTCCTTCTATCATAGCTCCATGAATGTCCATACTTGACTAACTTCCTTGTACAATCCTTACCTTTATGACCATACTTATTACATGTATAAAAATGACCATGGAATAAAATAGTATAACTTAAAGCATTTGGTTGTCTAACAAACCTTCTTGAATTACTTTCAAAGCTTACATTCTCCTTGACATGGTCAGGCTTCTCATTCTTCTTTTCCAACTTATTCAATTTGACTACAACAAGCTCATACTTAATCTTTAATGACTCCATTTCAATCTTCAATTGAGTACACTCATATTCTTTACCCTATTTTGATTTCTTATGATCTTCTTCAAGCTTGCCTATCTTGATTGTAACATTTTCATGCTCAGCCTTTAGGAAAACAAGATTAGTCTTCAGTTGAACACACTCATCTTCTTTAGCTCTCATGTTTCAAATTTTAGCATCTAATTGATTTTTTATATCTTTGATTGTCTCCTTATCTTCCTTATCTTATTTATCCATGTCATCCTTCAATCTACATGCTTGCTCTTCCATAGACTTGATCAGTTCTTGATTCTTCTTTTCCTTTCTTATGGATTTACCTGATAAACTCCCTTCAAGAGACATGAATTGTGCTTCAAGCCATTTAATAATATTTATCATTTTATGATTCATCTTATTTTTCTCCTTTATTTCACTAAGTTCACTGATGATATCAGCTTCTAGATCAACTTCTTATTCCTCGTTGTCATAGTAAACTTCATCTTCTTCACCAAAAGACATCTTGTACTACAAGGATCACCTCCGAGTTGATTAAGCCTTATGAAGAACCAGCTATTATACCAATTGATGGAAGTATAACATTAATAAGAGGGGGGTGAATCAGTCAACCAATCTTTCAATTTTAGATCACTTATCTTTCATTCATTGACATTCATGAATCAACACAACAAGCATATGCAACTAGATTACCATCAAAGTAAGGAGACCACATACAAAGCATGAATAAGAGAAACACATCATAACACAACATATAATGTGGGAAACCCTCACAGGGAATGAAACCCACTCTCAATCCTATAAATAAATGGACTACATGTCCTATAATAGGTTTACAAATATGGGACTTTAGTGAAACACCTATTTTGTAAGGAACACCTACCCCGAAGATGGTCAAGTCCTTTTAACCTAGATGTTGAGAACCCTCCCAACACCTATGAAATAAACATCTCCACCTTTAAACTGACATCTTCAACACTTGATGATGGACCTCTAATTTTATAACCCCTGTAAAACACCTTCTCTATCTCATGCAAACCTCTCATATAGGCATGCCACAATCTCTCTTCTTTTACTTATTCTCAATCTTCAAACCTATAAGAGCACTATTCATACATCAAAAATATGACTTATAAGTCATACACATAGTCCTCAACCTTCTCTAATCTGTAACCCATCCACTAGGCATATACCCTTTCTTTTTATCACTCCACAACTCTCACATATGCCCCTCTTTACCAATCTCTCAAGTCTAGAAACCATCACCTTTGATTTCACTATTTATAGAGCCTTCATGAATATCAACTTCTTGGTCATCTATAATACTCTCCTTAACCCTTAAGACATCTTACATAGCTCAATTTTATCCTCATAGGTCAGCCATAGCATCCATGGGTCACCCTTAAGAAGCTACACCTTTCAATTAGGCCTTAATATCCCTTATTGGTCTCATGTAGACCTATTTACCACTTTAGCACTTCAATGAGAAAATTATAAAAACATGACCACTTTAAAATTCATAGGTCTACTTCACATGACCTATTATACATATTAAAATGATTAAAGTCATCATTACACTCCTCTACAAATGCTTAATCTACTCAAATAATAGTCTTGTATACAAGAACATCATGAACAAACAAACAATCAACTTATAATCAATTATTAATACTGAAGATGAATTATTCAAACCTAAAAAATAAATATAGATTATCTTCAAGTAGTATATAACACTCTCCAATATCTAATTCACCTTAAAACATCCAAATACCATCAAAAACTCTTTATTTATCTTTCTTAGGTAACTTGCAGAACATGGTCAAACACATAGTCAACTTTGGATCTCAATATCCTTGATTGTAAAAACATTCAAACCTTATAACTAGATTTTTTGTATGTGCCTTGAAGTCTTAAAGAACTTTTCTTTTTACTACATCAATAAATTCATCCTAGATCAAAACTTATAGCGCAAAAATTAAACACTAGTTTTTCCTTCATTAATTTGAAAATTCATATTCCAATGGTCAATGTTAAACATCAAACACTTTGTCATCATCTCATTCCCTCTCATAGATTTAAAAAATATGCATTGATGATCTTTCTCAAAAATAGCCTGGATTTTTCCTTTCATAAACATCTAACAGTTTTACCTCATCTCATGTTCACTGGAAACTTTGGCCAAATACGCACCATTGATCTCTTTGGATTAGCCTGGTCTTTACCATACAATGCTTACCATTGATCTCTATCTGTATGAACCCTTGTAAACCATTGATCTTATGTCTAAGCTCCATGAATTTTACACATGTCACTAGCATGTTCACTCTTTGACATATTGACTCTACATGTGTCATTAGATCACAATCTATGATTTAACGTACACCATTATATCTACTTGACTAGTTAACCTTAGACTTCAACATAGTTAAACTTGATGGTCTCTGGCCCATCATATTTTAAAAAAATAAATTTTGAAGGTTTATAAATTTAGATAGAAAATACTTGAAGAGTCCAAATATTTAAGGTACTTTCTTAGCACTATAGATAACATCTCCATGAAAACCTTTAACCTTAGTTGAATTTTTGAGTACTTGCATTAAATGCAAATACTTACTGGTTCATTCATATATGCATGATGTGTAGTGATGATCTAAATAAGTATAGAAATTTAGT